>JALBCR010004807.1:0-356431 GCA_030710515.1 Abscondita cerata | reverse complement strand
CTGTTCGTTCAGTTACGTATTGCTCTTAGACTTTCTAAAGTATGGCGATCTATCGCCCATTAAACATGTTTGCAGACGACAAACTTGCATTTTACTTAGACAATTGCTGATGCCAACATATTGTCTATATGGTAAGATCCCTCAACAGACAAGGGACCCTTTCAAGCAGAGATTGAACGAACCGCTAGAAAATAACCGTAGGGGCTCAAATACAAAACAACTACTTCGCGGGATTAAAGATTTTATTACATTTCGTTGCTAATGAAAACTGTATTGTGTTGCAAAAGATAAACCCTCGATTTAACTCCCTGTAATCCCAACACGGGTTGGACCTTCTTTAGAACTGTTCTGTAGAGATTTATTCCATGCCGACGTTTCCGGTCACTACGATGTGACCTTTATCAAGGCATCCAAAGAAGTGGGCGTAAAACAGTCAGGTACAGAATAATTTTTATATATGGTGAATCCAGTATAAATAATTGAAACAACAGTTAGACTCGTCAAATATATAAAAATAACAAAAACGATCATCAAAAATTACAACAACAAACGTATAATGAAAACTAACAAATTACATGTAAATATAAAAAATCGTTTTAAGTGTGTGTATGAATAAACACTTTATAAAGCAATCAACAAACGCTGACAAGTTTATCTCCAAGGTTCAAATTGATCACAATTGTATGTATAAATTTTTCATTATCTTTCCAATTTAGATTTGAATTATTAATGGTGGTTATATTAATTTAACTGGTATGATGGGTAAAATTGATTGTTATATAATATTCTTAGTGGGTTTGTACTTTAGGAGTGATTAATTTTTGTTTGCTGTTTTGCTAACTACATTTATTTTCTTTATTTTGTAAATTAAATTGTTAATATGTACTACTTAAATTATTTGTGTCATTTTTAAAGTTAACATTATCATTATAAAAGTGTATGAAAACCATCTCTGAAATTAGTCTTTTTTATAATTATTTTCAATATCTAAAATTACTGGGTTGTCAAAGTCAAATGTATGTCCTTCCTTGGCGTGAACAGACAATCCTGTATCATCACTTTTCTTTAAAACAATTGTATTTATGGTTTTTTATTCTATTGAGTAAGTTTTTGTTTCGTTTGACCAACATACACTCTGACAGGGTAATACATTGTATTTTATACACTCAGACAAGACTTATCTAAGTCCTTTATTTTGTCTTTAGTTTTAGTATAAAGTGTATTTATAAATTGTGTTCCTATTGTAAAGTACTATTTTTTCTTTTTCATGTTTTAGAATTCTTATTTAATTTAGTGGATAAAATTAGAACATTAATCAATTTTACAAATTGTTTTGTGTCTAAAGTGTTGTTAGTTATGAACGTTGAAATTTTTGTAAGTTGTTTATGGATGGTGATTAAGTTATTTTGTGATTAGTTTCGTGGGGTATCAATTATTGTTTTTCAGAATGGATATTAATAATTCGTAGTATTTTTTATGTGGTACTAATGGACTGCTTAGTTTTAAAATTCAGAAAGTTATATATGCTTTTTAAATGATGTTAATTTTTTGTTTATGGGGGTGCTTATAAAATAATTTAACAATCTGTTTGAAGCTATGGATTTTATAAACCAATCGGTCTGTACTAATTCATTAATACCCTTATTAAATTATCCAGCCACGTCAAGGAAAAAGAATTTGTCCATTGATTTCAATTTCGAACGTAAAATGTTAAATATAGGTAAAAATTTCTGGAATTGGAACTAATGTGTGACTTCGAGATGCATGCGATAATATCATCAACGTATACATATACAAATATTGGATTATACTGTAATTGCTCCTTTCAACATGCCGTTAAAAGGTCATGTATGACTAAATTTGACAATATGGGGAAGCTGGATTACCCATAGCTGTGCGCCAACATGTTGTCTATACCTGTTACCATTGTAATTAAAATAGCTGATTCAAATAAAAATTGTAATAATATTTATAAATTCCAGTTAAACTGAACGTTGAGATATGTGTGACCAATATTTATTGATTAAGCTAATAACCAATTCTTTGGTGATGTTAGTAAAGAAAAGTACATCAAATGAGATGAGGGTATAGCCAGCTGGTATTTAATTTTTGTTTATTAATTCAAATGAATTTTTTATGATAAAGTCAACAAATAAATTAATTTATCTATTATTTTGCTAATGAATTTTGATAACTACACGTCGAGAGCCTACACAAAGATACAATAGGGTCTGATTTGACAATTTTGTTTTATGTATCTTAATTAGTCCATAAAATCTTGGGGGATTACTCGTATATGTAGTTAGTCTTTTAAATTCATAAAATGTATGTGGCCATTATCAAACAACCATTTGCTAATTTTATTGTTTTGTTTTGAAAGTTGTAGTTAGATCTTTATTGACTTTAACATAAACATTCTCGTCGTTTACTAAATCTAAGGCTTTCTTATTATAATCATTTTTTTCTATGATAATTGTAGCATTACCCTTATATGATTTTTATGTATTATTTGTTTATTCATATTAAGTAGATTATGAAGGTTGTTCTGTCATTATTGCCTTAGCACCAGTGTAAATAAGGTGCGTAGGCACAATGACTTCACAACCATGGTGTATATACTATTTTTTCCACTACTAGCCAAATTTAAGCCAAAATAAAAAATAAACATTTTTCTTGTAAAAATCAAGTAGCACAGGAATGCAAATAAATCAAAAAGCATTAAAAGCTACATACGTTGATAAACCAACTGCAACTGATTCACTAAACACTTGTGTGACATATTTCACCTTCATTTTCTGAAAATTATTCGGAGTAATATGTAAATTAGTTGATTTAGGAGCCAATCGCAGCGGTTTAGATTTGTCTGACATGTAGAAATTTTTAATGTCTTTCCAAGATGCTTTTTGTTATTAAAGATTATATCGTATTTAATCAAGTTATTTTGCACCGACTTCAATAAATAGGAGACATCGAAGAAATAATAGATTTTCTTATCGTTTACGAGAAGGTATGGTTTTTCGGTGATACATCTATTCTTTTAATTAGGTTTCGAAAATTTTACTACTGCCCTAACATTGGCACCGCATTGTAGTTGTAGCTTTTCTATGCAGTCTAATACTATCGACTTCAATTTGTCACCTTTACATATCGTATTTGTAAAGATGTAGCACAAGGGTTGTTTAATTTTTTATATATAACTCTAACCATGATCACGTAGCAGTTTGAGCTGGCAAAATTTAAAACCTACTTTAAAATTAACATTTTGGGGCTCGTAAAATATAATTTTAGTGAAAATTGTTTGTATTCCTCTGTATATCTCCTGCTTCTTAGTGGTTTATTTTTAAGTCCACTTGGGCTGTCACAATTTGTGCTCTGCTTTCGGGAAGTAATCGTTGGGAGATGTTAACTTCAATTGAAGTGCTTTCTTTTCACGTTGCAATTTAAGAATGTTCCTCCGTAATTTTCTTTACCTAAGAGTATTTGAGCTGCAAGCTTGAGTAGTTTTGGTATAGCTAGAGATGTTAACGGGCATTTATTGCTTCGCCAATATACCTTGCATCATTTGAATATTGGGTTTCAGAAATTGACACTTGTAATTCATTTAGGAATGGCAAGTGTTCGCCACATACTCGTTAAGTTTTTAGAGTCGACATTTTTATGCAACAGATCGGACCTTCCAGATTCTGTTAACCATTCAAAACACCTACAACAAAATGTTTGTAATTTACTTAAAATTCTTGATGTAACTTAACTCGCCTGGTTAAATCTCCTTTGGGAAACCTGAAAAAACTGATTCTACCATCATATTTAATAAATAAATAAATTCAGGTTATGTATTTGCGGTTATGGGATGGGGGCGCGAATTTTAAACTAATGGCATTTTTTTATTCAAATAATTTTATCGTGTTAGGTAATTTTAAGCAGCAAATACGTTAAAGATAATCTCCTGGATATACAAAATTATGTTTCACTCGTTTTTGTTAAACAACTATTCTTGGATTCTCAAAAATTTGAATTTGTCCATTATTAACCTAGGTCAACAATAGAAAAATTATTAACCACTAATAGAAATTCAACTTCTCAGTTGGCTAGGAGACGCAATAATTGTCCACTTCACAGCTAGTAGTGGAAAATAGTATTAGTATACCAAGGTTGTGAAGTGTCATTGCCTTAGCACCAGTATATAAGGTGCGTAGGCACAATGGACTTCACAACCTTGGTGTATAATATACTATTTTCCACTACTGTGTTTTTAAGTTATGAAATTTCCAATAACTAATATCAATTTCAATATTCAATGTTATTTTCAAATTTTGTATGTATCGATCAAGTTTGTGATTAAAACGGAGTATTCATTGCTTGTATGAGGTACGTGCACTTAAAAAATTGTTGTATATATGTCGGTGTAACATTATTTAATTTACATTGTTTTAGAAACAAAATGCGATTTTTCAAGATTTGTTAGTTTCATTTGTTCATTTTCAAACCTATGAATTGATTAGATGATTTCTTGTCCATAATGTTGTAGACTGGAAACGTCGGCAAACAAAAGAACAGGGTTTTTAATAGAATAAATCTCTACAGAACAGTCTAAAAGAAGGTCCAACCCGTGTTGGAAAACAAAATATAAACCCTCGACTTCTTCAGTGGGACAGAATTCTCTGAAAGACCAGGGGAGTAAGTTGAAATAAATTCTGCCCGGTAGCAAGAAAATTACTAATTGCGCTTTAGCGGTACGAGTATCCTCACAGAATCTGCGCAGCAAAGGTCTAGTACACTATAGTAAGTTCCGATTTCATGTTTTTCTTAAAGTAATTCATACTTTCTACTACACAGTTTGGAGTGTTCTGATGTTCTTTAAAACAAAAAACGTAACATTACAACAACTTCAGATTGTACATCCAGTAAAAGGTCTATTACTTAAATAAGGTTAAGATCGAGATAATTATCGGTACTAGTTCCCATTCATGGCTAACTGTCAAATATACAATTATTTTAAACTCTATACGTTTGGATAACTTTCTTCAGAATCAGCAACCTGGCTACTATATCAAATCATAAATTCCTGAATATCTTCGTCTTTTTATCGACTGCCTTTTTCCTTTAACTACCATTTGCAAAAGCAATCTAGAACTCTTTAGATCGTAATTTCGTCAATCCAATGAGCAGCATAAATAACCGCTTGCTGTTGTTATGTCACCCATATTCAAAGGTAAACAAAATTCTCAATTTAAAACATTTTCGTACGATATAATATACAGGGTATTTAAAAAGATGCGGTAATATTAAAGGGGTGATTGCCCAAGTCATTTTCTACAAAAAGTTCTATAAACATAGGTCCACAAACGCTTCGTTACTGATTTTCAGCGTGTTGAAGTAATTAAAAAAAACAGTAAAAATTAGATTTTTCCAAAACGGCTTGAGATATCATAATGAAATTTTAGGCGTGTGGGAGACGCATACTTTGCAATACAACACGATGTTTCAATCGTACTAGTGACGCATGTATTATTAGCACGTGACAGGCTATGTTTCAAGAAAAAATAGGACCCCGCTGATTTCTCTAAAAATCAAAGGTTTTAAAAATCAAGGGTATTATTCAAGAGCAAAAACAGATATTTTACCAAACCAACAATTTTACCAACCAAAATACAGTAAAATTAAAAATTAGACGTTTTGGAAAAATCTAATTTTTACTGTTTTTTTTTTAATTAAACTTCAACACGCTGTAGATCGATAACGAAGCGTTTGTGAACCTATGTTTATAGAAACTTTTTGTATAAAATAACCTGGGCAATCACCCCTTAAATATTGCCGCATGTTTTTTTAAACACCCTGTATATAGTGTATACTCTGTACTTAGCGAAACAAATAGTTTCACCATTCTGCAGTACAGATTCGCTGAAATCGAATCGCATTCAAAATTCCAGCAATCGGGACTGATCGAGATCGTCTTTTCAATAATACGTTGCTTTGCTGCAGTCGATTCGCGCACTACACGAAGACTTCAACCTCGGTCCAGTTTCATTATAACATTTTAATTAACAAGCACCAATTGTATAAATGAACACTTCATTTCTATAGTGTTTTATTTTTTTATTTCATTTTACAATCCCCTAATAATATACAAGTTTATACTGGTCCTCTGTGGCACCATACATAACACTTACATCACAATACAATAATGAGAATGTACCATACGAATAAATAAATAAATTTCTATAATAATAAATTAGTTCCTTTAGTTTGGCAGAGTTTTGAGAAAAAAAAACAAATTTGTAGACTGAGCCGCCTAAAAATCACCGCAATGGCAAACTAACGGACTTTTAATCTCTTACCGGAAGAAAATGAAACAACATAGAAAATATTCAAATATTGAAATTTCTGGAAGTTTATTTTAATTAATTACGAAATGGCAGTTTAAAAAAAATTATAGAGAACAAAACGGAAAATTGAAATAAATGCAAAAATATTAAAAGCACAATTTATGACTTCAAAAGCAACTACGGCCGTTAACAAAAAATTCACAGTTTTTTAAATCTCGCGTTTTATATAATTGTATAGCACAGTAAAATATAATAATGTTGTTTACAAATTATTGTTTATTTTGAAATAATGTAAAATATGTATTGAGCTTCATTTATTCATTTTCTAAAATTAAACTTCATTAATTCCGATTCAAAACTTTATTTAATGTCGCTTTAGATTTATCACTTATGAAACATACTTCACAAATGAACTTTTATAACAAAATGGCATTTAAAGTTTTACAACTGCGACGTGTAAGTGTTAAAACTCAATTAATTTAATAAGTAGGACATACACCAAATAGCTTGTAACGTTATAACGTTGTGGATGAAGTGAATTTCAATTTATTATGTCTTAACAATGGGCTTTGAAATCCTGTCAAAATTTGAAAAGCTCATTGATAATAACTATTTATTTTGAAGAAAATTGGTTCATCAATATTTTAGTTTCTTAGTGCTGAAACATTTAGAGGCGTTTAACGGTTGATTTACGATATATGTTGTCTTCACTTTCGCTTAGAAGAGAAGCGAAACCAATAAATAGTAAGGATTGTTTTCTTTTAATTAATTTTATGTAAAATAAATCGTAACTGTAAAATTAATTATGATATACAATCCAGATTGTACATACATGTTGCTTTGAAATTAATAATCTTGGTTGTATATATTCCCATGTTATTTCGAGGTTTGTCCATTATCTCTGCGAAAGCGTCGACGTTCCTATCGCATGCTAGCAGCATTACCCCAACTAATTTCGAAGTTTATTTTCGAATAAAAATTGTTAATTGAATTATATTTTATTGTTATATATTTATCGATAATTTTCTTAACGCAAATTGAAAGTAAACAAAGTTTCATCTGGAACAAGTTTTAATTTAAAAATTTTTCGAGGAAAAGTCTTATGAGTTTCGCAAACAGAAATATTTAAGATAAAAGATATGACACGTATGGCATTTCCAAAGTTTGCATTTCTTATTAATACAAACTTCCTGAACAAACGTTGCATGTGGAGGGTTCTAATACACGAACGCACATTTTGCGATATCTTGATTCGGTAGATTCTGACACTAGTCCTTTCCCGTTTTTATACTCTCCAAATACTTGAGTTTTTTTTAAGTTTAACTCGAATTAAAATGAAAAAGAAGGAACTGGGACGATATTCAGATAGATGCGGAAATATGGAGATTAAAAACCATTGTCGCGAAGAGTGGAGAATATTGGGAGGGCCCCACGCGCGTCGTGTTATAGAATTAATATCTTATATATAAAAATTGTTGGAATTTTCATACTACAAGTAATCTAGTTTTATTTTTACTTTATTGACATTTTTATCTGGCGTGCAATAGCTTAATGCAATTTTCAATTTCATGCATACTAATGTGAATTAATTACGATAAACTACTGCTGAAAATGGATGGTTGGAAATGTTGACGTGGCTGTCAGATAATGAAACAGTAAACAGAGCGTGTATTATTTGGTTACGAAGCACGAGAGACACCCAAAATGTGCAAGTCTTCATTTTTTACCCTGTCAACGGTATTAAATGTAATATTATAGATGTGGGTTCCACTAACATTTTCAATGTTTTCTTTCGACATAAAAAATCTGAAAATAGCTGAAAATAACATTATTTTTACTATGACTTGCTTTTAATACCAACCCTTAGAAATGTAATTTTTTCGCGTGTACTCGATCAACATACACATGAAAAAAAGTCAAGAACAAATTTATTTAGTCGCTTAATAAGGAAAACAAGTAGTTTGGGGTAATTGAAATCAAAACGTTTAATTAATACCCTATTTGTCATGAAAATCAATAGTTTCATTTGTAACGGTAGTTCTAGTTAGCGAATGAAAGCGGTTGAAATGGTACTATCGCCCCAAGGTTCAAATTTTAGAAGTATAGTTTCAAAAACTGTTAAAAATGTGCTGTACTCACTTTATTTATTATTAATCTTTAAAATTCAACATTTTATTGGTACAGTCGATTCAGATATTAATATTTCAATGCAAACAATATGACGATTTAATATCACTTCTGGGAACAGCTTAACTGCATTCAGTACTATGTGGCTTTCAAAAATTTATAAAAAATGTTGAAGAAAGTTAAGATTGATTCGAATTAAAAATGAAAAAGTCGTTCAAAAATTAACTCATTTTTGGACTTTTAATGGCACAAGTTGAGTTGACTATTGCAGTGGAAAAGTTATGTTTTGAATATATAAACAAAAATTATGTTTAAACAAGAAATGAAAGAATAAAAATTTAGATTGAAAGTTTACATTTAAATAAGAAGTAAAATTAAATTTAATTTGTAGTTAAGAGTTTTCTAAAAAGCCAATCTATATTTTATAAACCATAATTAATTAATACTAATCCAAGAATTTGATTTATACATAAAAGATTAATTTCTGTTTAATTAAAGAAACAAAGATAATAAGTAAGTTTCGTGTAGCAATAATATGATGAACGCTTGTATAAAAGTGTATCAAAATTAGTTTCCGTGATAAAAATAACTGTGTGTAAAAACATAACAAAACAGTTTGAATGCTGCAAGGTTAAGGAGTGCGAGAGACAATTTTAATACTGAAGTAGAAGTGAGAAAAACATTTAAAACTAACATTCGAAGTGAGGAAAGTGAAAGAAGAGAAATTCTAGTCCCAACGCGAGAGAAAAGAATCGTACTTCGAGAATCGAAGAAGCAACACGCATTGAGTTTAAAATTCAACTCAAAACCGTCAACGGTTCAATAAAACAAAATATTCTATTTCTTCGACAATGAAAATTAAAAAGTGTTACAACAAGTAATTACTGAACCTGTACAACAAAAATTAATTGGTGCACCCAACGATTAGAAAACAATAAAGATCGATACAAGGTCCTTATTTCTTTTGTTATATTTGAATCTCTTTAACTCTTTATGCATGCGTCATATGACAAATAAAATCAAACTGTAAAACTATTTGTAAAAGAAACCTTTTGTGTAAAATTAATTAAATTCCATATGTACAACTAATTCTTTATTTTGGGAACGGACTCATAAACCTGAGATTGCAAATTAAATAAACAAGATGTCTCATAGCTAAAACATATTTTTTTATATGTGAAGTTGGTAATCCACCGCAGTATGTTACGTCGCAGATACAAAATATTATTTTATATAAAATGCAATAATTTTAAATTTAATAAATTTAATAGTTAAGTGATAAACTGTACATCTATAGTAGTGTATTTGTTTGAAAGTGCTTGTTTGCTTTAGTCGAATGCAGTAATGAATTAAAAACTTAAAAACAAGTGACATTGAAGTCGAAATTATTATCTGTAAGTAACAAACCTAAACTTCTAATAACGCGCATATCTTGCCTGTTAATATGTCAAATACGAGATTAACACCTAATACATTTAATGTATCTGAAACAGATAAACTGAAGTTTCTGTTCACAAAATTTAAACAAAATTTGATACTCGAATGCATGCTACCTTAAAAACTATTGAAGAAAATTCAATAATGTTACCTATAAAGTCAACAATTTAAACCAAAAAAACTAAAAACTTATCAGAAAACTAAATCACATAGATATTCGAACTGAGGAGTTGCAGCAGTACGCGTGCAGAAGTAATATTTGTTTCTTCAGTATTAAGGAATTAATAGGAGAAAACACTGACCATTACCAATTATTAAAGAAAAAATTAAAATAGTGTTGACTTTAAGCGATTTAGATAGATTTCATTGTATTGGTAAAAAACTACAGCAACCCAACGTTGAATACTTGTATAATTTGTATCGTACCGCATACGTTCGCAAGTGTTCTCACAGAAAAAAACTTCTCAAAAATACTGGGATGTCAATTAGTGAGCACCTAACTAATGCGAGATATCAGTTAATCAAGTTAGCTAAAGAGAAGCTAGACCGTTCTAAAGTCTGGAGCCATGACCGTAAAATCTTTGGTATTTCTTCAAACGGCAAGAAAAATTATATGCAATCAGGGTCCGACTTGGAAGCCATCTAACAAGTATTGGTTTTAGTATTATATTTCGATGTATAAATTAATTAACTTTCTCATTTTTTGTACCATTCATTGTATGGATAAGACATAGATATGTGTAAAATAAAGAGGGAAGATGTACTATATGCGTAATGAACAAAGTTACTCAATTGACTTCAATTTAATTTAAGTTGACGTTCTGTCAAATGTCGGTCGCTGTCATTCTTGCTTGATTCTGTATTTTTGGTGTTTAATTACTGTCACTTGTTACTTTTTAAGGTTAGCATTTCAACTGACAACCACATATCTGGTAAACACTGTTTTAGTTAATTTCTAATTTTAACCAGTAACTAAATAGTAAATGCTCAAATTAACTCTGAAGTTTTTAATATTGATTTGTGACGCTTGCTTCCCAATTCGGTTAGTTTCTGTAAATAACAAAAGCGGACGAATCTCGGGCGCCAGATTTGATGACGAAGTTTACTCTCCGTTTGTTCGTCGGGCAGCTACAGGAGAGGTTAAAAATTCCAGTGTTCTGATCGTCTAAAGGGAAGCAGTTCAGAGAAATAAAGAAAATATAATCAAACGTAAAACTTCTTTATTTAGCACGAAACAATTGGTTATTCATTGCACAGAGAAACAGCATAGTATAGCACAAACCATGCAACCCAAAAGCAGTCATCGGATTTGACGGTTATAAGGGTGAGGGTTTCGGTAATGTAAGCAGAGCGGCGGTTAATATAGGAATTAGGGTGACGGTATATAAGCAGAACGGCGGTTTGTTGATGGATGCGGTAGGTAGTGGGAGTGACCAAGTCAACATACGAAAATGCGCTATGACAACTCGGGCAACGGTTTGAGTGGTGTATTCATGGCGCAAAAATGCGTCACCCCAAACGCAACACACGGGTAGCAAAAATGAAAAGGAATGGCCAAGTTGACACACAAAAATGCGCTATGCCAACTTGGACTAGCTTACGAGAGGGGACTGCTTGCGCAAGAAAGTTTAAGCAGGGCGCTGTCGGATTTCGTATAACGAGTCGCCCGCTATCTTTCGCTTTGGGTTTACAATTAATTATTCAAATTAATTTAGTAACGGTGCAATACTTAAAAATAAAAACGCATCGTTACAAATTCATATGCACATACTTATGACGCAGGAATCTTCTTCCTGGCAAGAAGTTTATCTATATTGTGAACATACGCGTCTTCTTATAATTAAAAATAAAGTACAGTACTTTTAATGTAGCTGTCGTAACATTTGTTCTTTCTTGATTTTTGTCGTTAAACGTTATCACAGTACACAATTATTGGACTGTTAATCTCTTTTGTTGTTCGATTTTATAAATATAAATAAGAAATTATCCATTGCACATTTAAACATTAGATCATTAACTGCACATTTTAACAATAATTCTAACTAATGACTTTGATGTAAATTTTTGAGATAAAAAGCAATATCGAACAATTATGGATAAAAAAACCATTGCACTTGGAACTTGTTATAATCCATCGAAAAAACATACAAAGAGTTTATTAAGAATTTTGAATTTGCTTTTCCTTATATCATATCATCTGTTGATATGGCCGTCTGTGTTGGCAATTTCAATGTTAATCTACTTGAAGTGACACCCGAATCTACGTATGTTTCTTCTGTCTTAGAAGGTTTAGGTTTGCAGCAAATAATCAGCCAGCCAACACGAATTACTAGTACAACAGCCACTTTAATTGATTACATTTTAATAACGGATGAAGAACTAGTTACTCACAAGACTACATTACCTGTTTACCATGTAAATGACCACGATTTATTTGATTCTACTCTTAATTTACAAGTTGTTTCTAATACCGTTACTTTCAAAACAGTGCGAAACTTTAAAAACTTTCAGTGGGCATTTATAAGCCATACCCTGGAACATAATTTATGATTTAAGTGATGTCGATGATAAAATTAAGTTTTTGAATGAAAACATCTCACTATTGCTAGATATACAGAGTGGCCCATTAGAGTGGGGAAGGTGGATATATCGGAAAATATTGAGAATAGAAAAAAACTTTTGCAATGAAAGTTGTGCAAATCAATGAGCTACACATTTTAAAATTTAAAATTTTAAAAATCCTGGAATTTATCCAACTGCAAATTCGTAGCTTTAATATGCATTACATATGCTAACTAAACCTAGTTGTTCACTTTTTAACCTTGCTAGTTTTGAGTAATCAATTATTTAAATTGAACTTCCCTAAATTCATGGAAAACTTGATTTTCAAATGGCACCACCTAATTTTTTATGTGCCTTTGAACGTGGAATTTCATAAGCATTCTAATGACAAGGTTGTTACAGGATTTTTGAGTAAGAGTTAGATACCTACCATCTTATTATTAAAAGGCTTATGAGCTTCTATGTTTAACGGCACATACAAAATTGGGTGGTGCCATTTGAAAAAATCAAGTTATCCATGAATTTAGGGAGTTCAATTTGAATAACTGATTACTCAAAACCAAGCGAGGTTGGAAAGATCAACAACCAGCTGTAGTTAGCACATGTAATGTATATTAAAGCTGCGAAATCGGAGTTATATAAATTCCAGGATAACTGAGTTATTTAATTTTTTCGAAAAGTCAATTTTTCCGGAAAAAGTGAAATAATGTGAAAACCCTCCATTTTAGACTCTATGTAGAATGCATAAAGTCACATTAGAATTTTCCAAAGAATCCAAATTTGTAATTAAAAAATGGGTGGTTCCATTTAAAAAACATAACTCTGGTATGTCGCACATTTATGGAACGCCCTGTATAATCAAAAATAATTTTAAAATGTGCAGCTCAATGCCAAAGTTTTTTTTTAATTTAACCCCAATATTTTCCAAGACCTTCCTCGCACTAATGGGCCACCCTGTATTTGCACCAGTTACAAAAGTTCGAATCAAGAGAAAAAAGATCATTTTATGAACACAAATTTTGCAAATTAAATTCTAAAAAGCTGTGGTCTGAAATGAAAAATTTAATCATCATTTTTCCATAAAATAAAAATTTTCTGGTACATCTTAGTAATTCTGAAAAACTAAATAACTGTTGCAGACAGTTCACAGTAGATCAAACATTGTTAGTCTCATAAAATCTCTTTTCAGCTTTAGATCTGTAGACGAAAATGTAGTATTCGAAATTATACGCTCACAAAAAGTAAATCAATTGGTTCTGACGGGATAGGAATTTCGACAATTTGTTTATTTGTAGGTACCGTTTTTATTACTCCTATCTAACTCACAACATATTTTTGTTCCTTACCATCTAAACAACTCCTATATTCATAAAAATGTTTGTTTGATAACAAAAGAGTCATATTGCAATTTATTCAAGAAATTTTGAAAATAAATTAAAGTTGTGTCTCAAATTATCATTTACGCATAATTTTAAACTAATGAAGAGAGTAAAAATATTAAATAACGTAAAAAGAACTAAAGCATTTAAAAGCTGATAAAATATCAAAAATTTCTAAATTTATAAGAATTTCAAAAGAAAAAAAATTGTCAGTATTGAACTGAAACTCGGGTTATACGTCTAAAATATCATTTCGAACAACTTTTGTTAATGACTATTTCTATCTTTTTACAAAAAAAAACTAGTTTTGAATATTTTAATATTAACATGCCGAATTTGATTTGTACCATGAACGCCTTCACCGCCGCCAATGAGGATTATTTTAATTTTGAACCAAGCAAAAACTAATCCCTAAGTCATCTCTAAGATACAATTAATAATAAAAAAGTTTTCTATATGATGCGTACTTTTTGGAATTCACTGTATGACTAAATTGCGAATTCTATCATCTCACGGCGGAATAGGGGGCGTAATAATTTCCAGATACCTCTCTGAATGATAAACTTTGCATCGGTCCACAAATATAGTATCCCTTATTAGGTTTTAGAATTTAATGCCAAAATGTATAGAAAACTAAATATGATAAACTTAACATATGACACCGTCCCGGTATTATTTTTTACGACGCGATAATTGAAATAGTGAGGTTTAGATATAATTGAAATTGATTATTAGAGTTAATTAGCGTTGGAGGAATTAAATCATTTGATGCAAATGCTTCTTAAATTATTCTACTAGTGAATGACGCATGAGACATTCTCGTACATGCTGAGTGCCAAAGAACCTATCATTGTAAAATAATCAAGTTGAGAGAGAATATGCCACCAGTAAAACTTCGCAGTGTAATTTTACGGCAAGAAAAAGGATATTTAACATAATTAAATGTAGTTTAGCTCGAGAATAATACTACAGTATATTTGAAAATACAAAATTATTAAAACAGTGTTATTGACAAAATGCCAACAAGATAAGATAACGTAGCACCCACCCACTTAAATATCTCAAAGTTGATTTCGTACAAAATTAGCCGCAATACTAATTAATTCATGTAGAAAATTAGGATAAGGTACACTCATGAAATTTAAAACTTGGACACCACAATTTCTGTAAACAAAAGTTTGCACATTGTGAAGCGGGCTAAAGGGCATCATTTACAATTCTAACAGCAGGTAGTCTCAGCAGGGGTTATCTTATAGAAGGACTGTAGAATGAATCATTACACTAAGCACGTTTTAGAAAATAGGTAATTTACGTTGCTTACTTAATTTTTTTCTTTAAAGAATATATTTGAAGGTATCGCTAATTAAACACCATAGCTCGATTAATTATCGAATCAAAATTTTGTTTAGGAAATGTTTACAAAATAAAATTAGAAATAATTTTGATTTAAAAACGTCTACAAGCAATAACTTTTAAATTAAATCAAAAACTAAACATGGTTATTTGGGTTGACTGATTATTACTTATTTTTAAATAAATCTAACCTACTAATTATTGTAAGTTATTAAAAAAAATCATTAAACTCTCTATTCATAATATTTAGTCCTTACAAAATGTATATTTTATGACGTTTCATTTTTTTCTGTAGTTAATATAAAAAGTGAAAATAAAAACTAAGGCAATTCTTATTGTCAACGTATATATTTAGTTTTTTGACAAGAATTTATTACATAATTATAATTAAGATACCAAGTTATAGTTTAAAATTAAATGAAAACGTTTTTTTTAAATAAAGGTATTACTATATAAATAAATATAAGAAATCAATAATGGGTGTGACCTCCATTATTATTGATACATTCTTGGAGGCGTCTGCTCATTGACGCTATCAAGGTATCAATATAATTAATATTAATCGTTTCCCATGCGGTATCAATGGCTGCAATTAGTGCATTACGGTTTACTGGTATAAAATTTGGCCCTTGTTGTCTTCGGATAACAGCAAGTATTCGAGCCCAAACATTTTCGATAATGTTAAAATCTGGGCTTTTGCTGGCCAGGGTAACAGCTCCAAGTTATTTTCTTGTATCCAGTTGCGCACAACCTGCGAAGTATAGGGTCATCATATCCCGATAGTTAATTATCGAATGTTCCAAGAAAATATGTGTAAATAGTAAATGGAATCTACTAACGTAACGTTAAGTCGTTAATTATAGTTACATAACTCTCCTTTCATAAGATATAGTTCATATTAATATGCTTATTGTAAAGCTTCGTACACACCTGAACAACAAACCGAGGAACAAACAGAACAACGAACCGAACGGCAATCGGAACATTAATTTGGACGGTGCTACGTACGAATTTTAGAACAGATTCGCAAGTCCTGATTGTTCCACGAACGGTTTGCGGCGTTCCCGCAACTTGTCGGTTTTTTCTCTGACATCAAAGAAAATGCGCGCGAATGCGTTTGCAGGTTTGGACGAATCTAAACAAAACGGCGAACAAACTTATGCGGGAGAATTAAATTATTTATTTTTTGTCCTCCCTTTTGTGGGTTTGTTGTGTTTTAGGTAATATTATGGAGTTGACAGAAGAAAAATATAAATATAAAATATACATTTTGTAAGAACTAAATATTATGAATAGAGAGTTTAATGATTTTTTTTAATAACTTACAATAATTAGTAGGTTAGATTTATTTAAAATAAGTAATAATCAGTCAACCCAAATAACCATGTTTAGTTATTTGATTTAATTTAAAAGTTATTGCTTGTAGACGTTTTTTAAATCAAAATTATTTCTAATTTTATTTTGTAAACATTTCCTAAACAAAATTTTGATTCGATAATTAATCGAGCTATGGTGTTTAATTAGCGATACCTTCAAATATATTCTTTAAAGAAAAAATTAAGTAAGCAACGTAAATTACCTATTTTCTAAAACGTGCTTAGTGTAATGATTCATTCTACAGTCCTTCTATAAGATAACCCCTGCTGAGACTACCTGCTGTTAGAATTGTAAATGATACCCTTAAGCCCGCTTCACAATGTGCAAACTTTTGTTTACAGAAATTGTGGTGTCCAAGTTTTAAATTTCATGAGTGTACACAACTTCCCAAGCAGCACCAAATATTTCAATAACATTATATGACTAATATTTGTCTGTTGGAAATCTGTGTTAAATATTTCTACGTGCAGATTCACATTAAAGAAATATTTGGTTGTCGTTTCTTGATAGTTTAAATTTGTTTCACGTTCCGTAGAATCTGTCATTTCAATGTTTTCGTTGTCAGGTTTTTATTATAGCGTAGTTTTTTTGTTTATCTCTACGTTCTTTAAGGAACCTATGTGTTAATCTCACACGTTTCAGTGTTGATAAATTTCAAACCCACGTACAGTCGTTAGAGTTTTGTTGAGTTTCATTCTTCTTAGTTAGATGCTAGATTGTTCGGATTGGTTAGTTAAGGGTTTAAAAATGAAAAAGGGGCAAAGCGCTCTTAAATTTTGTAAATCAAAGTAAGTTCTGTACTAAATTTTGTAGGTAAAGGTTCGATTTAGAACTATTACGATATATGTAACAACCAAAACGGACGGGCCAACTAATAAATGAACAATTGTAAGAGTTGCATATGTTTATTTTGTTTCGAACAATTATCTTCTGTAGATTAAGCAAATTACGTGCTAGTATTTAGTATTATAATGGGAGCAAATTGAGAATTCTTTAAAAACTCGTTAATCGAAAAATTTCGGCTGTCACAGTACATTTAACGTTTTATATGCAAAAAAATAATTCTCGAATAGTCAAAGGCCTGTTATGGTCACGTGCTTAAACCGTAAAGAATTTATTCGTATTAGTGTATATTTTCGGCAATTTTCCATGCCACGATTGGGGTAATTTCTAGTAGTGAAGGCCTAGTGGACAATTCAATGAAGAAAGTAATGAAATTGTAAGTACAGTTGTTTCATTGAATTCCGCCTTATTTAACGTATAAATTACACAGATACCGTGTCAAATACAAAAACTTTCCTACAAAGCATTTAATTTAATTTCTCAAAATAAGACAGTTTAATTTTCCTGTTCCCTAGGTACTTTGCTTAACTTAACACAATCAAGGGAGCAGCGACTTTATTAAAAATAAGCTCAAGTTATACCTGTATGAAGGTGGTAACTATTAAAAAGATTTGAAAGATGAAGATTACCAGGAAGCATTTACTTTTTGATGACAGACCTGATAGAGCAGTTGCAGTCAACACTATCTAGAAATCCATTCCCTTTGTAGGAGAGACTTTAAAGAAGGCCAATGAACTTGGTTTATACTCAATGGACCAAGTTCTCAGACGGCCAATCTCGTTATGAAACGGTTTCGTTAAATTTTTTCTAATCAAATCATTTTAAAGAAGAGGGGAGAGTCTAGATTAGACATTTCACAAGAATATCACTCGAGAAAGGTGTGAAATTTCGCCTGCAAATTTACGTGACGGATCTTGTTTAGAAGTTTTATATAACATAACATAACATGAATTCTTTTTTGTCTTACTTTATTGAAATTAATGCTAAAAATAATAACTCCCTAACGAGTTGTTCGCAAAGATATTTTGAAAATGTGCTGCTTTTGTTTCTTTCATTATGGCGGTTACGTCATATCAAATTAGATGCGGAATTATGCTACTATTTCCAAACTGAAAATTTTAACACCCTTTTTATCCCTTTTCACGTTATAATAATGACACAAAAAATGTATTACCTATAACTTTTAACTGGATTTTTTTGTAAAACGTTTTGAAGGGACCGAGAGTGCGATGGTTTTCAACAGAAGGTATAAGATCCGTAGATATATCTCTTACCGTTTTTACACGCACTTTCTATACACTCTTAGACGTTTATTTTATTTTAAAAAATGTTTTACGTCGTTGCACACTTTGTATAGACATGTATGTTAATATCGGTACGATGTTGAGTTATGCGCGAAATGCTTGTTAAATATACAGTAAAGAACTTCGTTCCAGTTCGAATCAGATTTTTTAAATCTAATAATAGCGAATTATCTTGATTTATGTAATAACAGATCTAGGCTTGAAGAATCCATTTATCTGAAGAAGAAGCAAGTTTTTCGTGTAGTGCAAATAATTTTTTCGTGTGATACCATTCGATAAAATTGCTATCATTAACTAATAAAAACTTTCAGAATTGCATGATCAAATATAATTTTTGCACTACTCATTTCTTCCAAGGGAAAAAAAATTGTTGACACTCGGATTGCAAACATGCAAGAAATTGCTAAATCGGAAATTAAATCTAAAATACCCATTACAAACTATATGCAGTTAACTCACTTCCGTTCTTCTCTTTTATAATCGCCTTAATCTATGCCGTGCTTAAAACTTAATTTCCCATTTCTTTGCTCCTCTCAATTACAAAATTTAAATACAAACGTGATGCATACGCTTAATTAAATTCGTGCATTGGCGTAACAGTCGCAGTCGCAAAAGAAGACGTAAACAGTATTTAAATTTTCAGTTGCCAAATGAAATTAAAACATTAAATACGAACGCTGACTGGTAATACAAAAACATAATAACCTCATCTATCGGCCTTTCCCATTATGACGAGTAAGTTCGTAAATAACGCTTTAAAAAGTTGAGAAATTCCTTAACAACAAATAACAAGCAGGATCGATAAAAATTAACAATTAGAAAGAAAATTTTGAATACCTTGAAACTGTTTAATCAATCTACTTCCAACCATGACCTAATTGTCTATAGTTGTCTTCCTGATAACTCCTCCAGCAGTAAAAGTTTAATGTGCCTTACTCATCCTTAGATAATCCCTTAATGCCAGATTCCGTTAATCTTATTCAAGATTGCACTATGTAATGCTTGTGATGGTTTTTAAGTGTACATCTTCTATTTTATTCCTTCTAGAATTAAGTAAATAAAATTACAAAAAAGTAATCAAACAACATTAAATAGTAGCGAAACTGTACAGTTAAACAAACGCAACAGTTTAAAATTAAAAATTTATACCATTTGTTGTAAAAGTTCCAACTAAAACAATTTCAATATTTGTACTCATAGTCGCACTATATTTTATTTAAATCTCATAAATATTAAGATAACGGGAAACAAGTTCAACTAGAAAATATTTTTCAATTTATCCAAAAGTTGTTTCAAATAAATTGTTATAAGATAATTATAAAAACTATTAATTTAATTAATACTAAATAAATTATTTTATTTATTATTTCTGTTTTACATATTTATACGAAATTTATCGAGAACATATAAAATATCGTAACCCAAACCGACTATAAAAGTTAGCGTCCAAAATAGTTATTTATGTACCAAGGGTGTAAAGTACTTTACACCTGTGGTGCATACAAATTTTTTGCACTACTTAGTAATACTAAGTCGAAACAGATTTACTTTTTAATTACAAATTTTATTTTAATTTAAAAAATACAATAAAACCTTAAATTAATAGTATTAATAAAATTAGTTGTTGTTATTTTAAAGGTATTAATAACAACAAATTAATTAAAAAATTTAAATTTACGAACGTAAATTGGTCGCGACCTCTAGGGTAGCTTACAAGAATTAAAAATAAAATGTTCTTCTTTACCGGCATTCCTAAACGTCATTTAAAAATTTTAATTACAAAGCTTCCAAAATCAGTGGACATGGAAACTGATAATGAAGAACTTTCTAAAACTCCTCCTGGTATTAAAGAGGTAGCAGATAACGGTTCCGGATTTGTTACTGCTAAATCCAACAAAATATATGAAAATAGATACGATTACTTTTTAAAATGATGTCGATTTAAAAAGCAACGGAAAATGTGCTTTATTGTATTTACTCCAGTTCTACAAGAATATTTTGCTTTATATTCAGATTCTACAATTTAATTAATATTTGATTTTTAAGAATCATTTGTAGTGATTCTCATGTCATTTCTCATGCATAATTTCGTACCGTTTATTCTTATTTTGTCAATGATTAATCGTAAATTCTCGGATCAATTCGGTATTAACGATATATGCGGGCCTACAAAGTAAAGCGGGCCTAAAAGTAAAAAATGCGGGCGCAAAGTAAATCGAGCGAAAAAGAGTCGTTTTACGCTCGCGGAAGCGGGTGTAAAGTGAAACATTAAATATAGGAAGTGCAAAAAATAACTTATATTATACACTAAGGTAGAAAAGAGTGCTATTATTGACCGAATGAAAACAATGCAGGAGGTCAATAATAGCCTTCTCTACCGTGGTGTATAGGTATACAATTTTTCCATTACTAACAAATTACCAAAATATGATTTTCCGAAATCGTCACTAAAGTACAAAAATCGGCAGTAAAGTAAATAAAATCGGCACTAAAGTAATTCATTATACGACGATTTTTAAGTTAAATTGTCTTAAGTTTATGAAAACAATTGAGTCACCTTGTTTCTTTACGATTCTTGTAATATTTGTTACTTTTAAATTTAAAATTAATTAAAAATAAAGAAAATATTGAAAATGAACAATGTACTCCATCAGAAATGAGAGAGGTAGCAGAAAAAAGTTAGTGAACAGTTGTTACCAGAAAAATCTAAAGGTTTGTACTTAAAGACTTATGTATCTTTCAAAGACTGGTGTACAGCCAAGAAAACTGCACAATTAATTACTATGTTAAAGATAAAACAACGAATTAATTTAGGTTAGGCTTTTCGTGTTATATTTCTGTTTATTTTTTTTGTTGTAAGTTAGATTTAGATGTATTTATTCCGGAATGCATATACTTTTGTTTTGTACTGAGAAGTATAGTTGGTTGCCTAAATTTACGTTCGCTTAATTTAGTAATTAAATACATATTTTTATTTTATAATCTACTTTGCTTTGACTATCAACAATTGAACAATTCATTATTGACCTTAGTAAATAATAAATTATTCATTAGATGCGTCTAGCAGAAGGTAAAGAAAACAATTTCTCGATGTAACGACCGGTCAATAATGCTCATTTCTAAAGTTAATAATGGAAAAAAAACGTTTTATTTTACAAACAACAAAATTCGACTTCATTTTCTCGATTTAGTTCAATCAACAAAAATAGAGACTAATTATTTTATTTGTTCAACATTATTTCTTTATATTTAACAAAAAAATATGTTCTAAGCAGGGATTTGAATGATTATGAGACCAACTTAGCTTCACTCGACATCAACGAGAATATCTTAAATAGGGAATATATATTTCTATTGCATATTGTATTGTCATTAAAGGTTTCAATAAGACAGACAAACAAACAAGCCGAACAAATCTTATTATAGTGTTGGTAAAACAGATTTCTTCTTTTTTCCCTAATTTTTTGTTCATAATAGACCGTGTATCTCAGTTACTGGTTAGTTTGTATATTTTCAATATCTTTATTTAATTTTGCTGTAATCTTCTTAGGTTATTGGTGACCTTTGTGAATTATGTCTACCTAAATATTGAAAGTATTCCAACCGATAAGTTTCCAGTTGCACGTCTCTACTGAAAACGGACAATCAATGATTAAACAATTAACATTCAAAAAATGGTTTAGTACCTTGTTTCTTTTCTTTTTCGATTACCCTACAATCTTCTCCGCTTTAATATTAATCAATGGCATTAGAATAACCACAATATTAAGAGAAAGATAGAGAATTGTCAGAAAAAGATAAGCGACAAGAAAAGTATCATTGCCTTCTACTGCTATTAAATTACTGTTACTACATTGATTACGTTAAGAAACTTAATTCAACACACATGTTTTCCAAAATTAAGGTGTGCTTTTTGTCAACTCGATCAACTGCCAGTAACCCACCAAGCATCTGGTCCTATAAACCAGTTCCAGCATTCGGCCAACAAGACAGGGTGCCATGACTTACCAAGCATTTAGACAACCCAATCCAGTGCTACCAATCTACCAAACATTTGGTCTTACAAGGCAGTACCGGCATTCGGCAAATACGAGCCTGTGCCGCAACTTATCCAAACATTTTGACAACCCGATCCAGTAGCACCATCTAGTCCTACCAGCCAATGTCAGTTAAGATCGACATTCAAAACAAAAATCATACCAAGTTGTTTGTCAATGTCACTATGATAAGTTATGATACCATTTAGGTATTGAATACCTATTGACTTTTACAATCATCTGATATGAAAAGAAATGTTATTTTTAATACGTTTGTATTTTTCAAAATTTCATACTTTATTAATAGCAGTACCTTACATAATAACTAATTAAAGGTGTTCATTTTCGATTGTTGAAGATAATCCCTTGCACTTTTCAGGATATCTTTCACATTACACCTTAGATTCGCCATAATTTTAAGAACATTGACCGTAAGAACTAAAACACGCCATAACCGTACAATTATATCTTATTCTTTTAGATTTACTCTTGGATTAATTTTTGCATTTACAGCAATTTTGCCTACAGATGTGTATAAGCAGTTCCATAAACCGATTCTTCCATTATTATAAGCAAACAATATGAGAAGCGAGAGAACTCGAGTGTAAGTTCACATTGCATTCGACAAAGTTGTTTTATTGCAAATTAATTTTCGAACGTGTTACGATATCAGGAGACGACATTAGATGATAATTTATCGCTAATTCTTCCTTTTTTCTGGGAACTCCAACAATATTAATTATTAATAATATTTAGTTGCGGAGATAACAGAATATATATTGGGATCTTTCATTTTACATTTATTTCACACTTCAAGTTTTCAGCCATACCTCACCACCTTGATCAGTTCAAGTAAAATTAAAGTATAATCGTAGAATATGCGCTGCTGTCGACTTACCTCAGGAGGTACATCATATACGACAAAGTGTTGCAACATCTACTGTTGCCTCGTGTTATCGTAACGTCCAAAAATTAATTTAGATTGAAGAAGCTTTGTTGACCAATGCGCAATGTAGTGATAGCACTCGATTCCTCAATGATTATAGCCAACTTAGTGTTGGCAACAAACATCCTCAAATCATAAGAGATCACTCGATGGCTGTATCGTCGTTTTGGAGATTCTTCAAGTGTGACAGAACTCGAGTGCAAGTTCACTATAATACGATGTGTACTAGCTATAACAATTGAAAAGAATCGACTTATGTAACCGCTTATACACATCTGTCGATAAAGTTGCTTTAATGCAAATATCTACATTGTTACAATTTTGTTTTGACTGCTGATTCTTTGGTACTTCAGGCTTTTTTTTTTAAGTATTAGTATTAATAAGCGATGGTAATTTCGTTTTTCGTCGAATGCGGAGGTCGCTTTAATTTGAGGTAACACCGTTAACAGTTATCCCTTAGAGTTTTAGTTGTGAGTTGGTTCAACTTATGAACGATTAAGCTGGGCAGCTTTTCAACGAATTTTAAACATTAGGATGGTTCCTCCTTGTGAGACCAAGAACTAAGTGAACATTAAAACTTCAGTAGTTCATTCTTAAATTTATAAAGCGTACTCAAATAAACAATTAGGCTGGGTAGGCCATAGAATTGATTTGATTTAATTATTTTTACAGTGTAACAAAATGAACAGCAAAACAACGCGTGGTGGGCGTACAACTCTGATTAAAACGAGACATAAATATAACCTAAAAATTGACAGATGTCGATTTTTCTTAAATACCTTGAATTTTAACGTACATTTTGTATCAGCTGATTACTTTTTTAAAAAAATCCAAATGTCAAAGAAAAATCCAAGACCTACTCAACCCAGTTTTTATTTGAACACCAGTTATATTCAAATTCCTCACAATTTTGGAGTTGAGGATAAGTAATTGATGGCAAATTTAATATTTTGTTTTGTTTACATAGTTATTTGATTGTATTTTAACATACTTGTTGAATATTGATTTGTTTTTTTATGTGCAAATCTACAGTATGTCCCCGGATGGGGTTGCCAAGAGGAAAAACTTTTTTATTTTTAATTTTTCGAGAAAAATGTATTCTCCATAAAAGTTTTTGCTTGTTTCAAAACCGCGGAACCGGCTCTTTCGTTCTAATTTTCTTTCCATTCTAGAGAAAAATGGAAAAATAGGTTCATTTAGTTGAACATTTTTCAAAGTCCGAAAAATTAGATCTCGTTTTCATGGCAACCGATAACAAGATTTTTGACTTTTATTTATTAAATGACAATCTTGTCGAAAGAACAACGAATTTAAGTAATTCAAATAATGAATAATCAATAATTTTATCGAAATATTGTAGCGTTGGTTAGACTGATCTCGATAACTAAACGTAACTGAAAATTGAAAACTGACATGAAGGGGTTTTGAAGGGTGAACTGAATGTTTACGTTATTCTGAACAAATTTTGTTAATAATTCCCTATGTCTATTTTAGACAGTTTTTGAGTAATTTTTTTTTATCTAAACATCACTTTTTCCCTTCAAAAAAAAACGTCAAGTACCTTCTAATGAGATTTAGATAACAGCTTATATATTTAAGAAATTGTAGACAACATAATTCTGTATGGTTTGTGCTAAATTGTTATTTTTATCATGCAGGGTGTTCTAGAAGTAGGAATGAAGTCCTCATATTAAAGTCACGTAACTATCTTTTTCAAACAGAACACCCTATATATGATTTTTATTTTAGAAGTATACATTTACACTATCTATCGGTATTACGTTTACGTATCTCATGTAGAATTCCATTAATTCCACTTTCATAATTTTTGAGACAAAATATTTGTTTTAAAGTAAATTTAAGGGAAGTACAAGAACAAGTAAATAAAGAAGTAGAAAAGCAATGGCAATATTTAAAAATTTGGTAATAATACAAATACTAGTGTAGCAAATGTTGAAAATGATGCCCATTAACTTATAAACATTTCTGGACTCTCTCAATAAAATTATCATTCCAATGATATACCATGTGTCACCATTATTTTTATAAATAAACAAATTATAGCTAATTTTAGTTTAATTTTTCTATACTGCCGGGATAGTATGCTGTGGAAACAATATCCGACGTAAACGTCAATTATTAGCAAGCGAAAATCACTTATAGTTTCTATTTGTGTTGGTTAAGGTGTCTAAAACCATAATATGAATTTCTGTAATGAAGAAAAACGTGATATGATAGAGTGTTATATTTTATGTCATAAAAATGTCGTACAATCTGCACAACGATACTTCGAACTCTATTTTGATCGTCGACAGCCTTCTCTACCTACCTATAAAAGACTTTATGATAATTCGGAGCAATATGGATCTTTCTGTAGATCCAAAAATATTACGAGTATTAATGAAGAGACAGAGGTAAATGTACCAGCATGTGTACTGCAAAATCCATCGATTTCAACTCGAAAAATTAAAGCTGAAGCAGACATGTCACAACGTACAGTTCTACGAATTCTAAAAAAAACATAAGTATCACCCATATAAATTGCCAGTTGAGCAAACACTACATCCAGGTGATTTCAATAGACGCATTGAGTATTGTACCTGGTTTACTAACATGTGTGAAGCTGACTCACAGTTTAAATTTAAAGTTTTGTGGACGGATGAAACGCAATTTACCAACTGTGACATGTTTAACAGGCATAATCAGCATTTATGGATGTAAGAAAATCCGCATCACGTTGAACAGAGAAAACCCCAAGTAAGATTTGGATTTAATGTTTGGTGCGGCGTCATTGGTTCAAGAATTATTGGTCCGCACATTTTTAATGGTATACTGACGAGTGACCGTTACCTTCATTTTTTACAAAACGATTTTGATAACATGTTAGACGAATTACCCTTGCACACACGTGGTATGCTCCAATGGTTTCAGCATGATGGGACACCACCACACAATCGGGTAACGGTGCGAAATCGTTTAAATCAAACATTCCCTAACTCATGGATAGGACAAAACGGACTCGTTGCTTGGCCACCTCAATCCCCGGATCTCTCTGTTTTAGACTTTTATTTATGGGGAACGGTAAAAGATAGGGTGTACCAGAAAACATACGCCACAGAAGATGATCTTAGGGAAGCTGTTCTAGAAGAAATTTTCGCTAATATTGATGAACGTTCCGTTCGAAAAGCTACAAATTTTGTTTTAAAACGGTGTACTATGTGCATTAACCAAAACGGTAGATCTTTTGAAAACATACTGACCTAAACACAATAAACCATAAAGTCAGTTACGTTGCTTTGCGCCCTTCTTTATATTTTATTTAGACCCCCCTAAGTTTCGTTGTTGTTTTTTCTAATTTATCGTTTACAGTTTTTTTGTTTGCTTGTTGTTGGTCACGGATATTAACATTACACTGTATTAAGAAACTCGCAATTAATAATTGGAACTTTTTTTAGGAGTTTGGCTTTGTAGGACTTTATTACATGTTAGTTCTTCCTAATAGAATCTTTGTACTTTTATCATTGTGACGTTTTTTTTTTAATTTATTAATTGTATTCTACTTAGATTTAGTATTAATGTACATGCTTACTGGACTTGCTGATAAGAGCTGTCACCCAGTCGGCCATTATCTTCAAATGCCTAGATAAAGACCGGACTTTTCCGGTCGAAACGTCGGCAAACAAAAAGTCTATGGTTATAGATTGATGATCCATCCTACAAAGCCAACCCCAAACTAATTGAACTTGTAATTTTAAAATTTAAAAAAGGTAATATATATCTAACTTCCATTTCATTATTCAATTCGACGCATAATTGTTTCCATTGCACACTATTCAAGAAGTTTGGAAAAAAATCAAAATTAACCATGGGTGTGCTACGAGCTTTCGTAGTATCAGAAACAAACAAGATGTTAAATTGGAGGTGATTATATTTTTTAATTGGTGAAAACATATAAATAATAAGCAGATCAAAATTCATACATCTGCATATAAAGCACTGCTTTGACTAATTAGGTAGCAGCCGATCACTTAAAGGCTACTGTCAAATTAAAATTAACGAAGATAGTAGTTAGATCTATCACGATCGACTATTGTCTAATTTCCGAAACGTTCCTAATTTACTAAGTTTACACACAATAAGAATATTTTACAGGCAACGATTGTTATTTATAATCTTTGCTAGCTCAGACCTTTTAAGGATGTAGAGGGGAGTAGGTCAATGGTGCCACCTCCAATGTTAACCCGATTAATAAGCGCCACGCGCTTTGATTTCTCAAATAAAACCCACCGACGTATATATAGTATTACTAAAGCACGAAAATGTAACACTTGGTTTGCGTGTTAAGATAAGAATCCATCACCTACATGCATCACAACTAAATCAAAGATCGTATTTAAATCTAACACAAAATTATAAGGTCTGTGAAGCAGACGAGAGTACTTAGCTGAGTGGTTGGAGTCTGAATTGTTGTCTGCCGAATACTTGCAGAACCCGAATTGCCGAGCTCCTATACTTAACTAGGCGAAGGTGACCAATTGATTTTCGAGACAGGCCTCGTAACAGGAGGTACGAGATGGTGTAACTGCACACGTTCAATAGGTGTTTACTTTAATTTCGCTTATGATCCATAAACTTATCACGACGTTACAATTTCACTGCATTCCTTTGATGTTCACCATAAATTGCTTATTCGCCCTTCACATTTTAGAATTATCGACTCCAAACCAACCAAACAGGAACTAACCAGGAACCAAAAGTCGAAGAAGAAAACGTAAAAGAGAAAATAAAAAAGCTGTAAAATGATAATCCTAATTAGGAAAACCATGTGTCATTTGCATTATAAAACTAACCTGTAGAGAATTCACTACCAACGAAAATATTTGTAATCGCCAAGTATCCACAATGTTTGTGTATAATTCACGACACCTAAAACATTTTTACTTAATGGATGACCTTAATTAATTCGAATACGAACCGAAAATGTGGATTCACTACAGCTTTTGAGATGGAGAATGATTTCCTTCAAACACGAACAACGGAAATGACAGAAAAGCGTTCAAACATAGGGAGCGACACCAGACGAATCAAATGTGTCACAGATAACTAACTCAGGAATTTTTGCCCATTCGCATACAAAATTTCTATTATTACACAAACGAATTATTCCAACGGCAAATTAAACCTAAGTCGATTTTGGAACGTAACAGGTGATTTATTTATAAAAATAATGGTGACAAATGGTATATCATTAGAATCGTTGAAAATGCAACTTTATTATGAAGTCATGTAGTATGGTTTCCATTAGAAAAAACAGAAGTTTGTGTCATAACTCAAAAATTATACGTTAAATAAAAATTTCGACTAAACTTTATTATGTAAAAATACTTAAAACTTTTCCCTCTATAAATTTTTTGTAAATTCAATAATAACAAAGCAACATACACCAAACGAATTTACCAAAAAACTTATTTTTCGAAATATCTAGTTAGCCGTGCATTTTTTGAAAGAACGAATGGCACATTTTAGTGATCTCGTAAAAATACAATTCTTTCCCCATTTAACTGTTTCTCTATCTTTATTAGTTTCCGAGATCCCTGTGCTAAACATCGGAAAAAACTCACCCTGTATATAAAAATATAGTGGTAAACTTCAAAGGGGCTTCTGTATTCTACGATTAATATCTCAATAACGGCTCAATATAAAGACAACATATTATATTTTTTTGAAATCAGAAAAAAAAACTCTTCAAAAATATAATAATATACAGGGTGTTACATTAAAAAAATACATCATATTTTTGTTGTACCCTGTAAACGGCCAGTAACTGAACTATTGATGGCATGTTAAGAAAATTCAATTAGAACCATACAACTTTCATGTACAACTTTTTTTCTACGAGCAATAATAATGATAGTAAGGAGTGGGTCATTTATAGTGAATAACCCTGTACATTGTGTATATAAAAATAGAATGCCAATCCAAGATCTTCAACTACCAAATTTTTAGAAACCAATTCAAATTTATATAAAGATAAAATTTTATTCATTTCGGCAATTGATTGATTTTTCACATTAATAGGTGGATTTGCACTATTTGTAGTAATGTATTGATGAAATGAAAGTCAAGTTTATTCGGATTAAGTATAATATTGGCGGTACCCTAAAATGCGCTGGTTTTGTAAACGCATTATTTTTAATAAAATGAACTCCATCTCAAAATAAATTGCTTAAATTCAGAGATAATAAAGAATGGTTACGATTTAGTCCTGTTCATTGCAGTTACGAATTTGTTGGGGTTTGGCTATGGTCTTAGGTAAACTATACATGAAAGGATCGTTGTTCTAAAATTTATGTGTTTATTTAATATAGCTAATGCTGCTTATTTGTGATTAGTATCTTGAATTAATCAACAGGATATCACAATAAATAAGTACAAGACAAGGACTACTCAGAAAAAGTAGCGATTTTGTATTAAGTTTCTCAAATAAAATAAATTTGAGTTTGCTTCATTATATTTGGTGCAGTTAATTTTCCGAACGCTTTAAAACAAAATGAAATCCTACTACATAGAATATTTATTATTAATAGTCGACTGAAAAGTTTCTATATGAACTTGATAATGGTTAACATGCACCAACAAACTTGTTAAATCTATTCGTAAACTTTAATGATCGAAGCAAAAAAGTGAACCAGTTATCAGCAAAATTCGATTAAAGCTCTTCTCCATCTATGTAAATTAATATATAAGTTCTGTAGTTGTTTTAGGATAGGTCGCACCAAAGGCGTTCCATAATTTCATAACTAACCACTTAAAGTCACAAGACGACCTTTGACAAATGATAATAATGAAATCAGCAACACCACTCGCAAACTCCACTAATAACAATAATAGTTACAACAATAAAGCAAATGTGCATATAATCGAGAAACAAAGCTAGCGTTATGTAATATACTAAATGGAACGCTGCACCAGAATCGCATAAATGTGTTTTTGCAAACGATAGTATTCAGTTCACACAATTCCAATTAGGTACTTTGTATTCAGCAATTCTGGAACAATTACCAAAAGTACGAGCACTTACAAGTGATTAATTTCGTCGCATACAAACTTGTAAATATTCTACATGTGTTAGCCACGACGACGGCCATTTGCCGTTCTACGGCTACCTTGGGATTTTATTTTATGGCTGAGGGTCGTAAAAACGCAAAAGATAAGATACCTAGAGTCAGGGGGACATGTGTAGCATTAAATCAGTGACCTACTCATTATCGAAAAGTCGTTACTTGGTGGTGTTTAAATAAGTTTTCTAGATACGCTTTGTTGAGAAGATGCGTTTGAAGTATAATTTGCCAAGTCTTTAAAGTTATAAATTGAGAAAGGAAATAAGTTGTTCGCGTTGTAGGTAGACCCTAGAATTGTTGTAGGTAATATATTTGTCGGTGGTCTGATCGGGATTGGCGGCCATTGTGTAGATCAATGCAGACTCCGAGTTACAAAGCACTGACTAGGTGACATATTACCTCTACAAGACCAGGCAGTTCTTACCGACATCGTGCTAATGTCCTGCCTTACCTTTGTTGGTTTTATTCCACGTCGCATTCGATTTTATAAAAAACCGTTTCAGTAAAAATTTTAACAAAAATAAAATTGCTTAGATAATTTCTATCTAATTAAAGTTAAAGGGAAACTGAAGGTATTAGCAAGTCGAAGAAGCTAATCCAGAGGATATAACTTACAAATCGGTAGCTGTAGGGTTAAGGATAAGTTCGTATAGAGCACGAGGGAATAAGAGATGCGATTAGTAGCGTCGTCAAAGTAAACACTTCGGGCACGAAAGGTGCGAAACAACCCTTAGAACTAACGTATTTCAACAACCTAGCTACCTACCTAAATAAGCTACTAGAGAAATTTGTATACAACACTACAAAATTAAACTAAATACTATTAGTGGAACCCGTAACCGAAAACAACCCAAAACTTTTTTGTTCGGTCAAATTTTAACCTTTAAAACTTATAAAGGAAATAAAATTCAACACAAAGACTTTTCGTAACCTCATAAATTATTTTGTTAAATTTCAACCCGTTTAAACGATGTTAAGGTACCTTAGTAAGATTAGAAAGATGTTTACCAGCTGATACTAATCTTAATTTCATTCATAATTCACTAGTACTTAGAGATAGTGAAAGTGTCAGAAGTCTCTTCTAGAAGCTTCAAAATGCATAAATTCATTTTTCGAGTAAATTTATTTCACACTATTTTAGATTAGAGTTAAATTAAGATTTAAGGACGCTGGTGTTTAATGGAAGAAATTAATAATTTCTTACTTCACAACGAATTTAGCATATCCTTAAGCGTACTTAAAATAATTCTTATAATTTTTACTCCACATCTTATAAAATAAGATGAGGTTATGCGACGGTTTCCACACCGAAACACCCCTTTAACTTTAAATTTTTAAGAGGTGTTTTAACACCCCTTTTTCACTTTTTCCGACGAATTATGTCCGACGGCCGACCTTCCGTCCGTATGTCAACAAGATATCAAGAAAATCACCCGTCCGATTTTTATGAAACTTTGTACATGAACCTTATTTATAATTCCGCAGATCTGATTGAATTTTGGGCATATTCCATGTATAGCCAAAGGCTGTTAACCTACACAGATTTTCGAATATTTAAAATATTTAGAAAAATATTTATTTTACAGATTTTGTTTCAAATAAAAGTTGTTTATAATGTAATTATACACATCTTTTGTTATACTATTTTTTGATCTGATAAGTAATTACTGAGATATAACAATCACGTGACAATAATTGTTGTAACAATATCTCCACCAGTAACAATTTTACAAAAAAAGTTGATAGAAAGAAGTTGTTGGAAATTCTATTGTCTACAGCTTTTGTTTGAATCATTTTTTTTTCTAAAATGCAATTTTATTTTCCGCCATATCCAATGTGACCAGTTAACTTCGCATACTGGGATTTTTTCTACAAAACTTGAATATTGACATCAATAGCATTCAGAAAAACTTTTTCTAATAACTTTCGTCGGTATTTTGAAAAATTAACCAAGTTTTTGATTTTTGTTGGAAAAAATTTGACAGACAATATGTATCGCTGGTTACTGTTTTTGGTCAATTTTCATCTTGATCGAAGAAAAAATTGAAGCAAAGTTAAATTTCAAATAAATCTCTTAATAGTAAAAATCCTTTAATATGCGGATTTCCCTAGTCACACTGTACTGGGTGTCCCATTTTAATGTGTTTTATATAGATAGATAGAAAGTTATGGTTTTCAGAATTGTTGGCTACTTTTTCATAAAACAAAAGGTCCAATAATTTCGTTTATCCTAACCCTCGTAGTATTTGAGCTTCAGGGTGGAATTGAAAATGGTCACTTTTGGATGAACCCTTGTATCTCGCCTATGCAAATACTTACATGTAACGGGTAGGAGAAATTAAATCAGGAAGAAGTAGCCAACAATTAAATACAATCAAATACATAAATCTTTTCTATCCTTACACTGTAAGTTTTAGCTTTTTGTAGGTGGTGACAATTTGAATCTTTTTAACCTTCTATAACAATTCATTAGTAAACCTCGTATTCTCTTGGCATTAAAAAATGTATGTTTAGTTCACGTAAGTACACTGGATAATTACAATTTCCAAATTACAAACAAGTTATTTCTGAATAATCTGATGAAATTTTCACACCAAAGCGTTTATGTTTTTTAAATGAATTGCGGCAGAATTTTTGCCATTAATCCATGATCAACAAGCAAAACATGATGTTCCTGAGAATCACCACTTTGGTTTCCGGAGCTGGTCATCAACACCCTCGCATGCAATAAGAAGAAAAAATATAACAGAAAAAAATATTACAGAATTTCACAAAACACAATTACACACTAATCTACATCAGAGATAGGAAGAAAATTGATGGTTGGTTGGTTTCAAGAAATTGTGGTTTTCTAATTTAATAGGTTTGAATGTATGTTTTATAGGCAGATATTGCAATCGAAATTGCCTAAACACATACTTGACCAAAGAAATGGAACACTAAACTGCATCGTCTATTTAACAAACAGAAAAACACCAAAAACTGCACCAAAAAAAAAAACTTTACTCGGACACGTGTTTCAATAAGTAAAGCTATCATCATCAGTATCGGTTCGCTGATGATGATAGTTTGTTACATACTTGGCCAGTGCCTTTAATTCTTTAGTAAATTTTAAATTTAGAGATTTCAGGAGTTCAATAAACATTTTTATATTCGCTTGAAAGATGTATTAACCATTCTAAATCAAATGGTTGTTTTGATGGAAACGGAATTCTATAAGAGACCTAAGTGAATATGTTTTAATATAATAGATGGAGGGGACTGCTAACATCCTCATTCATAAAAAAAATTTTATACGAAAACTAACAAGATGTTTCCATTTCCCATTTAAACTCCAGAACGGCCCATAACCAACAAAATAAATTCCAGCAATTAGTAAAGATTAAGAACATTTGATAAAATAAATAGTTTTGCAGATCTTTACCAACGACTGAGCGAAAATGAACCTATTATTAATGCTGACACCTTTATGATTATCCACAGTCTATGGTTTTCTTTAAATTACTTATATTCATAAATGGTAACGTATAAAAGTTGCTCAGAAAAACACAAAAATCAAGGAATTTCGTCAATTTTTTATGTCGCATATCAATTTTGTTGAACCATATGAAATCAATACCTGTGTGGGGTTGCTAGTCCCCCATCGGGAGCCTCCCCGGGTGGCGACATCGCACAGCCACAGACGACAGTCAGACTCTCTCGGCTGTGGTACTACGATGGGGAAAGCAACGGGAAACTACCCCATTAAAATCCCCAGCACAATCAACATGGCATGACATTAGGATTACCTTATAAGGAAATACAGTATGACAATAAATAAAAGATTCCAAAACTGAAAAATTAATTTATTAATAAAATATCAAACTATACAGGGTGATCTGCGTAGAGCGTGCATTAAAAGTTTTTTAACTTGCAGATAAATCAAAAACTTGAAATTCGTACGCGGCCATATTTGAACATTTTCGTTCTACCTAAAATATTTTCAGAACTTCAGCTATATAGGGTGTGCCAAAAGTTGCTATCAACTGTATTACTTTAAATACAAACCTATAATTCATTTTATATGGGTCGATTGTCCATATAAATCTGAGTTTATATAACCTAAATTATGTTATCATATTCTTAACCGTTTTTGACATATGTCATTTTCTTTTCAAAAAATAGCCTTTGTAATAGTTAACGAAAAAATTTTATCTCGCAAATCAGTTGAGATTATAAAATTAAATTTATGGAGCAGTTGATTAGAAGTCCAGGTTTACTCCTGTTGTCCTACTGGTGAATTCATTTTGTACCATATGGGCGCTATTTTCAAATATCACAATCAAAAATAATCAAAAAATTAATTTTTTTCAATGGCACCTTCTGCTTTTTTTAGATCCTTCGAGAGAAAATTGAAAATTTTCTATACCCAATTCCTCTCGAATGACGTAAAAAAAGCAGAAGGTGCAATTTGAAAAATTGACTTTTTGATTATTTTTATTCTGATATTTGAAAATTATCTGGGCCCATATGGTACAAAAATAAAACCTTCAGTAGAACATCAGGAGTAAGCCTGATTTTTAGTAAACCGTTCCGTAAATTTTATTATATAGCGAGATACAAATTTTTTTGGTAACTATTATACAGCACAATTTTTTTGGAGACGAAGAGAGAAATGTTTGAAAAAAATCAAATTGATTTTATAACTGTCAACTAAAGGTTTCGTAATGCCATAAAGTCCACAAAAACGTACCCTGACCCAGATATCTCATTTGATCACATACCAGTCGTTACCAAACTCCACATAAAACTTAAAAAAGAGACAAATAACAAAAACTGAACACAGAATCGACGTTAGCAAAATAAAAGTCGAATACGTAAAACAAGCGTTACAAACAAAATTAAATTCCTATGTGACGGAGCATACACAAAAACCAACAACACCTCCAGAAACTGTATGGGATCAATTTTCACAAGGCATCCACACTATCGCTTCAAAGCAAGAAAATACACAAAAAACTGGATAGCAGAAATATTGCAGGTGATGGAAAAAAGAAGGGTAGCAAAAAACAAGGACTACCAAATATACAGCACTATTAACCGCCAGATAAAACAAGCAATACGGAATGCCAAAGAACCATGCGTCCTCTACAACCGGGAATTAAAGTAAACGGCGAGAATATCAACCACATCAGATATCCGGATGATGCTGCCATTGTTGCCAACTTCTTAAAAAAGCTTCAAAATCTTTTAACGAGTAAAACAACAATCTGAACAATATGGCCTAGAATTAAACATCACAAAAACCAAATAAATGGTTGTGACAAAATCCGTAAATCCTCAAGGAAAATTATATGTAAATGGACGAGCAGTAAAATCACTGTGTATGAGAACTGGGATTACCGGGGCAAAGTACGATGCCGCATAGAAAAAGCAAGGGCCGCTTTTGTAAAAATAAGGAGATTATTCTTAGCTAAAGACCTCAATTTAAAACTGAAAATAAGGATGGTCAAATGTTATGTATTCTCTGTTCTCCTCTATGGTGCTGATGCCTGGACAATAAACAAAGAAATCACGGATAAACTAAATGCTTTTGAGATGTAGATATACGTCGATGTCCAGAACGGATAATGCACAAAAAGAAGAAGAGAGACAAAATCAAACCGCTGGAAGAAATGAAATACAACCTTCTTATTTTATTCTTCATTCAGATAATGGCAAAAAATTCATATCATCGTAAGATTCAATAGGTAAACAGAATATGTTAACAGCGTGAATAAACCATAGTTTGAATAAGATGGCTACAGTTTGTCTTTTGTCCAAATTTTCAAATAATACAACTTAACACGAATGCATACCCTAAAATAAAGAAAGTGTTAATAGTATGGAACCAAATTTAGACACTGGTTAATTAAATATGACTAGGATGATCATAATTTTATTGACGATGAATCGCAACCTAGCAAGAGTTCATTTCAAGCACTGACACAAAGATAATTAAGAAACGGTTTAAGAAGAGCTGCACACACTTAGGCATTGACTGAACATCGCGGATTCAATCTACATCTATCAGTGCATTGAAGTATGCTTAAAAACTAACCAGAGAGAGCAAACTTGGAGAAGAGTACTAGGGCACCGATTGTGTCTACAATGTAAATGAAACAAATCTCTTCTACAGAAGCGTACCGAATAAAACGATAATTCTTAAATGTTACCCAACATGACTAATAAGAAAGAAAAACTTCTTATAATTGACAAATCTGCAAGACCACGTTTCTTTCATCAATTGGCATATAGTCTATTGATTGGAAATATAACAAAAGACTGGATAGCACATGAATGGTTTCATTTGTTAGCTAGAATAATGTGTATTTTACTTTTCGTCACCAACATCTTATCGCAAACCTTAATGTAATTCAGTTTACTAACCATTAAACGAGGGCTGAGATCCTATATACTAAAATCCAGAATTCGTGTGTTTCTTTATTTGTTAGCTCCTTTATAGACTCAGCCCCTATAGGTCCTAGACCAAAACTAAGTATATAATTGGAATCAGTATTGAATTGCAGTGAAGAATAAAGAGTTTAGAGGGGGGGGGGGAGGTTCCACCAGGAAGACTTGGATTCATGTAATGGAATTTTATTTATTTTGTATGCTATATAAATACTTATTACCATTCAATTTTCAGCGACGTTTCGGAGACGGCGTGTAGTAGATTAATGAGAGTCCAAGTTAATCTAAGACACGAACACACCTCTCTCAGCGCTGAACTCAGTGATTCATTAGGTACTATGGTTTTGAGACATATCATAGTGCGCTATAGTAATTGTCCCCAATGCTTTAGGCTGAAACCTCTCGATATCCACATTAGATTTGTACGATGATCCTCATGAGCTCATACAGTACGTATAAAATTGACAAAATAATTGCTCTATATAGAATTTTTCCTATAATCTATTGTTATTATTTAATTTTGTTTCTCCATTTTGGAACCAATCTTCAATTACATTTAGGTGATTTTACAGATAACTGCTTGCACTGATGGAATTTCTTCAATATAGAAATTATAAGATGTGTTCCTTCTAGTAAAGGTCGAGTAACAAGTTTGGGCAAAACGTCGACACTTATGTAGCAATAAGACTGGCAATTTTGGTACTAGACATCCACCTAGAAAGAAGACATATTAATTGGGAGAGAAAATATTCTTAACTGTTCAAAAGAAATTCTATTCTTAACTGTTCTTCAATTTAATTGTTCAGTTGCGTCTTCAAATGTACACGCGTGCGCGTCTGGACTTATAGAAGTCTGATATATGAAGGAGGTATAACATTGTGGTACTCCTGACCTTATTACGTAGCCTGGTGAAACCTCTTCATTGCACTTAGTTTGGAAGAAACCGTCGACAAGTCCGTTTGAAAAGTTGGTAGTATTGATGTGGGAAGTTTGTTTTGATTTTATAAACGAGACCTGTATGTCAAACCTTGCCGAATGCTTGGCTGAGCAACTTTTGTTGTGTCATGTTGGATATGCGGTGACATAATTGGGTGGTGGAATGTTGTCCTCTAAACCCAATTTGAGATAAAGTAACTAATTATGTATTCTTTTATATAGTAGTTTTTCTAGGATTTTAGAAGTTACTGGTAGAACCGAACAGATGGATCGATATGAGGTCACTTAAGAAGGTAGTTTCCTTGGTTTGAGGATAAAGATATAACTTGTGTAATTTACAGTTGTTTAAGCCGGTACGTTAGTCTCCAAACTAAGTTAAATATTACAGTTATTACACCTTTTTTAGGCAATTGCTTTAACACATCTGCTGTGATTTAATTTCTTACCGTATTTGAGAAACAATCAGTAATAGGTAGATATAATTGCAAAGGTGTTTGTACAAAGTTTCCTACTCTATCATCATGTTGATCATCGTGTGATGAAATATTTTAGATAAATGCTTTGCAAATACTATTGTTTTTCCATGGTCAGTTTTTGCCCAAGATCCTGTATTATTACGTATTGGAAAGATCTACTATTGACACTTATTGATGCTGTTTGTGGTTTTGCATAGAGAGTTTCATTTATATAAAGTTTTTGCATAGTTGCTAAAGAATTCGTTTCTTATTTGCTTTTATTTATTTTAATTAATTAGTTAATCGACCTAATTCACAATATTAATCACAAAGAAGCACTATTACAGCACATTATACAACTTTTCCTGCAACAAAATAATTATGTCGAAACTATAGGATTAATTTTTATAAATTAATTTTTCGGGTATTTAAAAATTATTTAACAAAAGTTGTTACAAATTATATTTTCTATAACTTTTATTTAATTTATTGATTTCTACAACGAAACTTTCCTTACTTTTTCAACCTTTGTATTTAGTTGTTTTTAATGAGATTCCTGAGCATAATCCACATATTCACTACTTTTAGTTTTTTAAGAATATTATGCCAACTATCTATTTTGTAAATATCAGCTTTTATGAAAATTAGGCGAACATTGACAATATTATGGTTTTTTGTGAGTACAATCTTTACTTCAAGTTGAATACAATTACATTAAGTTTTTTTAAATAATAAGTCGTAGAAATTCTTATTTTGTTTGAATATATGATGATGAATATATTGATTTTTCGACATTCGCCATGATTATCGACATCTAACAGTGTAAGGAGAATACTAATATTTGGCAAATATTTCGCCATACATAAAGCGAATTACTCGATTATAATGTCAACATTTACCAGAATTCGGTCTTACACTCTCTAACATGTGTAGCATATATCAACAAGTAATCTCTCAATTAAAAGTGATTAAATGTTAACTGAATTTATATGATTTAACAGATTTTAAATTCTTAAAATAAAAATATTCTTGTCATTGTACTATGCAATAAACAATTCTTGACAGTATCCACCATAATGAATACTCTAATTTATTTAACTCAACATTATTTTCAATAAAAAAAAAATTCTACTCTTTTTTTCCGGAATTTTCTTTACATTTATCTTTAAAAATTAATATTAAGTGTTAGTGTATTTTGTGTCAAAGGCCGATTTTGACTGTGACTTATCAACCCAACGGTTCAGAAATGTGTTGCTCATATCATGTCTAATTCCTTGATTCCACTTTCATTGACATAATGCAACAAAAACAAGTTTTGCAATTTTTTTACGTTTGGGCGTATACAGGTTTTCAGAAATGTAGCAAAAATCCGAAGTTCCTTAGTTCGAAATATCATAATTTGATAATTATGTTCTAAATTTTGTGGAATTAATACTAATTTAAATAATCTCAAATTGACTAAAAACCTAATAATAATCCTACGATGGTTCGTAATTATTTAACTAAAAAAATTAATTCAACTCCCAAAATTATTCCGATTAAACTCAAGATCTTGGATTCGTCTCCATTTAATGACAAATCTAATAAGACATACTATTATTGTTACACAAAATTTTAACAAAACTAGGTGCACTTTTTACAAAAATTGAATCTAAATACTAACATTCAAGATTTTAATTTTTATAAATGTTAAATATCTAACATTTTACCGTTTATGTTGTTCCAGACGGCATGGAAAATTTCTTTAAACCATAAGACGTCTTTACTTATCACTAACTCGATTGCAATTTTAATTCAACCATATTTTAAAAATGGTTATTGGATTTTATTGGTCGATAGTTTTATTTTTACATGATGTTGTTCCGTCGGGTATTAATTCATGAAAAACTTTATAATATTAATCTTGACGTCAGACTGCAAGTTTTTAATTACATGTTGAGCCATCCGGGTTCATTGATGACTGCCCTCGTATCTTTTCTCTGCACTTGAATTAATCTGTAATCTTGAACTTAGATTCGTTGTCACTTACTGTTTTCACAGCTGCACTTATAAAATTTAATCTTTTTCACGTATACTTTGCAAACGTTGTGTTTATCATTACTTACTTACTTTTATGTCCCACGCATTCGACACTTTAAAATGCTTATCTAAATTAAAACATCCGTTATTCTTAAATCGTAATTGCAACTAAACGAAAGTATTATTTGCACAAATAAATTTGATTGCTTCCTTAAATGAATTTATAGGTTCGTTTTAGAAATCTTAAACTTTAATTCTCTTAATTTTACGTTCGATTTAAATAGAACATTTATTATACAAAAGCTGTTTGACATCTCAATAAAACACAGGTTTCGCGTAAATGTTTTCTTTTATTATTCAACATAGTTAGTCCAACGGACTTCTAATTTTTTTAAGTCACCCAAAAACTTTTCTTTTGGAAAGTTAACAAATAGCCTCGCTTGCAACAATAACCTTCTCATTTGATGTGAATTTTTTGTCTGAGAGTGTTTTCTTCAAGTTCAAAAAAAAAGAAATCGCATGAACCAAATCGGGTGAGTATGATGAATAGGGATGCAATTCCTAGTGTAATTGTACTAATTTAGCGGTCGAAAGGGATGAGATAAAGCGTTATCAGCACTTTCCTCGTGCCAAACGGGTCTATAACATGGCATAGTATTGACCAGTTATAGTTTTAGCAATTTCCTAATAATCAATATTGATTATGCTTGTAGAATAGCAAAGAATAGTCGCCACCATCTTATTCGCCGAGTGACCAACTTTGACCTTCTTTGGTACAGTTTATCCGGGTAAAATCTACTGTTTTGACAGTTCTTTGATTTCTGGAGTATAGTGGTGGATTGAGGTTTAGTCAACAGTCACATTTCGACGAAAAAACTTGGCCGAATTACGTTGAAACATGGTTAAACATTGCTTTGAAAGTTGAACACAAACTTGGTCCACTGTGAGTAATCGCGGCACCCATCTTGACAAAACCTTTTCATATGCAAATGTTCATGTAAAATATTGTGCACCGTTCGATTGAGATGCGTACTGTCTCGCGCACTTTCAGTAGTCGATCAGCCATTACTGTCTGTGAAAGTCCAAAGCGTTCACAATTATCAGTGCTCATATGGTCAGTTTTAAATAAAATCCAATGCGACGGAGCTAATTCGTTTCTTTCATAGTTTTCCGCGTAAAAAATATGTTTAATTACAACACGAAATTTAAGTTTTACCAAACAACAACTGTATTCTTTCTATGGTTGTTAAATGTAAACGATTTTGATTAGATTAAAATGAAATTTGCAAAATAGGTCTCTAAAAGGTTGTAGTCTACGCGAGCGTTTTTGTTTTCTCAATATCAGGGGGCCACCTAGCAAAAAGTCGCGTTACCGGCAAACAGCCTTCGTAAAATGTTATTATTTAAAATAAGTTTTTCAGCACAATATGTATCCATACTTTTTTAACAACTTGTATTATCAATATATTATTTGAATGCTTTTTTGTTTATTAAAAAAATAGATGAACGGACGACTTCTAAATCCTTGCCAACACAAATCAGTTTCCCCTAATTAAGTTTACGTACTATAAGAAAAGCAAAATCGGAAGAATAAATTTTAGACAGAGATGAAGATACGAAACTACCAGAATTAGCGGTGCCCAGATATCAGTTCGTGACGTTTTAAAACAACAGTTTATACAACAATATAATTAAAGATCCAGAATCCCTTTCAAAGTTTTGAAATATATATATTATTTAATTTTGACATTATATGCGATTTGTACATTAAGGTGCTCCGCCAGATATTTTGTTAACAATACGTCAGTGTGCTTGGAAAATGACTAGCAAACACAATGTTTAGATTTTGGGCAAAACCCGTCCACCAGAAGACGTAACATTTTTTCAGCAATGTTTTTCATGTATAGAAGTTATCTTGGTTTAGTTCTATACAGGGTGTATTAAAAATTTGAATACAAATTTTTTTCAAAACCTAAAGGTAAGGAAGTAATATGGGCTAGTGGAACTTCTCACTTATTTGAGGCTGATTGTCGCCAATAATAAAGTGATAATAAATTTCTGCAACAGAGGTTACCTGCAGTCGATAATGTCTTATAATTTCTTGAAGTGTATCGCCACTTTTAAGTAGTCGCAGATTCTTTTAGTTAAGCTTATAAAGTTAAAAAGTAACAAGCTTTAGAAATTATTTTTGCCACAGGTAACAGCTAATTCAATACACAAGATAGGCTACTGACCCATATTTATAATCATTAATTTTTTTAAGGATGTAAAGAAAAGCCTAAAAACCCAAGAAACTAGTGAATAAAACGCGAGAAACACAAAACTTATAAGAATATCAGGCCCACAAACAGTGCCAACATCAACAGAAACATCATTTGTCAAATGTGGTATATTTTTTGGATCATGTGGATAAAAAATGGACGACGACAAAATAAACCTCACCGTTGTAAAAAACAAAATTGCAGGCAACGTTGGCTGAAAAGAAAGACATTAACTTTCGTTGAAAGGAGTTCCTTGATAACTGTTGTAGCAGAAAAAATTTGCTGGTCGATTCATACCGTCAATGTTAATATTTCTCCCCAAAAAAAGATCAATCAAGAACAGATGAGGTAACCCCCTAATGTATAACCCAAGTAGATAAGAACCGGCACTCATTATTCAGTCAGTATAAATATTTAAGGTATTTAAGTTCAACACAAATTGGAACTGAATTAATATCGTGATCGTTTCAAAATGGAGTCACAATGATTTTGAATAGCCATTAGAGTAATACACGTAATATAGAAATTATTTTGCCTTCTATTTGGGAGTTTTAAAATCGTACTCCAACGAGAAGAACAGGGTCTGGTTACGCAACATAAACGATCACTACATTTGAATTTATCCTCTTAAAAAGAATACATTTTCGGATCCCAAGCCTAAAAGAATACTGGAAGTCGTTGATGAAGTTCGAAAAATTATAAAGAAAAACCGAAGAAATTCCCTCATAGGCTATCACAATAATTTGAGCTCTCTATAACGGCACCATACTAAAGAAAGATATTCAGTATTAACATCAGAAGAGCACTTTCGAATATTCCATTCTGCCTTCCAAATTTCAATACGAAATTGGTATGTTACGATGAAATACGAACCGCAAGAGCTCGTGCGAAAGGTATCTCCTAAGAGCAACATCAAGTGAGTATAAAAAGAAAGAATGGATTTAAAACATATACGGAACCGCACAAGTAGTATTCATGATGATTTCATCACAAAATAAAAAGAATTACAACGTGACTATAATGAAGCTTGTTGTCGCCTTAAAACTTTCATTAATTCATAAAAAAAGCGCATGTAGAATTTAGAGTTCGAGATTCTGTAATGTTTTCTAATAGTTCGAGTTAAATAATTCAATTTTTCAAAATTAGATAAAGAGTATGAAGAACTGCCCGACAGAATAGTTGGCAAAATTGTGAACTCAACAAAGACCCTGAAAGGCTATTGAGTACAATAACAATTTAAAGTTGGTCACGAACAGTTTGAAGATGTATTATTAGCATCTCTTACTGTAAAATTTAATTACGTTGGATAGCAACTTTAGGATTTAGAATTTGAACGTGTTGTATAGTAACGGATTTATTATTATTATGTCAATATTTTTAATTAATAAAAGTCGAGTTTATTGTCCGTCTGGGAGAATTATTGAAAAATCAATTTGCAATAGGCACATCTTGGTCCTTCGAGCCGGATTTGAACCAGCGACCTATGGATTCAGGTCAGTGGCTCAAAATTCTGCTAAAATATATAATTGTCCTTAAGATACAATTAGATAATCGTATACAACTTCTTTATAAGATCAATATTGAAAAATGACATGAGTGAATTATCAGATCTTGTTACTAAAAGGGGTCGTATTAAGGGTTGTCTTACTGAGGTATCTAATTTTGTTAATTCATTCAATGAGAGCAATTCTATTAATCAATTAAAAACGCGTATAGCATATTTAGAATCGCTCAAAAGGAATTTAACAATGTACAATCTGAGATTGAACATTTTGATAAAAAGTAGCAGCCGATTATGAAACCGAGTTTGAAAATCTTTATTTAGATACTTTGACTGACATTCAAACAAAAATTGAAAATTGTTCATCATCTGTCAAGTCAAATAGGACATCTAATTCAAGTTTTAATGATTCAATTAATAAAAAGTGAAACTTCCGACGTTGGAGTTACCGGAATTTTCAGGTGCTTATACTGATTGGAAGGCATTTTATGACGCGTTGAATTCTTTAATTCATCAAAATGAAAATTTAAATAATTGTGAACGATTTCATTATTTGAAATCTTATTTAAAAGATTGGATAGCAACTTTAGGATTTAGAATTTGAACGTGTTGTATAGTAACGAATTTATTATTATTTTGTCAATATTTTTAATTAATAAAAGTCGAGTTTATTGTCCGTCTGGTAGAATTATTGAAAAATCAATTTGCAATACGCACACTTACAAGTTTTTATTTCATATTCTTCACATATTCTTTACCGGCTTATAGAGAAAACCACTTTAAAAAAACGCGCCGACAACTCTACCTCATAGGTGGTGAGGAAACGAGTAACAATTATGGAATACATTTTGGAAAGGAAGCCTAAAAAGTCGGTAAAGAATAGAAACTAAAAATTGTAAGACATTTACTTTGTTGAAAATTTTGTGCTCTACAATTTTGTTCTTATAATTTTTTGCGTAAAAACAACGGTTTTGGAATTATTTGGGCGCGGAAGCAATTTTTTTCTTTACGCGTTTCACTTCTCTAAACTTTGAACTCTAATTGCGAGAATTTTATAAGAATTAGCTTTATGGTATACAAGATTTTTTATGCAAAATTTCAAGAAAAATATTTTATGTCGTTATAATTTTTTGCGTAAAAACAACGGTTCCGGAGTTATTTGGCTGCGAAAGCAATATTATAATAACAATTTTATAATAAGAATTAGCTTTATGGTATACCAAACTTTTTCTGTAAAATTTTATAGCAAATATTTTTAGTCCTATAATATTTTGTCGTCCGAGCAACGATTTAGAAGTTAAATGAGGAAAAAATCCGAATAAATCTGCTACAGGGGTAATTTTTCGCCCAAAAAAAGGATGTTTAATCTACAATTAGAGTGAAAACTTTTTTCTATTTATTTCTAACCCTTTTGAAAAATTATTGTCAAAAATTAAAATTATATAAATTTTTTTTAACGTCTGATTTGCTTGAACTGTCAGCTTTGAAACCTAATTGCGAGAATTCTATAAAATTAACTTTATGGCATATCAGACTTTTTATGCAAAATTTTATGGCGAATATTTTTAGTCCTATGATATTTTGTCGTCCGAGCAAGTATTTAGTAGTTAAATGAGGAAAACTCTAACGAGTCCACGCTAGGGGTAGTTTTTCGTCCAAAAGGGATGTTCCACCCACGATTTGGATGGGAACTTTTTTTCGCCCTTATTTCTAACCCTTTCGAGAATTCACTGTCCAAAAATCTAAACTTTATGAATTATTATTAACGAAATATATAAAGTGACTGGACTAAACCCTAATTAACAAATTTTAAATTTGTTAGAAATTCTACTATCAAATTATTAAATAATGAAGACAAATGTTAAAATTCATACCATATTCCTAAAAGTGGACATCTCTACCGTTTAATACTTTTCCAAGTTATTCTAAACATTTTAATCTTATATAATGTTATAAGCATTTTTACAAACAACATTTGTTTACCATAATGGTTTTTATAGAAATTTTTAAGAAATTTAATAATACATTGGTCTTATTTACCTAAAGTTATTATTAAAACTTCCTTTGTTACGAACCACAACAGATTTAACTTCCTTTGTTACAAATTACAACAGATTTACTATTAATACTTTCCTATTATGTTTATTGTAAAGCAAGATTTTAAAGCTTAATTTTGAGATGTCAAATAATTCAGTAAGTACGGTACTGGTTCACAATCATTAAATTTCAACGGTATCTGCCCTAAAAAGAACGTGACATGTGATCTCATCAGGCCCTTCCACATCTGGGTCTCCATGATAATAATTTTTAACAAAAGTGACATTTTCATTTCTAAAATGATTTACTCTAATCTCTCAATAAGACCAAATATGTATAATGAAAAACAAACAGAGAAAGGTAAAGGAAAACATTATGACAGTTTCGAGTTCTAGCAGCGAGTATGAGGAGGGTATGATTTGATGACAGCCAGTACAATCCGTATGTTCACTATATTTTAATTATAACGAAAACACGTGGTATTTACGTTATAGACTCACGTAATAATAATCAAATCCCGCAAATGAATTTTACGAGGCTAAAAAACCCACCCTGAGCGATGAAGTCAGTACCTTTACCGACACATGCACATTTTAGATTTTCTTTAAAATGTCATTTAGAGTTTTTGTTCTAGTGGCAAACTCTTAATGTATTCATAAATTTAATTAGTAAATGTAAATGAAAACCGCAATACAGTACCTTTCGCTATATTCACGATAAAGGTTGTGACGTCAAGCCAATGAGAGAGTGTTCCTATATTTGAATAAATTATCAAGTAATTGCATGTTCTTTAAAATGTGTACATTTGATTTCGACATTTCTTTATTTTTTTGAATACATTCCTATTAGTTTTCTGATTTCTAGACTCCAAAAGATCCAACTGATGTAGCATTTATGATGATGTATTTTTATGATCAAATTTATTCAAAGGATAGTCATGGAAGTATGGCACGCCGTTTCAGCATTTAATGTCATAAATGAACTGAGTTAAATAAATGCTCAAATGTTATATATTACAAAATAAATTTCATAATACATAATTTTATTCAAGTTTTCTAATTGTTTACATAGATTTTTCTTAGCTTCTTCAAATTAATTTAATTTTAAAAGACCGTTTTAATATTATAACTTTTATGAAACAGAATAGAAATATGAACAAAGAAAATATTAACTTCTCATATTAACTCTGATACACACAGTTCCAATTTTCCTTTAAACGTTTAATGTTAACTTCAAGAATACAAGACTATACGTCTTTATTCTTTAATTGAAAATTACAAGAGTAATAAGTGAGGTAATATGAGGCGAAGTTTATCCTGAGACGATTATTACACTTAACCTAATATATAAGTAGTAAAAGAATTTAAGATATTTATTTATTTATGTAACAAGTCCAATAATCTACGTTTTTATGGACGAGACTCTAAAAAAAGATTATGGACGAGTTGCATACAAGATTTTATGGTCAACTGTATGATTTTACTTAAACCAATATAAACTGCAAAAAGAATTTGTCGTACTGACGCATATCTAGTCGTCTTGCTTGTGTTTATAAATTGTCCATAAAGAAACAAAAAAAGACTAGTCCATAAAGAGGGAAATTATGGTCGAAACACGCTATCATAAAAGCACGAAATCGATCGGTTGACCATAAAAAAAATATTTAAACTAGGAAAAAATATGCAATTATTAAATGAGATCCGAGATTCAAAATAACAGGAATGCATGGAATAATCGTTTTTAGCGAAATGCCATCAGAACTCGAAGATTTAGATTTTTACTATTATAAACTGACATAAAATAATCATTAATTTGAGAGGCATCGCACATATGAACGAGAAGACAGTTTAACTTTTTAATGATTTCAAAGTTTGACAAAGTAATCTTAGATTATTTTGGGACCTCAAAAATTCAAGTTAAGCTTTCTTCTCAAAGCTTGCACTTGAAACTTACACATTATTATAGAGTAAGTCCAGTGGACTATAGCACCAATCTACAATCTACTTTGTAAGTGCAATATGTTAATGAAATATGAAAAGTGCCGGGGAAAGTGATTTACCATAGTTTCACTTTTATCCAACAAATATTTTGCAACTTTTCACTTTTTGACAGTTGCCAACAGATTTGAAATATTTCTTGAAGGGTAGAGAAAAGTTTGTAAGATTATCGTCTCGTTTTAAATTCAAACTAATGTTTTAGAGGAAATTGAAGCGTTGAAAGAAAGGAGATTCTTTTCACTCGTTCCAGCAACGAAATTGACAGTACGAGGAAAAATGCGGTGTTGAAGGAAATCGTAGTCAAAACTAAAAGTTTGGGAATCATGGATGTTACCGGTGACTTGAATTACTTGAAGGATCAATTGTTTTGGGTATGGAAGAGTCAAACTTTAAAAAAGGTGGACAACGCAAAAAAGACTGGTATCGGGTGAGAGAGAAAGTGGCAACTGACAGAAGTGGAGAAAGCTATCATTGACATTTTTGGAAATTATTCTCCGATGGTGCAAGGGCTTCCCGTTGGAGAAGTTGATAAGGGAGTGGTTTCCAATCATGGGGAGGATGAAAGCGTCGATTTCGATTTTGACTAGGACGTTCAGTCTCAATCAAGTTTACATTGGAGCACTTCTCACAACACCCCGAATACTTCATCTCAAATACCATCCGGTACCTCAGGTCCAGAACCAAGCTCGTCTCTATAAGTCCCAGGTTCCAACTCCTTTCAAAGGCCAGCAAGTTCTACTCGGGTTCCGGGAACCTACAGCTCAGCGCAAGCTCCACAGCAGTCTGGCACGGAAACTTTTGCCGGAAATCCCCTTAAAAAAAGGACTAAAGAGCAGATTTACTCTGCAAGAATGCTCTACAGTCGCAAAAAGTAAAGGCCCAGATTGGGCTGTTTCGAATTCAAGCTTATAATCTTGACTAGACAAAATCTTTGTAGGATCCGCCTCATCTTACACCTTGCTGGAGCATCTGGATTCTCTTGAGGTTCAGCTTGCTGTTGTTGCTCCTCATCTTCTCTTTATACATAAATATCTGCCTTTGTTGCAATGTTGAGGAGTGTTGTACGCGGTACAACAATTAATGCCGCGGAGGACGGCTCAACACGCAGTCCCCTTACACAATTGAAACGATTATTCAAAACGTAATAGAAGCTACAATAGGGAGTTGAGGGAGTGTGATCCTGCACCATGTCGATCCCATCAACACAGCCGCAAACGCAAAGATACCCTCCCATCTTAAAGCCTCCCGCCGCAATGTTCGAAGCATTCTCATCGGGCTCATTTTTCCACAACTTTTGTTACCACCCCGTGAAAACAGCATCCAATAGCCAGAAAGTGGAGACTACGCAGTAACTGCTGCCGGGAACTAAGTGCCATATTTTTATACTTGTCGTGCATCAGTGATGGCCCAATAATGGACAAAACGTAATCCACCTACTCCGGTCAAAGATAAAATTTCTCCTCAAACTCCCTATCAGTTGATCTTTGTTCTATACTTTTAATTTCTCACTACTCCCCATTTTTCATCACTCGAACTGTCCATTTTGATACAATACCAGACGTTTGGAACTGAAAAATATAAGTTTATGGCCAGAAATTAGTTCAAAATTTCCAGTTTCATTTTTTATGACGTACTCATTTTTGTATATAAAGATTGTATCATCTAAGGTTGAAGAGCTAAAAGTTACTCTCGTGGGTTAATTTGTCACCGTAATAATCAGTGTATTTTAAAATTTTAACTGTGCATCAAAGTTCAAATAAATTTAAGCATTTAATAATAATAGTAACATCTTCTTTTTCCTATTTCTATTTTGTTTGGCAACTGTTATATTCAAGTAATAAAGAAGCTGTAAACATTAGAGAACTTAAAACGAGTATCCTGCGACTGAAAAGGACGAGTATGTATGGGACTTTTGAAAGTATTAGAGTTGGTGTCAGAGACCTTCCTAATTTCAAACTCACACTCAACAGATTAATCACCAATTATTTGTAAGTTAGTGTGAATTCTTCTAATCCTCAGTTTTGGTATCCGTAAACGACGATAATTCAAAAGGTTCTAGTTTATAACTGTTTTTATTGCTATTACCTTTTCTATTGTTATTTTTATTGTCGATATTTGGTGACCGCCTATGAAAAGACATTTTTGAAAGAAGCTGTCAAGTGGTCAAAAATTTTAAGAAAACGGATGATCTGTCTGTCTCTAAAAGGAAAAAGACATGATATTCAATTTTTTTGTTTCTGTGTAATTGCATCATCATTTGTTGATAATTCTAAACATTATAAAAAGCGCGTAAACAACTTAAAAAGTGTTGGGTAGAAAGTTGGTCTCTGAGAAGATGAACAGAATAACAGCAGCAGGTGAGTTTGGTCCCACAAGTAATGAACATGCTAGGGTTAATGACAATATATTGGAAATTTCTACATATTTTTAAATTCCATTTCGGGGATGTATAATGTTAAGATGATATCGAAGATATCGACATCGAAAACTTGAATGACAAGTTCATTTACAGTAAGCAAAGTGGCATTTGAGAAGGATCATAACATCAAAATGCTTGTATTGAACAGAACGAAGAGTTGCACCAACCAAAAGAGTTAAAATATAAATGGGTGATGGTAGTTGTTTTGCATTGAAATCTTAATTGATAAAATTACTTATTATAAATGCAGCACGAACTGCATTTCTGGCATTTGTCTAGAGTGGGTTGGGTACTTACTACATTACTCGGCATTTGGTGTTGAACATGTTGTGAAATACGGTCAATCCTGCAAGTTATATTACGCCTTATATGTTAGACAACGAAATCTGCCTCTCCAAAGTATTATCGTTGGTTTAATAGAAGACGGTTGACTGGTATGTGCACAGAACGGCTATTAAAAATCTTGCAGTCAAGGGCAGAACCAGACAGTGGCGTCCAAATAGTTTGGTTGCATGGTAGACGCCTATTGCGGCCGCACAGTAATGTGTGCCGTATCTTGTAAGCGGTTGAGAAAGTAGTCCTGATACGACATGGTAGCGGTAATAGTGACTTTGTGAAATTCTGAGATTTAATTTCCCAGTTATGCATTGCTTATGAGTAACACTTCCGTAGGATGGCTACCTCATAAAACCAATGAATCTAGAATCTCACAACACGACCACTTGAACATATAAAGACATCCAGCATTTGCGCTTTGGTAAACTTCGCCAACTTCGGCATTTCGTACACCAAGGTTTTGTAGTTATTCATCCGAACAATTCAGGCCAATCATTATTAATCAATACAAGTTAATAAATTGCGTGAACACTACAGTGTCACTGGAGAAAATCCTTGCACTTCAAGATTAATAGTAAAAAGAAAAAAAAATAGTTGTAGCATAGGTACTTAAAAATCCCACAAAATTAAAAAGACAAACACTAAATAAAGCAAAAGCTGAAATTGGCTTCTTTCCAAAATTAAAGACATCCAACATTGTGTAATGGAAAAGAACAGCCGCATTAGACAACATCCACAAAAGACACAAACAAAATATTTCTTTAATAATATCGTTTTCTAAATTATCAAAAACAAACCGAACTTTAATTACAAATGTTCTAGTTTACCCCACCAAATAAATGCCGGCATTCCCAAAAGTATTGAAAAGACTCTTAACCGACTTAATTAAAAGTTATTTTACTTCTTATATGTTCTAACTAATGAAATATATAAAACAAAACTTAATTGCCCATTGAATTTTCTCCACGTACCAAACACTTTAATGTCGACTTAACTATCGTGGAAAACTATATTCCTCGAGTTTTGAGAGGGTAAATAAGATGCTCCCACGCGGGTAGTTTTATTTTCATGGAACACAGCGACGCCTTCGTGCATTCACTAGCGTCGCCAGAATCCCGTTAGTCGGATTTCTGCGATAAAAGATTTACTTTTCTTTATTCGACTTAGTCTGAATGTAACCTTTTCGTGCATTCAACTGTCTTTCAAAAAGAAACTAAATAGAAATTACCGTGATTTAGTGTTAATTTAACAAGTACATGCGATGTTTGACAAAATTATGTTTAATATAATACTTGAATTAGTTATCTGATGGCGCTGTTGGCGATGCAATTGTATATAAAGGACGTTATTGATTTAACAAAACCGAACTGTTTTTCAACTAATCGGTTCTAATTCTGTCTGGGGATTGTTAGATGAAACGGATTTCGAATATAACAGGTTCTAGTTAAATAAATCAATCACGCTTTTAAGCAGACCTGGACGGTATTAAATCATGGTATATAGAATTGACAGTACTGCGGTCGTAACCAACGTCGGTCTGCAGCACGACGCGGCGGCGTCCGTCGCGGCGCCAGCTGAGCTCGTCAAATACTTCGAGCGAGGATATACACGATGAGACATCTTTTGTTATTACGTTTCTTCTAAACACCCATTTTTATACTTTTCCAATAATTAAGGACATGTCATGTTTTTTTAATGAAAAGTCTTTATTTTGAAAGTACAACAAACTTACAAGCTAATTTTATTCTTCCTGTGTTATAACGCGACAGCATTTTTGCCCTACTCATGCATACATAATAATTTGAACGAAATTTACATTAAGTTACAACTTGATGAGTATGTTGATTTATTCTCCTTTCCCGTTTAAGTTGCAAATTTTATTTGCCAAAGATTTTTAATCTAACCAAAACATCGTGTAAATGTAATTTTGACTTTCCAACTTATAGTTTAACATAATAAATAAATCTCGTGAGAATTAGTTATCAATGTAAAGAACCCTTCTACAAAAACGTCAATAAAGTTACACCGCCAGGTTTGTGTAAAGTGAAAACAAGAAAAGGTCAAAATTTTGAACTAATTTGTACCCACAAAGTTATAATTTGTGTCCAAATAATCCTTTCTCATTATACCATTTTAAAATCGGTGTAGGTACTTCAGTTCAACTAGGTCAAAATAGTGTATAGCAGAACAACTGAAAACTTTGCAGTAAGACCTAATTTGTACCAACACAAATTATTTTTGCTTCGTTATATCGAACTAAAGTCTGTATACTATTGGCGCGGAGTAATAAATCATAATTGCTTGAAATAATTCTTTATTTTCTTGTGAAAGCGGTACTTCTACGGTTAAGTAAAAACCAATAGATTCTAACCAAAATACGATCATTGTGCCGCTCTTGCAGCATATCGACCCATCTAGAGTCTGAGAACAATAGTTTAATCTGTATAAACACGTTGCCATCAGCCCAGGTACTGACGAAACGAGAATCATAGCCGTAGATGTGGGTATTATACCAAGATACAAAAATTATGGTATATAATACGTAAGAAGTAAAATTTGTAATGTGATCTACTATACAAATAAAATAAATAACATATAACAACATAATAATTCATATCAAGGTAGATTTTACTATTATAATATATTTACCTACTAAAAATATGATTTTCCAAACATATCAGGTACCTACGCCACTGTAATACGGGAGATTCGATAATTCTGACAAGTTTATTACTTCGCGCCAATAGTATACTGAGTATAAGTTTAAATCATCGGAAAAGGTGAAAAAATGTGGTGTTGAAATTTTTGGTTTGAAAACCCATTCTATTTATAAGATGTGGAGTAAATACGAAATGTGACTAGCTTAAACTTCGAACTAATTTGTATCCATCAGCATTTTTTGATAAGATAAGCGATTTTACATACAGTGTGGAAAGAAAGTAACGGATAAATTCAGTAATTCCCTTGCCATTAATTTTTTAGACAAAATTATAGGGGTATAGCAGTTTTAATTATATTGCATATTTTAATATTGTTATGTCATTTGTTTCTAAAGGTTTGCTAACTTTATTAGTTTAAATATCAGAATTCTAAAAATTTATTTCGATTTTTGTTTCAAATATTACGTATTAAAAATGTAATATCGTCGAAAACAGAATAAATAGAACTATCAGAATCAACGAGAAGAAATACATCTGAAATTTGTCCTACCAGTAAAATGCCTATACCCCATCAAGATTTTTCCAAAAAATTAATGACAACATATTTAGTGAATTTATCCGTTACTTTCTTTCCACGCTGTATATCAAATTTGGAACTAATTTGACCCATACGCATTTTTCCATAATCTCCAATAATAATATTTGTTTATATTAGTTTATAATATATTTGTTTACCTGATTATGCCACGTATTTTAACAGTCTCGACTAACAATTGGTTTAACTTCCTACGTTTCCTATAACTTCATAATTCCTTTTAACGATTTCTTGACCTTTCTTTCCTCTTTGCTGCGTCTAAACTTTTGTGACAATTCTTTCCTAGTCTCAACTTACTTTCCTTCATAACTGTCGAACACTATTTCTTCCTTAATACTAATTCCATATTATTGTGTGCATTGATTATCTTCAGATAATCAGAGATCAATCACTTGTTTTCATAACTTCAATTTCCTTTTCTTGTTTCTCATTTTCCATGCACTTCTTCCTCAAGTTTTAATTCAAATGTATATCGTATGCGTGTTTAACCTCCTTCTTCGTTCTTTTTACAACATATTTAGTGAATTTATCCATTACTTTCTTTCCTCACTGTATATCGAATTTGGAACTAATTTGACCCACACTCATTTTCCATAATGTCCAATAATAATATTTGTTTATATTAGTTTATAATAGATTTGTTTACCTGATTATGCCACGTATTTTAACAGTTTCGACTAACAATTGTTTTAACTGCCTACGTTTCCTATAACTTCATAATTCCTTTTAACGGTTTCTTGACCTTTCTTTTCTCTTTGCTGCGTCTAAACTTTTGTGACAATTCTTTCCTAGTCTCAACTTACTTTCCTTCATAACTGTCGAACACTATTTCTTCCTTAATACTAATTCCATATTATTGTGTGCATTGATTATCTTCAGATAATCAGAGATCAATCACTTGTTTTCATAACTTCAATTTCCTTTTCTTGTTTCTCAATTTCCATGCACTTCTTCCTCAAGTTTTAATTCAAATGTATATCGTATGCGTGTTTTAACCTCCTTCTTCGTTCTTTACAACATATTTAGTGAATTTATTCATTACTTTCTTTCCACACTGTATATCAATTTGGAACTAATTTGACCCACACTAATTTTTCCATAATGTCCAATAATAATATTTGTTTATATTAGTTTATAATAGATTTGTTTACCTGATTATGCCACGTATTTTAACAGTTTCGACTAACAATTGTTTTAACTTCCTACGTTTCCTATAACTTCATAATTCCTTTTAACGGTTTCTTGACCTTTCTTTCCTTTTGCTGCGTCTAAACTTTTGTGACAATTATTTCCTAGTCTCAACTTACTTCACTTCATAACTGTCGATCACTATTTCTTCCTTAATACTAATTCCATATTATTGTTTGCATTGATTATCTTCAGATAATCAGAGATCAATAACTTCTTTTCATAACTTCAATTTCCTTTTCTTGTTTCTCATTTTCCATACACTTCTTCTTCAAGTTTTAATTAATTCAAATGTATATCGTATGCGTGTTTTAACATATTTCTTCCTTCTTCATATTTATTTAATTCATCGCAGCTTCTACTGCATTTCTATTAATTATTTATTTCATATAACTTCATATTATATTTCTTCATATAATTTTTTTATATAACTCTTCTTTTAACATCTTAAAACTGCATAATAACTTCTTTTCCATTGAATTAATCTTGATTTTAACATACTTCTTTAACTGTCTTAAAAATTTCATCTTTATTGTTTACCTATCCACTGATCAATGATTTCTGCTTCTGTTGTACATAAAATGCTTTGTTTCACCTTTTATTTTTTCTTCTTGTTTCTTTTTTATTTGAGAATTTGTACTACTTTCATCTCTTCCTAAAATTCACATTAACTTGTTTCCTTCATGCTTTTCTTAAACCTAACTTTTAAACAATAATAATTCTGTGTTATCTTAACTTATCATTTCACGTTGCCTTTTCCTTTTTCTATACCATTTTCTTCGTTTTTCTCTAGGAGGTGGAGCCATAACATCCTTTACAAATTTCTTCATGTTACTGCGTGGTTTATTTGCATTTTCTTTAGTTTGCCTTTATTTTTATCTGTCCATTTAATTCACATTTTTTTATCTAATTCTTTCTAGATTTCGTCTATTATACTACCTTTATTTATTTCACTCTCCTCCTGTTTATTAACATATCTCTCCCTTCATAACTGCAATCAGAATTTCGTTGTATACTTGATCATTTCTTTCTTCAAGTTCCTGTACTATAATTACTTCTTACCTCAAAATTCTCCATTCGATTTTTATTTTCTGCATTCGTGTGTTCAATGATCATCTCCATGTTGACCAATCTGTGCTCCGTGATAATTTTCTATGTCTAGTCTTTGTATCTCTTCATTTGTTGCTCTTAATTTTTCCATAAATTGTAGATTATTATGACTTATTATATTAACAATTTCATCATTCTTCCGTTCCATGTCATCAAATCTTTTATTATTGTCGTTATTCATGTCATCAATTAATTTCCAATTTATTATCCATTTCATCGATTCTTTGCATAAACACATTTCTTCTGTTTCTATTTCTTCCACATTTATACTTTGACTAGTTTTCTCACTATCTCCTTCCATTCTTTGTTCAAAATCTCCTGCATTTTTCTTAGCCATGTTCGTAGTTGTCATACTCATATTCGTTTACTTTCTTTATAAAATTACCTTTACCACTTCTTTTCTAATGTGCTTTATTCTTTCTAGGTACTAGGTCGCTGTCAACTCAGACTAGCCCTACGTTGCTGGTCGTTATAATTATGCAATGTAATTTACTAGTAAATAGTATTACTAAACATGACTTTTTATTTTAATAATTGTTATTTGACAATATTCGTTTCTATCGTTACTCCTATATAATTCTAAATTGATTTGTTTATTAATAATCGACTCGTTTTTCTGATTGCGCCACGTGTTTTCATCATATCCACAAAAAATTATTTAAAAAAATTGTAAAATCTTCTGCATATCTAAACATCACTGGCCAACTTTTGGTGACGACATGTAGAAAAAATAATTTTTCATAATTTTGCATGTTAATTTTGATTCTTAGGTTTTTCAATAGTTTTTCTTTGAGAAATTGTTTTGAGTTGTGCTTTCAAATTGAATTTCAATATAGTGGTACAGCCAGTTTGAACTCAAGCTCCCTCACTTTAAAAAAGAGGTATTACAGCCTATTTGGTGCAAATTATAATTTGGTTGGTACAAATTAGTATTAAAATAGTTGTCAATGTTTACTCTTTTACGGTTTTACGCTGTAAAAGCCCACACATCGAGTTTGCAACTGCGCTTCACGCATTACTCGCGGCACATCCCAATCCACTGCTTCAACGACTTGTCATCTTAAATTAACCATAATGAATTGTCAACCCGGAGAAGCGAGTTTCAACTGACAAGGAAACCCGCTCTAAAAGGTGCTAAAGTAACCTTATTTGTATTCATCTACAAGGTAATACAAATTAAGTGTCCATCATTAGTAACTTTGTTATTATTAAAGATACAAAATTGTTAAAATTTTCATATCTTTGCTTGTAAAATTGTGGAGCTCTTTTATGTACTAACAAAAGATTTTCCCTTGACCAGCAATGATGATTTTTTCTATTGTACATTCCAGAATTTGAGAAATTCGGTTCATCGGTCCACAGAATATAACGAAAGTTATTTACATTTCGGCGACAAGAGTTAAGGTACCATTGGCAAAAAGTAATTCTTCTCTCTAGATCCCCTGCCAAAAGTACTTGAAGTGGTCGGTACTCATAAGAAATAAATTTGTATTTTTTTAGAATCGTATGCACAGTGCCATAAGATAAATTAGAGTCCTTGACAATATCTGATATGGAATTCTGACGGTCGACTTCAAAATATGCAATAAATGTAATTTCCGTGACCTAGCTTATTATAAATTTTATTTGTCCTTGTTTTAGCAAAAACGTTCTCATTGTTTCTCGAGAAATATCTCTCATGCGGTTGAAGGAAGTGGATATAATTCAGCGTAGTATTTTTTTGGTCTTAAAGTGGATTTTCTGCACACTAAATAAGATTCTAACATAACACACTTTTCTTCATGGGTGAACACCATTGTTTTTCAAATTAGTAACTGACAAAACAAAAATTAAAAGCAAACAACGAATAAAGTCAAACTAATGTCTAACATGATTTGACAGAAAGCGTTTTCCAAAACCTCCTGGACACATGAAACCGCAATTCTTCGATTCCTCTTATTCTAATGCCATCAAATTGTGCAGGTCACGTGACTTTCTTAGACTTCTTACTGTTAATATTTAGAAATCGCAATATCAATGTTAATTTTGAATTTATGAAAAAAATTCCAAAGTTCAAACCCCTTTTGTCAGATGAATTAGAGTTAGTACGTTATAGTAAAGCAAAAAAAAAAATTATCCGATGCCCGGCCGCCGAAAGAAATAAAAACGCAATTGAATTATGTGATAAATAGGAATCTACAAAATAAATTGTAAGGAATGTAACCGAGTATGTATAGAAAAAAATCAATGACAATTCAATTTAAAGAGCGCTTAGGTCGTGTCAGAGAAGCCCAGTGTTGCCATGCATATGATCGAAAATAATCACATGATATAGTCGCTGATAAGATATAGTGAAATCCTTTGCGGCAACGGTTTACCTTCACTATACTAAATAAGTAAATACTAAGAAAAAACTTGATTTTTATAGAAGTTCAGAAATTTTCAAAAACAACTTTGCTTATGAATTATGATGAACGCCCACTATCAGGTTTTTGAAAATTATGGAAGCTTATATAGGCATCAATGACAAATATCCATGAGTGAGACGCAGACAGTACATATAATGAAACAAATCTAGGGAAAAAACCTCGGAAAAAAGGCGGGTATAAAAAAACCGCGAAAAAAAGCCTCGGAAAAAAAGTAGAACGAAAAAAGTCGGGAAATCAAAACCTGGATATAAAAAGCTGCCGAAAAACTCTTGATATAAAAGCTGGTGTGTAAAAATAAGCGGTAAAAAATCTACAAAAAAAAGAAAAAACCGGTGAATGAATAATTTACCGTTCTTACCTTATTTATATTTTCTTGAGCCATTAGATTAGAAAGTATTTTAGAAAGATTAGTGATTGTAAATACAATTTTATTACAATAGACGCCATAATATTTCTATGTAACTAGTCATTCTAGTCATATTTTATAATCTGACACAATACACTTTTCATAGAATAAAAATGTGTGCTCTTAAGGACTCTCTTTGTCTTCACAGGAAGAAGGTTAGTTTAAAGACTAAGAAGTATCTTTAAAAGATTAATGATTGTAAATACAATTTCATTGCAATAGACGACAGAATTTTTCTTAGTAACTAGAAGAGAATTAGTTTTAAGACGAATATCAAATGCATTTTAACAAAACAAAAAATCTTTTGACACAAAGTACCAATTAACGCATCATTAGTTAATACATCGTAGAATTCCTTATTGTTGTACAATCTGGAGGCCATACTATAATCCTCATAATGATAATCTTGAAACTACAGCAAAAGTTTTTTAACACAACTGATCATTTGATGTGTTATTTTTCCTCCGGTTTTTTCGGATTTTTTTCCGTCAGCTTTTTTTCCGCGACTTTTTTTCCGGCGGCTTTTTTTTCCGCCACTTTTCTTTCCGTCGGCTTTTTTCCGCTGCCTTTTCTTCCCGGCTTTTTATTCCACGGTTTTTATTCCGCCAACAAATGAAATTTTACTTTTGCTTTTAGTGTCCACACAAAAAATAAAATAAACAAAGTTTTAAAAAAAACGCCCTTTGTCATAAATTTTCTAATAAGCACGCACAATAGGTATCTGTAATAATTTTTTGACCTCGTCCACTATAAATGCAGTAGTGTGCACAGAAAAATTATTGATTTAACTGTGACTTAAAAGTCAAATGTGAAACTCACATTGTAATTTGTTTATAAAAATTGAATTTACCGATATTGGCTTTCCTGTATATTGCTTGCGTACACTTTAAAAAGAAATATTTAAATAATAAAACAACTGATTTAATCTAAATTTTTTCATACATTTTTAAATTTCAGAATTGAATATATTGTCCAAAGAGATTTTTTTCCTTATCAACCGATTCTTTAAAATAAATCAGTCAGACACTCTCAGAATATGTTTTAACTAGCTTTATTTCCCACCACTGGCACTGTTTAAAACTATTAAACTGATTTAAGTGATGTAATTTATAACTAAGTAAAATATTTGCTAAAATTTAATAGAGAAGTAAACAATTTGATCATAAGATATTCTACGTTCCGTTTGCTTCCATCAATGCTTCCGTCTAGATTTGAATTTTCTATTTTTTTATACCTACAGGTTACAGGACGAGTCCGTTGTGACCTACACTTTAGATCTGGGTCTGCTGAACAGTGAAAGATTGCATTGCAAGCAGAAGTGCCTTATCGGACTCTCGTATCATTTTTTTTATTTATAAGTATTTCGTTTGTTTTGTTTATTCATGTTTATTCAGTTTTATTAAGTGTAATTATTAAGTGTAAATACTAAACAGAATTGTTTGTGTACATAAGTTGTATCGTATTGTGTTCGTCTTTATGATTATGTTGTATGCTTGAAATAAATCTGAATTAATTATGTCTGGAAACGTTTGCTAATACCATTTATGCAGAAAATCGACAAGAAAAATTCCTAGTTTAAAATTATTCCGATTTCCAATTAAAAATCTAGACCTCTGTAGACTTGGATTATTAATTCATGTAGGTTAATAATTTCGTTTGTAATTACGCGGCACCATATATGATTTACCAATTTACTTAGTACAAAAAATTTTTCATTCGATGGGTTTCCACATTTTTGTTTAATGGTGTACTATACTAATCGTTACAAATGCCAAACAAAATCTAGATATTTACTTTTAATATTAACGAAAAGCTATAAAATAACGGGTATTTATTCTTCTTAAAAACAACTGCAAAAATTCGTGAAAAGGCGGCATTTTGTGCCATAAACTATAAAAAGTGAGCAAACCACTTGTAGTCCAGGAAATGGATCTGTTCTGCTAGAAATTCTTTCAAAATGCATCGATTTACTTGAAATTTTGATTTTTTTTAACGAAACGACTTATTGTGTTGTTCGAACATAATAATAATATGAAAACCCTACTCCTGAAGAAGTTGCAACTTAGTTCACTCGCACTCAATCGGTCGCGTACTAATGTCCTAGACCCCTATGGGTTATCTCTGTTAAGGTAGTTTTGGTGTTCCAAGGACTAGAATCAAAAATACTTAATGCAAAGTCAGTAATTCCAAAATCATAGAACCCCTTTCATTACTTTCAAAACGCAACAACATCCTTATTGCTTTGATTTCAAATCCCATATCATTAAGGTACTTTAGTAGTGTGATTTTTATTGAAGTACCTATTCCACCTCGTATTCCACTGTTTGATTATAGAATATTTTCACTTCATCACTTTTAATGTATAACCAAGGAGTTGGATGGTATACCTAAGATTATTCTGATCATAGGTTTCTCCTGGTTATTGAAGTTTTGGTGTGGAAATTTTAGGGAATCGCTCAATGAAACATCATGTACTTCTGAAATCTTCAGCTGCACATGAGATCAATTTTAATAGCTTTCTGAAACCAATTTCTTCGGATACGTAGACAAAAAAAAGAGGCTACTAATGAAGTACATGATGTTTCATTGAGCGATTCACCTAAAAACTTCACACGAAGGCTCCAACAACCAGGAGAAACCTATAACCTAATAATTAATTAAAGGAGAATACCAAAATAATCATCAAATTTAACAATGTACAGTATTAATTTTTTATTAATTACTGTATTTTGGCACTCACTTTTGCAGGTGTATGAGTACAAGAATGAGTATAGAAAAATTTTTCTTCCAAGCCAGATACCAAAAAAATCAGTGAGCATAAAATGAAACCAGTGTGAAGTTAACCACAGATCCAGCCATAAAAATTTGATTTCATTTCAATGCAATTACACTCTAAACACACAACCTAAACATGATTTATTGTAATTTTATACAATTTTTATTAAAAATAATAACGACGATTTAAATGCACCTGCACTCTGACGATAGCGGTTGACGGCATTTTTTTGAAAGATCGTATTTTTTGAAAGATCGTCATTTTTGATTTTTCGGCAAATTTATGTATGTACAGATTAAACTATTGAAAATAACATATCAGAGATTTGCGATGCTCATATTTGATTGAAATTAATTATTTCACTTCAAACGGGCACCTGCCCTCTCACAATGTTAGCGTTTGAACGTGAATGTTCGACGGTGATTTTTTTGTAAAATAGTCATTTTTCAACGTAGGTGCTCTTTTCAAGTGAATTACATTAATTTAAAGAAATATGAGCATGGAAGTCTTTGATATGTTATTATCAATGGTTTAATCTACAAAAATGACTATTTTACAAAAAATCGACGTCGAATATTCACGTTCAAACGCTAATATTGTGAATGTGCAGATGCTTGTGGGTCTATGACAAATCTCCTAATGAACGAAACGCCGAAATTGTGGACAAAACGCCGAAAATGCTTCTGTGGACAAATTGCTGAATGTGATCAAAACACCGAAAAGTAAAAAACGACGCCTTAGCGATCGTAACCTAGCGTCGTCCCCGAACTCCATCTGAATCTGTGAACAAATCGCCGAGAATGCTTCTGTGGACAAATTGCTGGAAATGCTTCTGAAGTACAGTACGTTGGCTCGAAAAGTTGTCAAATTCAAAAAGTATGCTCTACACTTCTATATGAGAACAACTTAAATTGATTAAAACAAATTTTAGACATGTGAAAAAAAGTTTGCTTTCAAATTGTTATTGTGAGTGTAATTTTTTTAAAGAAAGATATTTTTATGAAATTGTTATTATGAAGGTATTTTTTTAAAGAAATTGTAATAACTGTAACCTACCAACCAATACAGTTCACCCCGATCACTTAAAAACAACTTAAATTCTTAAATTGATTGAAACAAATTTTAGATACTTGAAAACAATTTGTTTTAAATGATTATTATTTCTTATTTTTTAAAGAAAGAAATTGTAATAACTGTAACCTACCAACCAACACCGTTTGCCACCGATCACATTAAAACAATTTAATTGATTCAAACAAATTTACGTGAAAAAAAATTTGAAATTGTTATTATGAATGTAATTTTTTTAAAGAAAGAAATTGTAATAACGGTAACCTACCAACCAACACCGTCCACCACCGATCACATAAAAACAACTTACATTGATTGTCCACAAAAGCGCTTTCGGCGATTTGTCTTCAGAAACATTTTCGGCGATTTGTCAGCGAATTAAGTTGGCGACTTGACCACAGAAGCATTTTCGGCGATTTGTCCACAAATTCGGCGTTTTGACCATTGGGCGCTTTGTCCATTCGGGCGATTTGTCCGGACCTCGTGCTTGTCTCAAGTGATATAGTTTATTTCAATGTAATATGAGCATCGCAAGTCTTTAATGTGTTATTTTATTATCAATAGTTTAATCTATAGATACATAGATGACAAAAATGACTATTTTACAAAAATTGCCGTCAAACGCTATGTCGTTAAGAGTGTAGATGTATTCAAATCGTCGTTATTATTTTTCATTAAAATTGTATAGAAATACAATAAATCATGTTTTCTACTCCTGTATTGTAATTCATATATTAGGATTTTAACAATCTGTTCTCTAATGAAATTCATTATGATACAAATTTTTATTATGATACAGATTTAGAACCAATAGAATTACGACATTACGTATACAGAGTGGAACAAAAGTCTGGAAACGCTCAATTATCTCACAAATGGGTAGTACGAATTGTACAACATGTACAACATTTTGGATAAGTATATTTTGGGATACGAAGATTCCAGATTTGATATCTGCAATGTTGCCAGATTTAATTACTTGAATTCTATTTTGCACGGACAGTTTTATTTATTTAAGACCTTCCTGACTTTATCAAATATTGAGTGTTACATTATGGTTGAACTCGTATTGAAGGGACATTCAATAATGATACAATATACGGGGTGATCTATTTAAAAACCAAAGTTAGTAATAATATCAGAAAAACGGTAAATCTGGCAACATTGCAGATGTCAAATCTGAAATCTTCGTATCCCAAAATATACTTATCCAAAATGTTGTACAATTCGTACTACCCATTTGTGAAATAATTGAGCGTTTCCAGACTTTTGTTCCACTCTGTATATCAAATGTTCCATGAGTAGGATGATATAAATTCAGAACCAATAGAAATACAGCGTTGTCTATTGCACTTATCGACTGGTGCTGTGGCTAAAAGTCAAACGATAATTTAGCAAATTTGACAATTCGTTACTAGTAGTGCTCAATGCTCAAAATTAGTGTTTCTATTTAACATTGCATAATAGACTATTAGGTTGGGTGTTTATAGTGTAACTCTACATGGGAAATGTTGAAATGCTTATTACTTGCATTGAAATAAAATCGAATTTTTATGGCTGGATCCATGGTTAACACCACACAAGTTAAAATAAAATATCTACGGGCTCTTAAGCTGAATAAGAAATTTGGTAAAAAGGTAAGAATATTAAGAGTAGAAGCACTCAACACAACATAGAGATAGCAACTAATAGGTTTCAATTGAAAATACGTACTTGTGACTATATAATTATTAAATCATACTTATCCATCAACATATCAGGATCCCTATTGTTGACAACAGGAGAATGAAAATTTTTCAAGGGAAAATATAAAATCACTTCACTTGAATTCCTTTCAATTTCTCTTAGTTTAGAAAACCCGTCCTCTTGAATGCAAGTCCAGTTTAAATTTCACAATAGGTATTTATGTATCAAGGCAATAAAGTTTGATTTTTCATGACAAATGTGTTTTAGTTGCAGAGGCGATAGCCGAGGCATATAAAACATGTGAGTCATGAAAAAGAACTTTAGTGCCGAGGTATGTACATATTATATTTTTTCCAAAATCCCAAAATTTGAACAACATCTGACAATTTTATAACGTTCTTTAAGTAGCAAACGTAATCAACTGTTTTCTATTTTACGTCAATGGTTTCCACCGCGCATGCGCAATTCTCAAATTTAGATACATTTTACACATCTCTACCGGCGAAAATGTGAACTTAAAAATCGTCGTATAATGAATTATTTTAGTGCCGATTTTGTTTACTTTACTGCCGATCTTTTTGTACTTAAATGACAATTTCGGAAAATGTTATTTATGTATCAAGGCACTAAAATTACATTTTTCATGACGCATGTGTTTTAGTTGCAGAGGCGATAGCTGAGGCAAATAAAACACGTGAGTCATAAAAGGAACTTTAGTGCCGAGGTACCTATTGTCATTAGTCGCTTTGGATGCTTCTTGAATAGGTACTGCTTTATTTTACAAATTTACATCAAAAATATACAAAGTGGAAAAAATTGGTAGTGATGGGAAATTTTCACGTTCTTAGATGTGACTCACAATAACGGCTGAAAACATCTGCAAAAACGCTTAACATTTGACCCCGGTAGCATCTGTCACAAAATGTTAATACCCGTAACATAAAAAAATCAAGTCCTTTTGTAAAAAGTCTAAATTACAAACCAAATGTTGCTTATAAAATCCAACATCGCTTGAACGAATTTTAAAAAAAAATTTTATGTCAAAGTAAAAGAGTATTCTATTTGCAGCGTTAACCAGCTTGCTCTTCTGCATCAAATTTAGTACATGAACCGCGAATTTCGTCGAGATCCATTATGAATGTCTTATGAATAGTATAATAATAAAATAGGTAAACTTTATATACGGAAAAGTGTCACATCAATTTCATTTTCTCCTACTACGACCAATAGAAAATAATTTCTCACGACGTTCAAGGAATGGGAGGTGAACATTTTTCAAGAATACCAACTTTATGTTTTGAAGAGAATTTTCGTCTTTCTCATGAGAAAATGACTCCCCACAATTCAAGAATAGGGGTCCAGATAGATAAAGATTCTCAAAATCCGTCTTTATCTATTCGATAGATTTCTATAGTCAATTACACATTCTCAAACTAAAATTGGTTACCATACATCTTTGGTAATCGTTACAATACATCACAGCCACCTCCAAACCCGTTTGGCCAGCGTGCAAGTGTAAGGCCACACTCACATAATATAGAGAAGCGATACTCCTATGAAAAGATGAAAAGATCGAAAATAGAGTTGAAACATAGAGTTAGATAAGTTATGCAAAGTACAACCCTATGCTGTTGAAATGACATGTGATTTTTAATCCACAATGTGACTACCAACTTCATAGTTCTCCTTGTACAAGTTGATGTCAGTTTTACAGATTTTTTCTTCTCAAAAAATTAGGTAGAACACATGACGCCATCACCATTTTATCAATTGCTTTTAGTATTCTCTGTCCTAATTATCTGTTTTTCCATTATTTTGTTTGCTATTTCTTTAACCTTATATTTTTTTCGTCATCGTCGTGACTGGCGCTTGGACTCGTCCATTATATGTCGTCATGGAATGGCTGTGCTGTTATATTTTATGTTCTTATTTACCTTCTATAATGTTTACACACTTAATCAATATTATTACATATAAATACTCAAGTGGGTAAGGGCTGGTATGTATAGGTTTTAGTGGTTTTCTTAAACCTTGAAGCAAATGCTTTGTCAAGAAAAACCAATCCACAATTGTACACGGTTGCATCACCATACTATACAGGTTTATACTGATCTTCTGGGACACCATACATAACACTTACATCACAACACAATAATGAAAATGAACCATACGAATAAATAAATAAGATAAATAAATTAAGTTAAAAGATGTAGCTGTTTAAAATAGCAAACAAAGACTACACCAGAAGCATTTTCAACTTTACATCTTGCCCTTGAGAGACGATAATTAAGTATGTTCTTATTATGATCCAATTATCTCTGACCAAATAGTTTTGAAAAGTCAGATTTCAGAGCAAAAGTTTCATCACAAATAAAAACAAATGGTAGTGCTTCTTCAATATTCATTTGCTTTCTTCAAAATGGTATGAAGAGTTTGCCATCTTTAAGTGTTCGGTAAAAATAACTATACTCACAACTCCACCATCAGATATAGTATGTCCACTTATAGCAAAATCACACTTAATAAATTCGTATTTTGCGTCAAGCACTGTCAAAAGCACTATAAAAATGCTTCCGGTAGGCGGTTTTACATACATGGTTTCCACCTATCGTCCCCAAACAGTTAGAAAAATTAGATCTTTTGTTAAAGCCGTCTGCAATATTTTTCCATTCAGTCTCAATGGTTATAATCTAAAAACAAATACGTATGCTGGAGATGATAAAACTGAAAGTCTCGAAAGTGGGCATAGTTCAATGCAAAGTCCATCAATATCTAGGACCATGTAGCATGAAGTACGAGCAAATACAATTCCATCGATTGCTAGAAAATCAGAAAAAAAGTAATGCAAGTCAAAATTTAATGAGCAAAAAACAGTATAATGAGCAACTTTGGCTCTAGTAGAAACGTTCGTGTACCGACGATGACAATAGTTCGCTAATTTTGGAAAAAAATATGGCAGAAAAATTAAAAATACTTCCGAAAGGAACTCGATTATATACACGGTGGCCAGAAAAATACGGACAAACGCCAGGTAGAACGATTCTTTGTTCAATTCTGAAGCGATAATCTTAATCCAAAAAAGTTATGCGATCCTTCCTTAAGGCGCACGAGACCATTATTTTACAAAGAATTCAAGAAGAGCCGAACTTTTTATTGCATATTCTCTGGAGCGACGAATGCTTGTTTACGAGAGATGGCGTCTTTAATAGCCATAATTTTCATTTTTGGGCGGACGAAAATCCCAAGGCAGTAAGGGAAATTGGACATCAGAGAAGATTTTCGGTAAATGTTTGGCTGGGGATTTTAAATCTCCGAGTTGTTGGACCAATATTTCTTCCAAATCGTCTAAATGGAATTGAGTACGTTAACGTTTTAGAAGAAGTACTGGATAATATTCCACTGAATTTGAGACCCAACAGAATTAAACAAAGATTAATCGATTAGTTACATCGATGTATTTGAGATAATTCCATTTCTAAATTTCACCACAATGATTTTACATAGATAAATTTGACGAATTTTGATAAATTTTAGCCGTACATCTTAAGGTTTGATGGTCTCGTGCGCCTTAAGGAAGGATCGCATAACTTTTTTGGATTAAGATTATCGCCTCAGAATTGAACAAAGAATCGTTCTACCTGGCGTTTGTCCGTATTTTTCTGGCCACCGTGTATATAGACAAACTTGAAATGACCTATTGTTTGAAGCTGAGAAGATAGATAAAGTCACAAAAAATACTAAAATAATTTCATTAGTAGATGACTCACTAACACTAAAAAACTGCACCAACAAATTTTACTCGGACACGTGTTTCACTAGCTAAGCTATCATCATCAGTGAACCGATGTACCAGGGGTAGATGACTCACGGAAAATAAACGGTCTTCATGATTGCTACCTTAACCAACATAATTACAATTTATCACAACATACCATCCATCAACATCAATAATAGCAAGATTAATTAATATAAATACATCACACAACAGAAATCCGAATTAATTATAAACTACCTCACTTCAACCACAGTGTTGAAAACCAATATTAACAAATTAAGAGAGGTTCTCCAATTTATTCATAAGGTTTGAAATATATTGTGGCTACTTACAGAAATAGTTTAAAATTGTTTTATTCCTGATATTCTTCTTCTTCTTCTTCTTGATGTCGCATATCCGTTACCGGACGTTGTGGAGAAATCATAGTAGAAAAAAAAGTCTTCGTAACTTCTGTTGATAAATATGGCAATGTGGTTGATAATAATGTACTGATATGGTAGATCTTATCAGAGTATCTTGTGTTTTAAAAAGTGATGTCGCCAACTTTCAGATTTCTACATCCATTTGGACATAGTTTCGCCAATCGTCAAGTTCTAATCGTAGCTATTGAAGAAAATTGAATAAGAATATTGATTCCGCTATAATAGCCAATCCTTCACCATTTCCTCAGTACCGGCATTTGTTTTAATTCACGTGTTTCGTTACTTTACCATTCTAAAGCACGCCACTGCTAGTGCAGGGTGTCTCAACGTTAGAGTAAAGTAAGTTTTCATAAACAGCATTATTGGCGTAAAAATTGTATTGACCGTAGGGTAGAGGTAAGAAACGTGCATCTTCTAAAAATATTAGAAATTATACAGGGTGTTCCAGGAAAGCAGGACGGGAAAAAGTATGATTTTTAAAATGGAACACTCTGCATTGGGTTTTATTTTTGTATTCTACGTGTTCATACAAATATTTCTTGTCACAAAACATTTGCTGAAATTTGATAATTCTTCATATATTCGCATTCAAAGATTAAAATTGGTTTTTTCATAAGCAATATTTCTGTTATTTTACATTTAAGAATTTTGATAATTAGTAAAAGAAAAAAAATATTTACAATCTAATTATAACCAACCAAATTAGAAAATTTTATTCAGTATTAAGCAACCTTCCATTTTTATTAAATAAGCCCTATACTTATCTTTAACAGATTTTAACTAAATATATACGTTGACAATAAGAATTGCCTTAGTTTTTATTTTCACTTTTATATTAACTACAGAAAAAAATGAAACGTCATAAAATATACATTTTGTAAGGACTAAATATTATGAATAGAGAGTTTAATAATTTTTTTTAATAACTTACAATAATTAGTAGGTTAGATTTATTTAAAAATAAGTAATATTCAGTCAACCCAAATAACCATGTTTAGTTTTTTTTGTTTTAATTTAAGTTATTGCTTGTAGACGTTTTTTAAATCAAAATTATTTCTAATTTTATTTTGTAAACATTTCTAAACAAAATTTTGATTCGATAATTAATCGAGCTATGGTGTTTAATTAGCGACACCTTTAAATATATTCTTTAAATAAAAAAATTGGTAAGCAACGTAAATTACCTATTTTCTAAAACGTGCTTAGTGTAATGATTCATTCTACAGTCCTTCTATAAGATAACCCCTGCTGAGACTACCTGCTGTTAAAATTGTAAATGATACCCTTAAGCCCGGTTCACAATGTGCAAACTTTTGTTTACAGGAATTGTGGTGTCCAAGTTTTAAATTTCATGAGTGTACTACTTGCAAAAAATTTCAATTTGCTATATTTCCACTCCCGTAGGGGCACAAATGAATAGAAAAGCGGTACAAATGGATATAAACGACGACAAACCATCTCCATTTTTCAGATTTCAAATATCTCAAAGAATGACTAATTTACCCCTTACACATATTTTCAATTAGCCATAGTTCAACCCCCGTAAGGGTACAAACAAAACAAAAAACGGTACAAACAGGTACAAACAATGCTGAATCAAATGGTTTTTAAAAAATTAATGTATCTCAAAACGGAGTGCGAACGATTTTTTAGACCCCTAAAACTTTTACCCCTTTAAGGTACAAACTAAATAAAATGTGGTACAAACGGGTACAAAGCTTAATTAAACGCACAAATAAATAATTTTTTTTCTTAAAGTCGGGTGCTGAGTTCACACAGGTGATTTACAGACCCATTGCTTTGGAACGTCGCCTCGTCGGAAAACATAATGTTGCACAAATAATCCCTATTAATCTGCAATTTATGATTAACGGAGTTACAAAATTGAACTCGTCTTATCAGCTTCTTGCAAATCTTGATGAAGCTCCATGTGATAGGGATGGTATTTATACTTCTTTGTTGTTCTGTTGACATTTAATTTGGAGCTGTCACATAAAATAGCTAACCGTTATCAAATGGGGATCTTCTTGAATAGTTAACATTATTTCAGGTTGTTTTTCTATATTAGCTGCTTTTTTGTTAACAACTTCACGCTTAGAATACTTAACACTATCGTTTGAATCAAATCTTTCCATCACGATATTTTGTTCTGTAAATTCTTTGTGCCAAAAGAGGTTCTTTTTCAGCTTCACCCAATACATAGATCATGTCAATTAACTCATTTAAAGGATAATCCATGACCAACACAAAAATAACGAAATTAACGCAAACAAGAAAGCTCAACAAATCACATATCAATGATTACGTAAATGCTTTTTTATTTATACTCGCAATTGTTTTTCATGGATACAGCGATCTATACAATTCTTCGGTAACGAACATGTCGCTGATTAGAAAAATCAAAATTTCTTAAAATACTGAATAAAATAAAACAAAAATTTTATAATTTGGATGGGCGTAATAAACACCCTGTAAATAAGATTGTAAATATTTCTTAAGCTAAACCATTAATGCAATATTACTTCTTCCTTTTACTAATAATCAAAAATTCTTAAATGTAAAATAACAGAAATATTTCTCATTTATCGACTTCATGAAAATGCCATTGAATGTGAATATCTGAAGAACTATCAAATTTCAGCAAATGTTTCGCATGACAAAAAATGTTTGTATGAACACGTAGAATACAAAAATAAAATCCAATACAGGGTGTTCGATTTTGAAAAAAGCAAACTTTTTTACGGCCTGCTTTCCTGGAACACCCTTTATAATATTATTAAAAGGTGCGCGTTTATTACCTTTACCCCACAGTCAATGCAATTTTTACGCCAATAATACTGGCTAAGTGAAAACTAACTTTACTCTATCGTTGGGACACCCTGCACAAGTACACTCATGAAATTTAAAACTTGGACACCACAATTTCTGTAAACAAAAGTTTGCACATTGTGAAGCGGGCTTAAGGGTATCATTTACAATTCTAACAGCAGGTAGTCTCAGCAGGGGTTATCTTATAGAAGGACTGTAGAATGAATCATTACACTAAGCACGTTTTAGAAAATAGGTAATTTACGTTGCTTACTTAATTTTTTCTTTAAAGAATATATTTGAAGGTATCGCTAATTAAACACCATAGCTCGATTAATTATCGAATCAAAATTTTGTTTAGGAAATGTTTACAAAATAAAATTAGAAATAATTTTGATTTAAAAACGTCTACAAGCAATAACTTTTAAATTAAATCAAAAACTAAACATGGTTATTTGGGTTGACTGATTATTACTTATTTTTAAATAAATCTAACCTACTAATTATTGTAAGTTATTAAAAAAATCATTAAACTCTCTATTCATAATATTTAGTCCTTACAAAATGTATATTTTATGACGTTTCATTTTTTCTGTAGTTAATATAAAAGTGAAAATAAAAACTAAGGCAATTCTTATTGTCAACGTATATATTTAGTTTTTGACAAGAATTTATTACATAATTATAATTAAGATACCAAGTTATAGTTTAAAATTAAATGAAAACGTTTTTTTTAAATAAAGGTATTACTATATAAATAAATATAAGAAATCAATAATGGGTGTGACCTCCATTATTATTGATACATTCTTGGAGGCGTCTGCTCATTGACGCTATCAAGGTATCAATATAATTAATATTAATCGTTTCCCATGCGGTATCAATGGCTGCAATTAGTGCATTACGGTTTACTGGTATAAAATTTGGCCCTTGTTGTCTTCGGATAACAGCAAGTATTCGAGCCCAAACATTTTCGATAATGTTAAAATCTGGGCTTTTGCTGGCCAGGGTAACAGCTCCAAGTTATTTGCTTGTATCCAGTTGCGCACAACCTGCGAAGTATAGGGTCATCATATCCCGATAGTTAATTATCGAATGTTCCAAGAAAATATGTGTAAATAGTAAATGGAATCTACTAACGTAACGTTAAGTCGTTAATTATAGTTACATAACTCTCCTTTCATAAGATATAGTTCATATTAATATGCTTATTGTAAAGCTTCGTACACACCTGAACAACAAACCGAGGAACAAACAGAACAACGAACCGAACGGCAATCGGAACATTAATTTGGACGGTGCTACGTACGAATTTTAGAACAGATTCGCAAGTCCTGATTGTTCCACGAACGGTTTGCGGCGTTCCCGCAACTTGTCGGTTTTTCTCCGACATCAAAGAAAATGCGCGCGAATGCGTTTGCAGGTTTGGACGAATCTAAACAAAACGGCGAACAAACTTATGCGGGAGAATTAAATTATTTATTTTTGTCCTCCCTTTTGTGGGTTTGTTGTGTTTTAGGTAATATTATGGAGTTGACAGAAGAAAAATGTTTTAAATTAATCAGTGTTTAAGAATGCAAGAAAAAATGATGTCCCTATTAGCATCATTTGGGCGGGAAATTTCCAAAATAAAAAAAGCGAAGTAAATTATAATTTTTACTCTTCTTTGTGCGTAAAAATTTGGTTGGCACTATCTTCTTGTTTTCCGCAATTTTCTCTTCTCAATAATAAATATATGAACTGAAAACTACTGAAAATAATTATGGGAACAGCACAAACGTTCCGTTTGTTGTTCGGATTGTGGAAATCATAAAAGATCGTTTGTCGTTCTGTTTGACTTTCGGTTCGTTGTTATGTTTGTTGCTCGGTTTGTTGTTCAGGTGTGTACGAAGCTTTACAACTTAAGCAACAATTTTTTGGCGAATAAAGATTAGTTTGTGATGTAATATTAGAAACACAAATTTATATCATATCAAATTTATGACAACTTAAAACCAAGAACGTGTATGTTATTGCTAAGAAATTATTAAGGAAAAGCGCAATTGCAGTGTAAATATTTATAATTAGATATTTTCGAAAGTTTATAAGTCCTCTATTGTAATCTTAATACTTAAAAGAAAATCCTGTCCATTAGCATTATAAGGAAATGGCTTTTACTTTATGAATAAGTTTCAATAACAATAGAATATCCTTGCTTGTTTAATTTACTTCCTTTGAGTCATATTGCTCTAAGGGTTGTTACATTGGTCATTAGAAGTATGTAATAAATAAACAATTACCTACTGTTTGAGAAGGGGTAGTGTGAACCAATAAATAAAGTAAGAAATGTAAATTCCATTTTAGTTTAAAATTTCAAGTGTTGTGAAAATGCCACCTCATCTCGGTGCTGATTTGAAAGCGCGGATTGTTTCGGAATTAGCGGCGGGCCGTAGCGTGCGTGAAATTTCACGTATGTTAGATATACCAAAAAGCACCGTAGGGCATTACCGAGTAAAATGGAATCTTGAACACACTTTGGAAAGAGCCATCGGAAGTGGTAGACCTAAAGTATCTACACGTGCTCAAGATCTCGAGTTGTTTCATTACGTAACAGAACAACCATTTGCTACATACTCCAGGGCTATAGCAGATACACATTTTCCGGATGCCGTATAACTGCACAAAAAGATTAAAGGAGATGGGAATAAAGAAGTATAATGCTGCTGCGAAAGAAGTTCTCAGTGACGAAAATATGAGACGTCGTCTGGAATTTGCAAGGCGATATGTGAACGAACCTTTGGAATTTTAATGGAGGAACTCGTTACGAAAATAATCACATATGTCCTAAAAAACGAAGTGGTTATTTTTCTGTGAATGTGTGGGGTTGGGTTAGCGCGCGGGTCCAGGAGTTTGTTGGGCTATCGATGGACGTCTTGATTCTGCTGCGTATTTAGATATTTTGGAAACTATTATGAAACCTTCAGTCGAAGTGTTTTATCCAGACGAAGATTATATTTTCCAACAAGTAAGTATTCTTATTTCACTATACTTTCTCCAAAAATAGTTCGGGATCTGTTGAATTAACATTTTCATAATGTATTTTTGTTGTTAAAGGACAACGCCCCTATTCATACTTCGCGGGTTGTGCGCAATTGGATACGAAAATAACTTGGAGCTGTTACCCTGGCCAGCAAAAGCCCAGATTTTAACATTATCGAAAATGTTTGGGCTCGAATACTTGCTGTTATCCGAAGACAACAAGGGCCAAATTTTATACCAGTAAACCGTAATGCACTAATTGCAGCCATTGATACCGCATGGGAAACGATTAATATTAATTATATTGATACCTTGATAGCGTCAATGAGCAGACGCCTCCAAGAATGTATCAATAATAATGGAGGTCACACCCATTATTGATTTCTTATATTTATTTATATAGTAATACCTTTATTTAAAAAAAAATTTTCATTTAATTTTAAACTATAACTTGGTATCTTAATTATAATTATGTAATAAATTCTTGTCAAAAAACTAAATATATACGTTGACAATAAGAATTGCCTTAGTTTTTATTTTCACTTTTATATTAACTACAGAAAAAAATGAAACGTCATAAAATATACATTTTGTAAGGACTAAATATTATGAATAGAGAGTTTAATGATTTTTTTTAATAACTTACAATAATTAGTAGGTTAGATTTATTTAAAAATAAGTAATAATCAGTCAACCCAAATAACCATGTTTAGTTTTTGATTTAATTTAAAAGTTATTGCTTGTAGACGTTTTTTAAATCAAAATTATTTCTAATTTTATTTTGTAAACATTTCCTAAACAAAATTTTGATTCGATAATTAATCGAGCTATGGTGTTTAATTAGCGATACCTTCAAATATATTCTTTAAAGAAAAAATTAAGTAAGCAACGTAAATTACCTATTTTCTAAAACGTGCTTAGTGTAATGATTCATTCTACAGTCCTTCTATAAGATAACCCCTGCTGAGACTACCTGCTGTTAGAATTGTAAATGATACCCTTAAGCCCGCTTCACAATGTGCAAACTTTTGTTTACAGAAATTGTGGTGTCCAAGTTTTAAATTTCATGAGTGTACATGGACATGCGGTCTAATACATGTGTATTATCTATTAATCTAATTATTTCTTCCATTATCTTCCATTTAATATTATTATTTATCTTCTGTTATACTTATATAAACTTAATCAATGTTACCAAATATTTGTATTATAGTTTTTGACGTGTGGTTAACAAACCGTGCAGATTTATACTTATCATTTTGAACACCATATATCACACTTAAGCCACAACACAATCATTAGGAATGTGAAGTAACCCTACGAATAAATAAATAAACCAATTTATTTTATAAAAATACAAAAAATTCAAATAAAAATGTTATTAAAATATATACTACTGAAATGAATATTCAAGTGAAAAAATTAATAACCACGAATTAGCCAATAATCACCAAAGGATGTGATCAATGCCTTTTAATCTCTTCGTGCAAATAAAAAAAAAGTAATTACAAAAAAAATCGAGTCGAAAAGAATAATTTGTTCAGTTCACAGTATTGATTTTGAAAATGTCTTTGTTCAGTATCTGTGTCTACAATTTCTAACATACGTATCTTATTGGAAATTCCTCACAAATATCACAAATTTGTAGATATTAGACTTTCCACCAACTACTATTGATATCTAACTTATATATGTTCATTCGAACTTTAATCGATACCCTTATAAAATCCCAGCAAAGTAAATCCTGCATATAGCCTCAATAAATTTAATTGTTTTTTTTTTCATACTTGCACCTCGTAATTATTTTTCATGTTTATATTAAGTAAGATTTTTTAATTAAATCCGCTCAGGATCAAAAACGTAATATAAAAGTTATTAAAAGTAATATTTCCTAAATATACTACAGAGAGCATACATTTCAATTTAATTATGGCGAAAATTTAATAATAAACGCAGTGGGTTGTTTTAATTAAAAACGGAAAACATCGCGTTTTTGTATTAATAATTTTAAACATAAATAGAACCGAGACGCTTCAAATTCGAATTTTTCTTCAGATTCAAAAATATTATTTTAACATTAAATTTCAACTTTAAACTAACAAGGACGAAAAGAAACTCGCCGTTTCTTAATTAAAAGCCCGATTCGAATGTTCGCTGTTAATTATAAAGAAGAAAGGAACTTATCATGTATAAATGAAGGTTTAGACAATCTACCGATTACAATATGTAATTAAAACTTGTAATAAAAGAGGCAACGATCGAAGACTAGCACTTTAAAGCGAATTGATGTGCCATAAGCAAGTAAAACCGGAGCAATTTTCTAGTTTAAATAGTTTTAAAAGTGGAGCAATTTCAGGTTTAAGGACCGTCTCTAAATTGGAATTGTGCACAAACTATTTTCTAATTGTGTGCACAACAAGAAATTCCATCACTTTTGTGAAAGTACAATATATTCAAAGTCGAGAACAACATATAAATCCTTTTTTAAAACACTATGGACACTGGCAAAATCTCTGTTCAAAAATAAAACGGGCATTAATATCACATCATTAATATCAATACAGACGTTTGTCATTTTATTTTTTGAAATTTATTCTCAGAAATAATTTTGAGAACCTCGACAAGGACAACTGATTCAATAGCATTCATTTTCAATAACGTAATTCAGATATTAATTCCCGAAGGCTAATATCTATATACAAGCAAATTATTGTGTTTATTATGTCATTTATATTCGGGGTAGTGCAATTACAACCGATTACAGTATTCACTCAATTGGAATCGATTCGTAATAATCAAAATTTTCATTGTGGTATACAATATCTGGAGTCAGTAACACTTGATATTTTAGTAACTGATCAGTAAGTTATTGCATCCTAAATTTTAAAGAAATTAATATTAAATTGTCGTATATCATAGAAACTTTTTAATTGGAATTTTCTAGTAACATCTAAAACTTATAAAATAAGAAACTTGTTGCATTTACAATATTGGCGAATATTAATCTATAGTAACCCAATAAATCTTAATCTTGCACTTAAAATAGTAACTTATCTCCAATATAAAAAACAAAATTTTTAAACGCAAAAATATAGATAAAACTTTTCTCATAATACTTGGACAGATTTACCCGTAAAAATATTCGCATTCTTTATCATTTAGATCTAAACGTGCGAGCAACGTAAAACAAATAAGTTAACAAATGACGAGTGATGTTTCATCCAACACGAAAAAAAAAGGAAGAACGTAAATTAATCGACCCGGCATAAACATTACGAAATACTTTTTCCCCCTGCACTATGTGGATAAAAAATTCTTTGATCCCGACTGTAGTGTTACTAAGCAAATTAAAATTCATTTACGGACATTTTACCTTTTATTGAATTTATTCCATTTTCGCCCTAATATTAAATTTATTCTTTAACTGAAAATATATTTCTATACGACTTGTACACAATTTATTGGTAATTTTATGAAATTTGCCAAAACTTTAATAAATAAATTTTGAGGCGACATATTTGAAAGTTTTCGTACAATTCTTTAGGGAAAACGACTGCGGAACACGTTGCGGCCAATCATTTGCAAGTTTCTACATAAAACAACGAATAATTTTGTATACTTAACTTAAAAACACAACATAATCTGCTGCTGTGTATATTTAAATACCACACACACATTTTCTATTATAAATCTGAATTTAATTCATTTTATGAAATGCAATCAAAACACGACATCACATAAGAAGTCAAGATATCAGTCCGGTTAATTATAGTCTTTGTAAACCACCAACAAGCTTAAATAATAGTAGTTACTCATTAATTGTTGAACTTATGCCAAAAGCAAAACCAACTTGAATGTGAAGAAATATGCTTGGATTTTCCTTTTTCAAAAGTAACCCGAATAGTTTAAAAATTGATCACGATGATCACTAAATAAATCTGTCATGATTGGTTAATTGTTTTAGGTGGTTTTAACACAGTAACGAATACAAAAAAAACAGGTAATGAAAACGCAACCTATTTGAGGTATATTCCACAATCATGCAATCCCAGAAACAATGTCGCCGGCCTCCGATCATTAATAAGATTAACATTGAGAAGTCGACTGAATGCAACCGTCTAAAACAGAAAAAAAAAACAAAAACAGTAGATATTTGTTGCGTTTAGTGGGACGCAACTTACATTAATTTTTTTTCAAGCACTGAACTCAATTTACGCATATACAATAACGAGGTTAGAACGCAATTTATGTAATAATAAACTAAGAATTTATCGATTTCCTAGTTCTATTTTAATAAGTATTATCATTTCCTCGCGAGGTCTTTCACTAAATCAATGGTTTGAAGAAGTGATATCATGCACTATCTTTCTCGAAAATTACGGTGATTTTAACAACAAAGCTTTAGTAAATTGTTGGTCCTAATTTAACGTAACTGATGGAGATGCGTGGCTACTAAAACACAATTGTATAATATCTACAAAATTTAGAAAACCTTAAGGAGACGTTGTGCAGTAAATTAGCAGCTTCATCATCTCGTTCGTCTCTATTTATTATCTATTGATCTACTATCAGCAGCACAACAACAATTGCTTACATTTTTTAAATGTTATTCTACAATCGTCTAATTTTCATTTCACCAACGAGTGGAGAAAAAGAAGTATCCTTCAATTATTAAAACATATTCAATAATATAACTAAAATTTCAAAGATAAATTGACTAAATTTTCACGCTTTTTCCCGAATTTGAATTGAGCCATAGCTCAATGCACACTGCCAAAAATTTCAATTCTGAGAAGAACGTTATTGAATGTTCTTGGAAAGGACACTGAAATTCAGGATTAAACTTCAAAAACTACACCGGTAGCTTGGACAAAGTTGGTAATATTTGATCTCAGTATGGCGGTAGAGAAGCATATACAAGGAAACAAAAACGTCTTCTCTATGTTTAGTTAAATTTAATTGTAATAGTAATTGTATTAATTAGCAGAATATTTATTTGTATCTTATTTTATAGTAAATCTGTGTTTGCTCTGGTTTGTTAATGGGCAACTGTTAACTAGAATTAAATAAATACCTCAGTATATAATTACTACTAATAATAATACTAGCTAATTACTAAGACTTCTCTTAGTCTAGAATCTGGCTTGGTTGACAATTTGATTACCTGACTTTTAGTTGTTTACCTTAAACTTCCTTTTGTTTGTTTCAAGTGTCTCGCCCTGATGAAGCCCCTTTTCAACACGGTCCAATCCAGAAACACGTTTTTTGTTTCAACAATGCCTTCGCCTGCGGAAGACTCAATTCTTACTTCGTTTTATCATTTTTCTGATTTCGTGATATAATCTCTTTCTATACTCAATTGATGTTGCTATTAGGATATATTTCCACAACAGCATCAATTTCGTATAGAAACCCAGAAGGTATATTCGAATATATGAGGGTGGGTCAAATGAAAACGAACCAAACGGCAAGAACGATATTGATATTTCTCAAAAGTACTATCTATTGTTGTTACATTTATCCACTTTTGAAGAAGGTGGTAGGCAGCTCAGCGATAAAAAATTGGGCAACAAGTCGCGTACTTCCTCGTCCATTCGAAATCAGCGCCCTCAGATATATTCTTTTAAAAAACCAAAAATGTAGAAGTCACAGAGGGAAAGGTTTGGGATGTAGAGAGGATGTGTGAGATTTTCCTACTGAAATTTATTGGATTTATCATTCACCAGATTGGTAGTGTGAAAACGTGCTATGTCATGGAAAAGAATTACACCGTTCAATAATATTCCAGATCTTTTCTTCTTAATTGCGCGTCTCAGTTTTTCTAATGTTTCCGTATAGTACACCGCGTTTATCGTGAATCCATGTTCGAGAAATCCGACGAGTGGAAGTCCTCGGCAATACAAAAAAACATAGCTTTCTATTTCTACTTTGCTACTGATTTCTACGGTGGGGAAGAATTAGACGTTTACTTTTCCGGCTCGAAGTGGTGGCACGTTTCGTCCCCTGTGACGATTAACGACAAGAAAGTGTACTCTTCTTTGTGGTAACTCTCCAAATGTTCCATAGACGCTTCCATTCTTTCAGATAAGGTACTTATTCCGCAGAAAATTTCGGAATAACAAATGTTCTTTGATAATGATATGGACCCAGGCCAGTCTCTCTCTCTCTCTCTGTTATTCGTCGGTCTGCCAATATGAGTTCATTTTCCGCTGAACTAGTTATGACACAATTGACATGTCCTAAACGAAAAGCTGTGTACTCCATTCACTACTGACATACGCCTATATTTCTCACCACCCACACCCCGAGACTCTCTCTTTCTCCCTCTCTGCTATTCTTATGACTTGTCCTAGACGGAAAGCTGTTTACTCCATACACTACTGACATACGCCGACCTGTTTCACAACCACCTACACCCCACCCAGCCAAGAAACTAATTACTGCTCGCTGTCCTTGCTTCCCTTGCTAATATACTACCTTCATATGACGATTCAAAATGCAAATAAGATTACGTTTGTGACACTGTACACAGTGCTGCCTTCTATCCTCAAACACAACGCTAGTGTTCCTATAAGGCAGGGTTACCAACATAAGCGCACTTTGAGCTATACGTTCGGTGACTTGTTTTCATTTGACCTTTATAGAAGAGAAGAATAAACCAATAAAGTGTAAATTGTCAATATCTACTAATTATGGTACAATTTCTCAAATATTCATTGTTATTCATTCCAAAAATAATCAAGTTGCGTTCAATTTAGTGCTTCGCTTTTCTATCGACTTTTTTATGCTACGATAGTATACCGTGTGTCCCACAGAAAAGTTGCTATATACATTTACTATGTTAAATTAAAAATTAACGTAAATCTTTTTCTGGTACAATTCAAACACAATATAACAACATATTGTTCGATCAATAAAAAAAAACAAATTCATGTGATAATAATGAGTATTTAAAGCGTATTTTACTAAAGAATCAGTAAAATAAGTTATTTCTTGTGAAATTTTATTTATTAACCGAATGGATTTCCATTTATTAAGCGACCTTCGTTAACGAATTGGTTAATTTGTTGCTAATGATTGGTAATTAGACTTCTTGAAGGAGGAGCACCAAAAATCATTCAATTGTTTATTTCGGCAAATAAATAATAAATATAAAAAAATAAACAATTGAATGGTTTTTGGTGCTCCTCCTTCAAGAAGTCTAATTACCAATCATTAGTTATATTAAGGAGGAAATACGGGGGCGGTCTGAAAAGTTTCCGACCTCAACGTGAAGATGGCAGCAGTCGTCAATAAAAGTCATAAAATGCATCTTTTGACAGCAACACATCAAAGTTTAAGCCATTTTGGACGCGCAGTTTTTATTTGATAGTCGTTTGAGTGAGTCGATGTGAGTATATTTGTGAAAATGGAGAAAATCGAGTATCCAGCTGTCATAAAATATTTGTTTTTGAAAGGGAATACGCCTACGCAAATTAAAGATGAGTTAGACTCTGTATACGGAGACTCTTCACCGTCATTTACCACTGTGAAATTTTGGGCAGCTGAATTTAAACGTGGCCGTAAGAGCTTGGGAGATGATGAACGTTCGGGACGTCCAAAAACTGTAACTACTGACGATAACATAGCTAAAGTTCACCAAATGGTGTTAAACGACCGCCGAATTAAAGTGAGAGAGATATCAGAGGCAATGAAAGTGTCCAAAGAACGTGTTTGTCACATATTAAATCAAGATCTAGGCATGAAAAAGCTATTCGCGCGTTGGGTGCCGACTGTTTTTTGGGATAGTCATGGAGTTATCCTAATCGATTATCTTCAAAAAGGGAAAACCATTACAGGAGCATACTACGCATCATTACTTGACAAGCTGAAGGCAGAAATTGCGGATAAACGGCCACATATGCAGAAAAAGAAAATCCTGTTTCACCAAGACAATGCCCCCCGTCTCATACCTCAACAGTTGCCATAGCGAAAATCCATGAATTACGGTTTGAACTGCTTGACCATCCACCTTATTCACCAGATCTAACCCCAAGCGACTTCTTTCTGTTCCCTCAACTGAAAACTGCGCTCGGAGGACAATCACCTTAGTGAACAATTATTTTGCAGAGAAGAACGCCGAGTACTATTTGGATGGATTAAAAAGATGGAAGCATCGCTGGGAGAAGTGTATAGAGGCAAAAGAAGACTATGTAGAAAAATAAAAATAAATTTTAAGATAAAAATTCTTAGATCGGAAACTTTTCAGGCCACCCTCGTAGTTCTCAACATTAATTTGTTGCCTAGTAATGTTTTGCGCTTTCTAACCAGGATTCGATTCCAATTGCAGTATTTTTTTTATCATTATAATACAATTTTGTAAAGTTAATTAAATATTTAGAAAAAGGAGTTGAAAATATTAAACTCATTTTATAAAATTATAATATTAATAACAATTTTATTAATAAAAAAACTATGACAATCGGGATCGAACCCGAATCTCTTTGCATAAATAATTATAAAAATTTTACTTTTTTTTTCATTAAAATACGCTTTAAACACTTATATTACCACAAAATTTATTCTCATTTATCCATCTAATAAAAATAACAGACAATCATGGCGGTGTTCGAGGCCATTTTCGACAAAACTCGAAAGATTTCCGCAGAATTTAATGTTGAATTCTTGTAATCACATACAGATCAAATCATCCTTTGAACAAAATACAATCACATTTTCTGTATTTATCCCCTATTTGTACTTTGACAAATCGATTTTTTTCTACACAAAAAAAATTTCGTCCTCCCACGTTTTTCACTCAGGTAATATTAGAAAGTTATTCAAATTTTCGGATACAACGCAACTCAAGAAGGGATTCTTGAGAAAAGAATATCTCTCAGTAGGCCATATCTTAATGACTCAAAAAAAATTGTAAGAAAACTAGTTGCCTAAATAAATTCAACCTAATTTTAGACAAATAGTTTTTGAGTAGGGGATGGCGTTCAAAAATGTAAAGCAGTAGTGAAAAAAATCGAAATCGAGATTAAAACAAAAGAACGTAATCAATTTTCCGTGGGCGTTGACGACACACGATACCATTCTTGTTACGAATACAGCGTAAAAATCGACTTCTTTATCTGAGAGACCAAACAATGGTGAACTACAACGTGGTATAAGTCAAACATTCCCTTTGAGGTCTACCCTCCGCTCCCAATCCTTGTGTCACGTAGTAGTGTGGCTTACCGTCATTTCTTTATCTCCAAGTTGTACACCGTGTTCGAAGTGTCGCATTTTGGTTTTACGAGCAGTTCACGTATCGCTATTTTTGTATCCAGATAATAATAAAAGAAGAATTGTCAGAACAAAAAATAAAACTACACAAGTAGAAAATCAAAATATAGAAAAAGATTGCAAAAAAAACTTCACAAATTGCACAATTAAAATAAAATTTCTGTGTGTCACAGATATGCACATCAAAATTGATACATTAAACAAATTAAAAAATTTTTTGATTTGATTTATTCGAATTCACATACTTTACCACAACTTCATAAAACACAATCACACACTAATATTATAGGGCACACAACAAATATTCTACAAATTAATGTTGAGGGGTTGAGTAAAGACAAATCAGATTTCTTACCATACGAATAAATAAATATATAAACCATACGCCATCTTTTTCAAATTAACTTTTATTTATTTTATTTGACATTAATATTAAATTTCTAATTAAAAGTATAATCATCTTTGATTTAATTTGTATTTGTAGATGGTCTGAGGAAGACTTTTAGCATTGCTTTTAGTTATTTTAAAGTCGAAACTAATCAATAACTATACAAAATATACTGACATTAACAATATTATTCAAAATATAATATAATTAAACTCAGTGTAGTGAAAGAAAAAGTTTTTAAAGAGAATTCCAAGTTTTTTAGGATATATCCAATATAAACAAAAAAAAAATGTACAGTAGTTAAATATCAAGAGCAATAATTTATTGGATATGAAGATTTTTGTTATAAATTCATGCGATCACAGAACAACGTTAAACAAAAAATTATTCAATGTATCATCTGAACTGTCTCAGAAACACAACCACATTTATAGTTATTTAAGATAACTGTTTCTAACAAGACATTGAAAACAAAAATCAGATGGTCAAAACTAAGTTTAAGCTCAAAGTTTAATTTCAATAATTGTTAATTTGACAGTACTGCCATTATCGAATGATACGAATAGCATAGAATAAAATTCGTTAATTTTTAACTGCATTATTTAGAGTACAAATGTGTTTAAATTTTTTCAACGCATGCAAATTCTCACTTCAACAATTACATTTCTGTACATCGATTTGGTAATAAAAATTAACAACAGATATTCACAAAAATTGTTTTCAATTTAGCTATAGGGAATTGTGCATTTGAAAACTTTTCATTATCCTAATTTTGTTTGAGTCTGTTTACTAAATATTACAAAAATCAATTAACAAATTTATTTATGAAGCTTTACCTTTTTGTTCATTTACAATTTTAATCAATATTGTGAAACTCGAAGTCGAATTTACCTGCAACAAAAATATATTAATTAATAATTATGTAAAGTTCAAAATTAAACTTGTAACTAATTAGATGCAATTAAAATTGTACTAAAATATTGTTTACTGTAAGCTGTATATTTAATTTAAAATAAAACAATATTTTAGAACAATGTATAGGTAGATAATGAATTAGGGATGTGGAAGAAATCCACAAGTATTATTTTTTTTAGTGTAATTGAATTGAGTTATATGTGTATTATAAACTAAGAAAAATGCCAACAGTTAATTGTAACGACATGTGTGCGTTTAAAGTGCATAGCGCTATCTAAGCGACAGCTTTAATGCTAGAAACACACGTGTGTCGATAAAGCCAAGTAAAAACTTCTACAAAAGCATAACACGCAACGAAAGAACACCTGATGCCGCATTTCGCTCTTATTATGGGCTCATCAGAGGTGTATACCTAACTGCGGTATACAACTGTACAAGACGGCGATTGGTCTTTTAAACTCTCGTGGAGCAATGAACATTAGCAAAATGTGTGTCTTACGACATCTCGTGTAAAACATTGACACGTATGAATAGTATAAACTAAGAAAAATCCAACAGTTAATTGTAACGACCTCTGATGAGCTCATAATAAGAGCGAAATGCGGCATCAGGTGTTGTTTCGTTGCGTGTTATGCTTCTGTACAAGTTTTTACTTGGCTTTATCGACACACGTGTTTCTAGCATTAAAGCTGTCGCTTAGATAGCGCTATGCACTTTAAACGCACACATGTCGTTACAATTAACTGTTGGCATTTTTCTTAGTTTATACTATTCATACGTGTCAATGTTTTACACGAGATGTCGTAAGACACACATTTTGCTTATGTGTATTATACTATAACTTTCACAACTAACTGATGTTTTTGCTACCTATTACTTTTTGACATTTTTGTGTTAGTGTGAACACTTTCACATTCTTTACTAAAAAAAAGTATAGTATATTTTTTACTTCATGCTCTACTACTATTATTATTGGTATCATTAAAAACATTAACTTTGACAGTAAGCAGTTACAAAAAACTTCAATAGCATTCAAACGAATGTAACTCTAAACTGCAAACGGGAGAACACCAAAAAACTGTACTCGGACACGTGTTTCAATAGTTAAGCCATCACAATCAGAGAACCGATACTAAAAATGAAAACAATAGGATACTTATACATATATACTATCTGCGTGTCACGAATCGTTACACTTATAAGCTTGAATAATTCCGATAAACTTATGTTTATGTTTTTCTAATTATGTTTGTGACAATTGATTCCTGAAAAGCATTGTATGATCTGCTTAATATTACGCAGTTCTTTATCAAATTTTTGTTTTGACAATGGAAAATGTAATAATCTGTGAATCAAAAAGTTGAAAGGGAACTTAAGGTTTCCTTCTGTTTCATAGGTAAACTTGATCGTCTCAAATTTTGAATTTAAAATTTCTACAAATTGCTGAGGGCTGTAAACTTTAGTGTCGATGACTGCATAAACATCATCTACACATCTAAACCAAATTCTAGGAAAATAAGCTAAATTATTTTTTAAATCAGTTTCAAATTTACCCATTTAGCCATAAACGGAGATAAGCTGTTACCCATTGTTGTACCATGATTTTGTTGATAAATATTATTGTTAATTTGGAAGTAGGTTAGACTCATACATTCTTGCTAATTTAATAAAATTATCTACTATTTGTCTAAATAGTTTTGGCGTAACAACATATCTTTCAAATAATCTAAAGTGACATCTATCGGAACGCTTGGAAACAATGAACATACATCGAATGAAACTAAAACTTCGTTCTCAGTCAGCTCAATGTTTTTAATTTTTTCAATAAAATTGTATGAATTTTGAACACTGAAATGTGATTGTTGATATTGAAAACTGTTGAATTTAATTGACAACGGTATCTAAATGTTAGTCAAATAAATTCAACTGCGCTTTACACTAGACATGACATTGGAAAGTATGTAGAGAACTTAATAACATCATGACCTTGACCCAGTGGGTTTACGACTTTAAAGCGCAATATCTCGAAAAGGGAGCCGTATATAAAAAACTTCAGAGAATCATTTTAGCTTAAAATTGGTCAATTAACACTTCTACGAGTTTGGACCATTCCTGGGTGGACACCCTATATAGTATATTGTAGTTTCTGAATCCATTTGACGGTTTATGTTGTTTTCATTATTATCAATTGCTATCATAACTTTGACAACCCACTGTTTTAAATTAGTTATTTCTCTCACCCATAACGCTGAGAAAAGTGGTAACTAAGTAAGTTTGCAATTTTTTTTTAGAAAAAATACGTTCACTTGTATCCTTATAGTAATCAAATAATTAATTGATCGTGAACAGTTTGTAACGTATGGTACTTATTCATCTAAAAGATTTGAAGCTTCCTCGGGTATACCTAGGGTATATCACAAGGATCTATTTTGGGTCCAGCGTTCACTTAATATCTGACTTTAATGCGTCGGTGGGCTATTTGTTCGACGTTGTGTCCAAGCATTAAAGTAGGCAATGTGCCCAAGTTGGTCGCTTCGTTCAAATAATAAAGTAGGAGAAATCTCCAAACGTACAACGTTAGAAAATGTTCTAAAAAGGGAAAAATAAAATTGCGTTTTAGTAAAAATAGTTATATTTTTTATTTTGTATATTGATATATTTTTGGAATTGCAATTTCTATATTATTATTTTTCGAATGGTTTCCTATACCTATCTACCCCCGATTTCGAGATAATAATTTAAAATTTTAATTTAGGTGCTATTTGAAGGTGGAACACAGCTTACAAAAGCCTTTTATTTAATGGTTACATAAATAATTTCATTTCATATTATACAGGGCTGTTTAAAAAACACACAAAAATAGTGAAAACTTTATTTTTTCATTTGCTCTTACGTCTAAAAAGTTGGATATTAGATGAATGTATTCCATGATTAAATATTAAGCATCTCTTTACAGAGTGTTACAGAATTTACAGGTTAATTATTAGATCATTAAGTGTTACAGGTTTTGCGCAATTCACAATTTCTTTAAGATTAATGGTAGCGAGAGATTTTAAAACAAAAAATGCATACTTAATCTAATCAGATAATGTTATTTTAAGACATTACAGTATGCTAATAATTGTCGAAAGTCCATATACAAAAATTTAAACGTTCATCATAATGGTTCTCTGTCAAATGGTGATGTAGTTGAATGTGATACGGATGATAGTAGTTTTTCTCAAGTATTCTTCCCACACTCGTTTGACTGAAAATCGTAACCATGGTAACATGGTCACACCCGATTAGAATGTGAATTCGAAATAGGTATAATTCCTTTTTAAACCTATTTATTTTCAAAAATATGACTTTTTCTAACTCATGTGATTATCAGACCCTGTAATGTCTTAAGATGTTAATAACTAATAAAATTAGTTACGCATTTTGATTTTGAAATCTCTCGCTATCATCAATTTTAAAGAAATTGTGAATTTAAAATTCTATAATAATGTTTATAATAATAATAATAATATTTATTTTTGTTAATATGCTACAAAATATACATTTACAGATGTCAGACTAATCCCTCTTAAATACTACCTTTTAAACAATTGAATTTGCTTCAAGTTAATGTGTCAAGTTTACGAAATAATTATTTTTCCAAAGATTTTTCATGTAAAAAAAAATATTTTTGTGAAAAACCCAAAAATTAAAAAATCAACTGTTTTTACGCTATATCGTTTGTCCATTTTTTCTCATAACCATTCCACCCATATGCCAATTGTTTATACAAAAATCGTAGTTTACTATCGTATGAATAGGACAAATTTTTGTTTCCCCACGGTACCAAAATTTTTTTAAGTGACAATTTAACTCATGAATAAAAAATCGTATATGTGCATTTGTTATTTAGCACCAGCAAATACATACGTGGGTTTTTTATTAAGTATGTTTTAATCAATTATCTAGGTCTTCTTTAAAGTTGTCAATCTGACAATTTATTCAATCTAATAGTTTGACCCAAATTGAGAACGATTATACTGTATTAATAAAAATAGAATATTGTTTAAATAGGCAATTATGTACATTTTATTATGTTAACTCAGATTCTGATGCAATAACTCGAAAATTTTGAGCAGACCCGAAATTAGTCGGAAAAAAACTCTGTTTTCGAAAAAATCTAATGTTTCCGTTTATTTATTTATTTATTCATATGGTAAATAAATAAACGGAAACATTAGATTTTTATTGTGAAATAAAAGTCGCTTGTTAAGGTAGTCTCATAATAATTTTTAAATGGCCGCCATCTTAAAATATTATTGAAACATTTAAATTTTTTCTGCTTTCAATATTGTGCAACAATTCAGGTTTCAGATCTTACATTGCTGCGTATTTTAAAATTCTTATAAAAATGGGTTAGATTCCTCCAGTTAAAATTGTATATTTGCAAGGATTCCTTTTTTAGGTATCTTCCTGAAGTAGATAGATTAGCTGTTTAGGGCAATACGTCAACCATACTGCAATTATAAAGCTATTTTATTTCACGTCCACCCCAGGAAGATCCTAGAAAGAAAAAACTTGCAACCGAAACTTTTATAGTACACGAGTAGGCCATGAAAGCAAACATTATGTTATCATAACTTAAAACTAAATAAAAGTTTGAGCTGTCAAATTTGAGTTATTTAAACATATCATATTGCTCATTTAGGGAGAAAATGATAATTTTAATTTTAATAACTCAAACTTCTATTTAGTTTAAAGTCATGACAATATAACATGTTTTGATTAGGTTTCCGTGGCCTGAGAAATGGCGTTGTCTAGATTCGGGTCGGAAAGCTGCCGTTGATTGGAATTTCATTCTAACGTTTCTCCAACGCACGCGTTTTTTCTAGTGGATAGTTTTTTTTTTAAATGCTAAACAACAGACTTTCATTAAGTCGAAATTTACTAGGTAAAGTACAAACCTCTTGTGCTATTATAAGAGTTTGCTCATGTTCGCTCAGGAAAAATTATTTTTAACCACTACCCACACCCGCAGTCCCCATAAAGGCATAAGCAATTTTCAAATATCACAATCAAAAATAATTAAATATAATTTTTTTTCAAATGACACTTTCTGATTTTTTTACAACATTCGAAAGGAATTGGGTATAGGAAGTTTAAAATTTTCTCTCGAATAATGTAAAAAAAGCAGAAAGTGCCATTTGAAAAAAATTGAATTTTTGATCATTTTGATTGTAATATTTGAAAATTGCCTGTACCCATATGGTACAAAATAGAACCACCAGTAGGACATCAGGATTTCCATAAACTGTCAAGGATAAGATAACAGGTTATATAAACCCATAATGATATGGACAATCCACCCATGTAAAATGAATTACAGGTTTGTATTTAAAATAAGAAAGTCGATAGCAACTTTTGGCACACCCTGTATAGCTGAAGGTCTGAAAATTTTTTAGGTAAAACAAAAATAATCAATTATGGTCTTGTATTATTTTTTGGAGGATGGATAAACAAAACTTTTCCCTAGATAAACACGTCGTTTTTTCCCCAAAAAATTCATAAGAAAATTTACTCTAAAAAATCTATCAACATCATTAATAATAACTTTGGTTATTTTCGTGTGTCACTTAAAATCATCAATGTTAAACAGCCTTGTATAACATGAAAGAAAATTATTTTGATATCTATTAAAAACAAGGCTTATTAAGTTGTGCCCAAATATTCAACTGTATACAGGGTGATTCATAACTATTGGGACATAGGCTAAGGACGGTATTTAGGCTAAAATATGACCATAAGACCCAATATTCTTTAACAAAATATTGCTGTGAAAAAAGATACAGAGCGTTAAATTAAATATTTTTTTGTAAATTTATCAATTTTTATCAAAATCTGCAGAGAGGCATAACTTTAGACCAAGAACATTATGTTATGTACTATTTTACAATTTGTTGTAGAGGGCGCCACGTGAATGATTCCTGATGATGAAATCGACTGGTAACTTTTTTTGAGAAAACTTTTTAGAGAAATACGATAATTTCATCTGTTTCCGAGAAAAGCGCAGTTGAACAATTCGTAGTGTCAGAAGGGAATTTCAAATATTACTTCATTTATTAAGGGTACGTTTTGGACTGTCAGATAATTATGCTTCTCTGTAGATTTTGATAAGAATTGATACATTTACAGTGAAATTATTAACAAAAAATGAAGAAAAAAATTCTTTTATCTAACGCCTTGTATCTTTCTCCGCAGCAATATTTTATTAAGGCATATTGTGTCTTATGGTCTTATTTTGGTCTAAATAACCCGCCCTTAGACTATGTCCCAATAGTTATGAATCACCCTGTATAGGTTCAAAAAGCAGCAAATTAAAATTTGAATGGTACAATTTTTTTGAGAAAAAAAAGAAATAGAAAACGATGCAGAAAAACATAATCATGGAAAAATTGTAATTCGAAAATAAAATCCCAATAAAAATAAGACCGTTGTTAATAATTTTGAGTAGAAGCGGAAACACCGCCAAAATGAAAATGTTGTAGAAAAAATCGTGCTTATTTATGGCAGTATCCAAATTTTCAAATCAATCCTGTGTTCCGTTAAAACGTCTAACCTACCATCGACCATCAATGACCCTATATACAGGGTGTCGCACCTAAACTCCCTCGGACCATAGTTCTTTTACCATAAAAGTTATCGAAAAAAGTCTAGGAGCAAAATTGTTCACCATTATCGTCACCATGTACCTAAAATATTTTAGTCTCCAGTGAAGTGCCGTATTCCAGTGGCGTATCAAACTTATGTTTTCTTTTAATGGGACGCCCTATATTTTATTGCAGATTTGGAAAGCACTCGAAGAGTACCCCCTTTTTTATGTAACATATTATATCCCTAACTTTAGCGGTTTCGCTGTTATAGCCGCTTTTCCGAAAAATTGACCATTTTTGGTAAATTTTTTTGACAGAAACTAAATCGCGCCGGTGGGTAGGTTTTGTATTAAGGGACGTGCAAAGGCCTGTTCCACCTTCATGTATTTTTTTTTGGGTACTTTATGGAAAGAAGAAAATTTTTTATTGGCATTCGCGATTTGTCACTTTTTTCGAAAATTTCAAATTGCACCCCCCTAAAAAAATCACAGGGTTGGATAGCCGAAACATCAAATTTCCCATTGCTACTACGAAAAACACATTCCCTGAAAAAACTCGATTTGTCAATAAACACCCTTTACCCTTTACCAAAGTGTGCCAGGATAAAACAAAAGAAGTGCAGTTGTCAAAATACTTACAAAGTCAAATTAAGACGTAACTAAAGATACCTTCTGTTCGATATATGATCAAATGTTACTAAAATACTCAAAACTCAAGAAGAAATGGTTGACATGGTTTTTATTTTTGGCGGGATGTGATCTGCCAGGATATCTCTCAGCGTACAGTCGTGACGCCAATAAACAATTTTTGTAACATTCTCCAAGAATAAAAACCATGTCAACCATTGTGCTTGAGTTGGGAGCATTTTAGTAACGTTTAAGTATTTTGACAACTGCACATTTTTTGTTTTATCATGGCACAGTTGTAGGTATTTGGGATAGGGCGTTTATTGACAAATCGGAGTTTTTTCTACAATTTTTTTTTCGGGGAATGTGTTTTTTCGTAGTACTAATGAAAAATTTGAAGTTTCGGCTATCCAACGCTGTAATTTTTTTAGAAGAATGCTATTTGAAATTTTCGAAAAAAAAATAACAATTTGCGGTTGCCAATCAAAAATTTTCTTTTTTCCATAAAGTACCTAAAAAATAATAAGTGAATGAAGAACAGGTCTTCGCCTGTCCCTCAACACAAAACTTACCCCGCTGCGCCGGCGCAATTTAGTTTCTTTAAAAAAAAATTCACAAAAATATACAAATTTTTCAGAAAAGCGGTTATAACTGTGAAACTGCTACAATTAGGGGTATAACATGTTCCATAAAAAGAAGTACTTTCGAGTGCTTTCCAAATCTGCAATAAAATATAGGGCGTTCCATTTAAAAAAACATTAGTTTGATACGCCACTGGTGACCAAAAATATTTTAAGAACATGGCGAATATAATTGCCAACAATTTTGCTCATAGACTTTTTTTGATAACTTTTATGGTAAAGGAGCTATTGTCCGAGGGAGTTTAGATGCTACACCCTGTACTGTTAAAACAATTGTCGCGCAAATGTCATTCAGTAATTACATATTGAATAAAAAAAAATTAAACAAAGGTTGTGAAGAATGAAATAACAATCACTTTTACTTGAAGAAAAAATGGGTAAAATGGGAAAATCAATGTAGGTTGTAAAATTGACTTTAACTAGTTAATAAAATACTAGACTAAAAATGTTCTGTTTTGCCCTAGGTAGTAGTTACAGATTGTAAGGATCTTCACTAGTTGATAGCTTTGCCGGACAGGTTAAATAGTTGAAAATACGACGGACAATCGCTATTTTCAACAATTACAACTTTGTTTAATTTTTTACAAATCTCAATTAATTACAGACGTTAAAACTAGTAAAACTTTTTTATTATGAAAAAATGTCAATTCGTTTTTATTGACAACAACATCAACAACCATGCTTTTGTCGTTTTCCTCTTAAATCATAATTGAAGTGGAGACAGCGACTCCACAATAGATGACATAGGTTGACGACTTTTCTGGCATAAAATTGAATCTGATCTGCGGTATTATAAATAACACCTATATGCCTATAAGTTTCAGAAAAATCAGAGCAGTGATTTTCTTGATATCCTGTTTACATACAGACGGGCAGTCGGACAGACGGCCGGCCTCCAGACAGTTTTTTTTTGCTTCATTGTAACATACTAATTCTAATTAGCCAGAAAAAATTAAACCAAAGGGTGGGACCAATTGGTTTAGTTTTTCGCAGCCTGTTGGTGAATAATGTCTAAATTCGGGTTTAAATGCCGTCGTTGATTTTAATTGTTTCAACATTTCGGTAACATCCATCTTTTTTCTATCACCTGTCTTCTTCAGAGGTCGACGTTGGATGTAGATTGTACATTTCTGACATTGGATGTAGACTGTACATCGAACATCGGAAGTGGACGAACCTCTAAAGAAGCTGACCACTCGTGTTAGAGAAACTTTAGGCAGCAATTCCAATCCACGATGGCCTTTAGACACGAATCTTGACGACACTAGTCAAAAGGCGTTAATTTTTTTAAGATATTGAAGAAAATTAATTATAATTTATTTAGTAACATTATGAGTAAACCATCGAGGGAACAAATTAGTTCTAAATTCTATAAATAGGATTGTTTACTTATTTTTGTTTGGGAATTTTAAAACGTTAAAATGAGGACCAGAGTTATATAAAAAAAATTGTTTATTAACTAATTATTGTGATTATAAAAAAAACATTGTGGGTACAAATTAGTGCTGAATTCAAGTTGTTTAGTTGTGTTGTGAAATTTGATTTTAAGATAGTGGGGGTGGTAGCTCAATTTAACACCCCCACTTTAAAAATCGGTATTGCAGTAAATGTATTTGGGTACAATAATTTTTCATCTACATTCACGATTCCACTGAAATATCTATCATCTTTCTTTCTATGTCTATCTCTCTTGCTTTTTCTTGCCCATTCAATAATACAAATCGCGAAGTAAAATTCATAAAATTTTATATAAGTAATCTCATTGATTCATATCAGCTAAATTGCCTCCTAAAACCCAAATTATCAGTTGACTTGAGCCCTTTTTTTTTCATTTTTCGTTAAATCCGCTGTTTGTAGAGATTAGAAAATGTTCGCGTAGCTCAAATTAAATAACCTTCCCTTAATTGTCATCACCGATAAGACTCGTGTAGTTCCATTAACTTGATTACTCTACAACCTCGTAACATTCTTAACTGACCTACAACTTTCCTTTAGATGAATTTAGAAATGTTTATTCGGCGATAAAGTCTAAAAGCTTCACTTTCTCTCCAGGACCATCCAATTTTAAAGCAATTAAATAGTTTCGTACTATTAAAACTGATGCAGTTACCCACAGAATCGTCTCTGCTTTGTACACAATTCTGCAGAGCATTCCTTTCTGAACACTAATTTCAATTTAAATGTTGTTACCTACGAAGTTCTAAATATTAATTTTTTACCGAGTTGAGAACAGTATTTACCTATTTATTTATTTATATGTGCGTATTATAGTTCAAAGTATCGTATTTTCCAAGAAACTATTAATTTATTATTTTGTTTTTCATCACAAAAGCATGTTACGATGTAGTTAATATTTGATGATTAAAATAATTTACTATCGTTTTGGGCATTAACTGTGTAATACACTCTTCATAATGTAAATAATATTCTAAAGTAAACAATGTTAACACAACTGAAACATGAAAATACAATTTGAGCGGAAATGGGAGGTGTACTAAGGTGATAAAATTATAATAAACACACGTCCTACTAAAATTAGGAAAGATCAATACAATTAAACTATTTAAAAACTAGAAACGAAAAAAAGACAACAGAATTATAGCAACACATGCACAATCCTAACCTCAATTACCTGATTTTTAACATTTATTACAAGCTGCCCTGCACTGAAATTAACAACAGTCAATATTATTAAATGCACAACAAGCACGTATACAAATAATTTGAGTTTATTCGTCATTTTCAGATTTGTTTACAACGTTTGCGCGAGATTAATTAAACCGAAGCAACATCACGTCAGCTGACTTACAACTGCTACTGTCACAGTGCGCTATGATCGAGAAAAACCTTTACCAACAGCAAGAACGCATTTAGTCGAGAATCTCCGTCTAAATCCGCTATATCGAATTTGTATTATCTGTATACAGCATTAATAAAATTTGTTCTTTTTATCATATTATTTCAGAATGACATATTTAATTAAAAAATTTGAAATCAAATTATTTCAATTCGCATAAAAACTTTCATGATAATTTTCAATTACCTATTCAATTGAAAAGATGATTAAATTAAAATATAATTTCAAAAGAAAATATAAATAGAAATTGAAATAAATAAATTAAAAATTATTACATCGTTTAATTGTTTCAGTGAAATAAATAACTAAAAAAAAGATAATATTTATACATAAAATTGTGGATTTTTGTGTAATTTTTTGTTGATTCTGGATAATATTTGAATCTTTATTTACGAACGAATTGTCAATCGTAATTTACCATTTAAAAAGTATTACAATCCGTATATACCGGGTGTCTCTGGCAAGACGCAACATAGGAATTTCACTATAGAAGAAAATTGAATTGATCCACTAAGGCTATGAAATTTCTGTATGGACGTATACGTTACAATTAATTGTTATTGCGTGTTCCTTATTGTAATATTCTCTAATTTAATTTTTGAAAATGAGTGTGTATACAATCCCTGAGAAAGTTCAAATGGTTAAAGGGGTATACAGAGGTGAAAGCTATAGAAACACTTCTGCTTTGTTTGCTGGACTTTTTCCGGATCGGCAGAGAAACCGCAGTGTACACAAGCGTCCAAAGCAGGTTCAACAAAACCAGAAGATGGACAACGATGAAGAAATCAATGTACTCGGTGCTGTGCAACTTAACCCTAATATTAGTATTCGACAACTAAGTATCGACTGTGGTGTAAATAGGTGTCGAGTTCATAAAATTTTAAAAAGCATAAACCGATGCTGACAAAAGGCAAGAATTTTGTGAAACATTAATGGAGATACGCAATAATCATATGAATTTTGTTAAGAATATTTGCTTCACCGATGAATGTTCGTTAAATCTCAATGTAGTTTGCGGTATCAGCATGATGGGTGTCCAGCACATAATGCGAATCAAATAAAACAACTTTTAAATGAAGCACTTCCTAAAACCTGGATTGGAAGAGGCGAGGAAGTTACTTGGCTACCAAGATCGCCAGGCTTGTCTCTCAACGACTTCTTTTTATGGCCTTACATATCTTCAATGGTTTATACCGACAGAACCCACGACACAATTGAGTCTTTAAAAGATAAAATTGTGGAAGTTTGCTTCAATATACCAGCAAATATGATTGCAAATGTGCAACGAAACTTCTATTTGGGGCACTGTTAACCAGTAAATGGGCAGCATTTTAACCAGTTATAAGCCAAGCACTTCGCTTGTTATACCGATTAGCTTTCACTATATCTGCAAACAAATCGGTCCTTTTCAGGACTATACTAACACATTTATAGAAAATAATTTTTAATACGATGTAATTAAAACTTAAAACGACAATCACTTTTAATACAAAACCGTATTTGAAATTACAACATTTCTTACAATTGTTGTTGGATGGTTTTAAAATAATAATCTTGTTATCTTGTTTGTTGACTTCTGGATTCTAGTAAAACCTGAAATAGAAAATCAATAGAGAAATAGCAAATTAAATAATTTAAAGCACAAACCTTTACGCTCTTATTATTCATAACATTAAAAACCTTAATCGGGCATTTTCTAAAAATCTTTATTAATCCCACGAGTTTCAAATTGTTTACGATCAAGAAGCTAAAAACGTATAACACATCTAATTCTGGGTTATACTTTACTTCGTTGATTCCGAATAAAGTCCTTAGAACACCAACTTCTGTTTATCGGTAGACACCTGTGGTAGAGACAAACTACTCGATCCATACTAATCGAAATATCTGTCTTATCTATAATTACAACTGTATTGACTTAAAATAAACTTTTAGCCTTAGAATACCTGCATATTCTTGCAAGATGCAAGTATTATGTCTAATAGTTTAAACACAATTTAACCTCAAATTCAATACGAACAGGTTTATGCAAAAGCATTTCATTATGGTTGCTTCAATAACTATATTAAAATATGAAAGCAACTGAACACTGATTAGAATTTTCGTAGAACCACAAAATACTAAATACTTATTTTTTTACAAACTTAAAGAATAATATTTACATTTGAAGGAAGATTAGACATTCTACACTTGCTCTCTCTTTCTAACTTCAACAAAATGCCGTGACGTATAGGGTATACAACAATCCGAAATTTTCATAGCAATAGTAGATCCAATCACATTTTTTCTATAGTAAAAATCCTATATTGCGTCTTGCCAGAGACACACGGTATACGTAAATGGCATGAATGTGTTACATAAGTCAAAATTAAATTGAGTATTTTTTGATAGATTACACAGCTCTACAAAAAAAAAAAATTTTTTTGTTGCCCAGATTACGAATTTATTCATGAAATTATTGGATGTGCTCTTGTTTTCATGATTATATTGCATATCTTATATTTTGATCAATTATCGGCTTGATTGTAATAAAAAAAAATTTTTCCAGCTATGATTAGGGTTCTGCGCACCTTTTTTGCGCATACAAATATCACGTGATCCCCGCGCTTAGGCCCATATCCAGCAGAACAGCTGATCTCAGTTATTCGACATATTGAAGTACTTAGACGTGCATCTGTATAAGTTGCCGGGTGTAAATACCTTGTTTCGTTTACTGAATTTTCATTCTAATATGATTTTCTTGTCTTTTAAAACATGAGTTCATCACGAAGAAAGTGTAAATATAGTACTGATTTGTTTTGTTATATTTGTGGGGTTTATATAACGAAAAACGAAAGAGAAATATCACAGACTTCGTCAAGGAGACTTATGCCGAATATTTCGGTTTTAAAATGGATAAATTAGATAAGGCATGGGTTCCTCATAAAGTCTGTAAGTCTTGTGTTGAGTCTTTACGGTTGTGGAGGAAAGGAGAACGTGCTGGATTAGATTTTGGTATTCCTATGATCTGGATGGAGCCTAAAAATCATTTCGATGATTGTTACTTTTGCGTAGTAGATGCGAAAGGTTTTAATCGAAACCAAACGTGGAAATATCCAGATTTACAGTCTACAAAATGTCCTGTTTTACACAATGAAAATCTTCAGCGGCCTATATACGTTTCAAAAGTAATTCGGATACCCTCAGAAACAATGATGTTGCCAAATTCACAGAAATCTGTACAGTCTACCAGTGGAAGTGAATGGGAGGGTGAAACATCTACGCCAAAGTTATTTTCTCAAAATGAACTCAGTGATTTAATACGTGATCTGAATTTATCAAAAAAAGAATCGGAACTGTTAGCTTCAAGATTGAAAGAAAGAAATTTATTAGCACCGATGGTAACAATTACCACATATAGAACACGCGAAAGTGAGTTACTACAATACTTTAGTGAAAATGAGGAACTAGTGTACTGTAATGATGTCGCGAAGCTGCTTCTGGATATGGGCTCAAAGGAATACAAACCTACTGAGTGGCGCCTATTTATTGACAGTTGTAAAAGAAGTTTAAAATGCGTCTTACTACACAATGGAAATAAATATGCATCAATTCCGATTGCCTATTCTACAAAACTCAAAGAAGAATACGAAAATATAAAATTAGTTTTAGAAAAAATTAATTACTCGGAGCATCAATGGTCGATCTGCGTGGATTTCAAAATGGTTAATTTTTACTCGGTCAACAAAGTGGATACACGAAATACCCTTGCTTCATTTGCATGAGGGACAGTAGAGCAAAGCAACTTCATTGGAAACAAGATGTTTGGCCTGTAAGAAATTCTTTAACGGTCGGTAAAGCCAATGTAATCACGGAGCCGTTGGTAAGCAGAGACAAAATCATACTTCCACCATTACATATCAAGTTAGGAATGATGAAGCAATTTGTGAAAGCGTTGGACAAGGAAGGAGATTGTTTCAATTACATTTGTAGAAAATTTCCGAAGCTTAGTATGGAAAAGTTGAAAGGTGGAATATTTGATGGTCCTCAAATACGGCAATTGATGAAAGACTCTTCAGACTCTTGGAGCAAATATGAGTATCAAGTTACACTATCTCCGCAATCATCTGGACAAATTTCCGGATAATCTAGGAAATTATAGTGAGGAACAGGGAGAGCGGTTTCACCAGGATCTAAAAGTGATGGAAGAAAGGTATCAGGGTCGATGGGATAGCCACATGATGGCAGATTACTGCTGGTCCTTAAAAGAGATTGTCCGCTGGAAAATTATAAAAGAAAAGCTCTTAAAAGGCGTTTTATAGAAATATAACCTGTTTTCGACATTTTCTTTCCTTTTTACTCGATGTAAAATCCCTTATTTATCAAAACATAACTGACGTTATTAATATATATGTTATTTTGTTTTAAGTTTTCTGATTCTTGTAACGCAAAATAAAAATAAATTTTTAAATAAACCAGAGCAAATCTTACAAAATCATCGATATTTTCATGAATCGTGAGCATAAATATATTCAAAATCGATCTTATATCCTGGGCAACAAAACCATTGTAGACCAGTGTTATTTTTTTTCCATAAGGCATTTCAATGCGCTGTCAGATAGCTGTCAAAGACCTTTAAAAATGACTACTGTAGGGCAAACTTACATATAATTAGATGGATTTTATCATTGAGTTATAGGATTTTAATATAGTTTATACGTTCAATTGATTTGTAATGTACCATAATGCCAGCATTTGGTAGTGTAGTGAACTGTGACACTAGAGGAAATCGTAACAGTGTTAAGTTTTTTAGAATCCCTGTTATTTGTAATTTTAAACATAAATTGAGTTAAAATACTCTTTCACAGATTCTATAACTAACTTAATTAAAACAACCACTAAAAGTACAAAATCAACAGAAATTACACACATTCCAATGGAAAACAAAGGTTTGTTTGCCCTACAGATGCCATTTTGGCAAAAGAGTTGAAATGCTTTATTCAATTGTACAATTGTACAATTTTTTTTGAGAAAAATAGTACTGAGTACTTAAATAGTAATTTAATGACGTACTCGAATTTATTCTAGCTCAATTCATTCTTTTAAATGGAAACCATAGTTGGCTATGAATTTGTCTCAAAAATCGGGCCCAAGGTCCCAACCACGGTTTTTTCCTATCAATTCGCGAAATACCTAAAACCCACCAATTACATCACAAATAGAGCATTGTGTACAGTGTGTCCCATTTTCGTTGTAATTGCAGGGTATCTCCGTTGTTAGTGAAGATAAAAGGTTGCGGTTTTCGCAAACTTCTGTCACTTTTTTGAGAATCGAAAGATGGCACCAACACAATTTACGTAGAATCTAGTGGGCTAGTTACTTTATTTTTTTCTTACATCGTTTGAGATATTAAGTAACTTATATTTTTTTGAATGGGACACCCGGTAGGTATATTATTTCCGAATGTGAATTGTTTTAATTTTAGCTACTCAAAAATATAATATACTTAATATTTATTTTAAACAATGAAGTTGTGGTGTTGTCGGTTATATTTTATTTTGATCGAATAATAGCTACACAATATAATATTTTTTTACAAACCTATTATATTACATACATACATCGATTCAAGTATATGTTCGGAATGAGAGAACAGAGAGCCGGAAGCTGCAGCTCATGATGCTCTCGCTTTATAGTTGTCCGACGGCGTTATATTATTCACCAACAGGTGTCGTGCTTAAACTTAATATTCACAGAATTACTAAAATTATACCACACAGTAATACTATACTAAAAATAATATCACCACAAACTTGTAATTCAATTTTTTGTAATTCGTTTTTTTAATCCAGTAGGTCTAGAGAAAACAAATAAACTTAACAGCTAAATGAGTTTTGTATTTAGGGGTTCTCAATGTACAAATTAGATCATATAAAAAATACTTCTACTAGATTATAATATTACAAGGTGACTGAACATCCATAAAGGTGTGTTTTTACGGTCATGCATTTTGCTCAAACAGACTTGTGCATTCAAGTTTGCGCAAACAAAACTGAAATTGTCAAATTTGTTTTTACGCTCATGCAATTGGAGCAAACAGTACGCAAGTACGATGGACCGGATGGTAGACCAAAATTATTAGCTATTGCTGCTGTTTGTTTAATTAAAAAATTGAAAGTCCCAAAAAAGAAAAGAAGGTCGCAGAAATGTCACATTGAAAACAGATTCACTTACAGAATGAACCTGATGATTTCTGTTGTTACTAGTGCATGGACGGAACAATTTACCAACATTTATTGAATATGGTTCCGCCATAAATAGAAAGGGAAGAATTGATTCAGACATGAAACCTTCTATTATTACACCTGGTAACAGGGAGATAGTGTGTTGGGAGTGGGCGCAAAAGTTTTGTTTACACGTTCATGCAATTGCGCAATCGTGTGCAAATTATCTGGCCGGTCAGATTTTACTCTAGTCAAGCTTTCTGTAAGTCAACGATTTTGGTTTCAACACAACGATTGCAAATTGGCATAGTTAAAAGTATGTTTTCGCAAATTACATGAGCGTAAAAAAGCAGCTTTAGCTAATACTTTACTTCTTTTGTGTCTTTAAATTAATTAGTTTAGATAAAAATAAGTATAACACATATTTCTCAACTTTTACTTTTTTTATTTGATACGTTTTTTTCTGAGCCTACTAAATCAAAACAACAAATTTACAAAACAATTTTAGTCAATTGTTTAAAATAAATATGAAGTATGCTATAATTTTGAGTAGGTAAAATCACCTTCTGAAATAATATGCCGGGTGTCTCGGATAAGTTTACTTAATATCTCATAAACTATGTAAGATATAAATAATCTAACTACACGATTGGGTTTTACGTAAAAAAACTCTATAAAATACAATTTATATCTTACGATATGTTAAAGAATAACAATGATACAATTCACCCTGCATCTCTTAAATCAAGAAGGCTCTGTAAATTTTGTTGGTGCCATCATTCGATTCTCAAAAAAGTAGCAAAGGTTTGCGAAAACCGCAACCTTCTATCTTCACTAACAACGAAGATGCTCTGCAATTACAACGAAAATGGGACACACTGTACACAGTGCTCTATTTGTGATGTAATTGGTGGGTTTCAGGTATTTCGCGAATTGTTAAGAAAAAACCGTGGTTGGGACCCTGGGCCCGATTTTTGAGACAAATTCATAGCCAACTATGGTTTCCATTTAAAAGAATGAATTAAGCTAGAATAAATTCGAGTACGTCATTAAATTGCATATAAAAAATGCACAAAAAATGTTTTGATTAACAATGTCAAAGGGCATTCCTTTGCATCCCAAAAAATTGACGCCATGACTTTGCCTGCAGATGGAACAGTCTTCGCCTTCTTCGGAGCTGATTCTCCTTTCCCAGTCCACTGTCTTGATTGTTCCTTGGTCTCAGGCGTATAGTGGTGGACCCAAGTTTTATCCATTGTGACGAATCGGCGCAATCGGCACTTTTTGAAATGCTTACCATGTCTGCTATCTCACGTACTTTTAATCGGCGGTCATTGAGTACTATTTTGTTGACTTTTTGGATCATTTCCGGCGTTGCGACCTCACTTGGGCGACTACTGCGATGTTCTCTTCGCAACTCTTTCGACCTCGTTTAAATTCAGCCATCCAATATTTTATAGTCGCAAATGATGGAGCAGACTCTCCCAAAGTACCATCTAGCTCGGTTTTGGTATTGGTTGGATTTAACCCTTTCAAATGAAAATATTGTATCACGTAACAATGGCCAATTTTTTCCATTTTTATGAATACGCTAAACACGTTCACTGAGAATCGCTACTGTTCAAATACTAAACGACCGAACGTGCTCAAACTTGTCATGTATACTTGCTAAGATGCGTGTTGTCGAACGCGCTCTGTGTTTTCAACCTAGTAGCGCCATCTATCCGTTAGGCTAGGTACTTCTGAAATGACCCTCGTAGGTAATTCGCAGAAATGTTAAAAGTAATAGATGGAAAATCAAATTTTAAGTGTTTCAAAAAAACCATGTATTTATCATGCAAAATTAATTTTTCACAAATCAGAAAAAATAGAAGGTCAATTGAATATGTGAAATAAATCGCGAGAAATAAAGAAACTAATTATTTTGCTAATCAAGGTACCTTTGACTATCTGTCTACTGAGCTCTACTAAGCTCTACTAAGAAAACAAAACAAAAAAAAAAGATTGGTTTTAGGTTTGGAACATCGTCATTGGACTGAAGAAGACTGAAAAAAGTTTTTTTTACGGATGAGTCAAAAATTGAATTAGTAGTTAGCAAGAGTCGACATTTGTCCGCTGGTTAAAGGGCAAACGGATGAAAAGCATCTGTGTCACTCCTACGGTAAAACATGTGGAAGGTTCGATAATAGTTTGAGGGTCTGGTAGAGCTAATGCGGTGGCAGATTTAATTAGAGTAGAAGGATTTATGAATAGAAGGTATTATCATAGAACCTTACAAGACATACCATATCTTCTAGCCTTCGTTTAATAGGTGAAGGTTTTGTTTTGCAATAAGATAACGGCTAAAAACATACCTCAAAATTGTGTAAAGATTATTTAAAGAATAAAGAAAGAGAAAACGCCCTCAAAATTACGGAATGGCTAGTTGTGTTGGTGGTAATCAATGTTAATCAACTAAGGGGCGTCTTTAATCAAGAATGGAATAGAATTGAGAACAAAACATTGAAAAACTAACAAAACGAATGCCAAGAATTTGTGAAGCGGACCTTAAAGTCAAGGGAGGATACTTTGAAGAAAGTAAAATGTAGTAAAAGTAGCATAGTTATAATTTTTAAGCAAATTCTTAGCTGCTATACCTGTCCTTGCTAAATTGTTCAATTTCCTTGGGTGTATTGACACTAATGGACGGTAAGAGAATGTAATAGAAATTGTTTATTGGCGTCCTTAAAATATATAGCGCGATTCTGAGTGAAGAAAACGTCAAGTTAAATATTTTGAAAGAAGAACTCATGGATAGTGCCGTCTTAGATATTTTTCAGACTTCGGTAGTTAAAATATTACATAAATATATATTTATGGAATATCCTGAAAATTTATGGAATATTCTGAAAATGAACAAAAACTTAACGAACATTTTTGTAACTGATTGCTGACAATAATATACAAAACTCAAATATTTTCCAGTTATGTGTTATTTACTGATGAGTTTACACATGTCAACCAAATCGTAGAAATTATCACTACTACGACCATGAAAATGCTCATTTTATAATCTCGATAGATAGGCAGCATCGTTTTTCTGTCAATGTGTGGCTAGGCATTATTGGTCAATACATAATTACTTCTTATTTTTTCGAAGAAAATCTGAATAGATTTACATTTTTTTGTAAATACTTGATTTACTAGAAAACGTGCTATTGGTTGTAATCAAGCACAGTGTTTATGCAAGATTGGGTTCCATCACATTACAATAGAATTGTTCGATTTTTGGACAACTTATTTCTTAATAAATTGATTGGACGGTGTGGTCCAGTCAATTGGCCTCCAAGATCTCCTGATCTGAGTTGTTTAGATTTCTTTTTTTAGGGACATATAAAATATTTTTTTATTAGTATGTATGTTTTGAAGTTATTATTGGAAATGTGTTTGCGTTATTTAATAATAAGTTATAGGGCATCATATACCTTATTATATGATGGTGTCCGTGCTTCTTTTGTTTTTTAGCATTAAAAAACAGAGAAAAAGCACTACATTACAATACAATAAGAGTAAGTATTTGAATCTACAATGCTTGTTTACACTACTTTTATTTTAAAAATCTTTAAAATTGATTTAGCAATAGAAATATTTTGGATCAAAATAAAAGTTGTGGAGCATGCTGATATATACAAGTTTTAAATTAAAAGTTGTTTTTAATTTTTAAGTATACAAAGTGGCGCAAACTTCTGACATTTTAGTTAATAAAAAAGATATAATTTCCAAAATTTGTCACATTTAGTACAGTTACTGAGTGCACATTTCAAAAATATTTTCGATTATACAGCGTTTTAAAAAATATATAGAATGTCAATGTATTGTACAGAGTATTTCAGAAGGTATAACTAATTATCAGTAAAAATGATACCTGTAAGTTTATGCTACTACGACTTTTTAGAACACCCAGTATAATCAAAAATATTTTTAAAATTTACATTTAAAAACTATACTTAACGTAACCAATTTTGAAAGTGATATCTTTTTTCCCAATGATGTTATCCTCTAATGTCAGAAGTTTGCGCCACTCTGTATATAAGAGTGATCTTCAGAGTACTATTACATAGTGAGAACCAAAAGTTCGTGGCTCTCCTATAATTTTACCCCAAAATGTACTAGAAATTTTATGAAAAATTTAAGATACCTTAATTTTTGCACGTAAAATTCAATATTTTTGGTTTTCATAAAATATTTACCGTTTCTTTATCATACACACAACAAATACCATATTGTTTAAAAGCTAATTAATTGTACTAACAATTGATGAAAAAAGATATAAGGTGATTCATTAAAAAATTTTGAGATATTGGTTGGTTTGCACTTTGATTCGCCCTGTATTAAGGTAATGTTCAATAATAAACGGAATTAATACTAATCTCAGTTAATGACATGAAAGTAACATGTTAATAGAAATACATTGTTGAATTATTTTAAGTTACTTTAATACAGAGCGTTAAAGTAGGTGTCATTTTTACTGATAATTAGCTATCTCTTCTAAAATACATTGTACAATATATTGATATGTTATATTTCTCCAAAGTTCTTTATGAGATCTTTTCGAACCTCAAAAAAATATGGTATGTTCTCTTTGGAACACCCTGTATCATCAAAAACATTTTAAAAATATGTACTCAATAAGTGTACTAAATGTGACAAATTTTGAAAGTTTTTCTTTTTATTAACTAAGTTATCATCCGATGTCAGAAGTTTGCGCCACCCTGTATAAAAAATGTTGTCTGAAGACCAATAAATGGATATATATATATTCTCATATTTTCTGCAAGGAAGGATGTTTTTTTTCTAAGTTCACCTAAAGTTTTCTTCTTTTAGCATCTCGAGCTTGTGTAGCACAAAAAAATCATATGTCATAATTTTGGTAATATTTTTCTTCCAGTTGTTTGCCTGTACTGTTCCATATTGCTTTCACTACAGTTTTTGTAGTCGCTGCCATCATTTTTTTTCATGTTATAAGCCCAATCTTTTAAAGTTGTTTGGGGTTTGGATCGGACTCTATTTTGTGCGGTGGAAGTTTTCATTTCTTGATCAGTCAATACTTATTGTGTCAGAAAACCAAAAATGAAAGAGATTCCATCTATTTGTTAAACACACAATTCTGAATTTCATACACTTTTCGGCACGATGTCGGCTGTTGTTTATTACTCGCTATGCTAATGTATTTCGATTCTTTCATTTTGTCTCGTTTGTTTTCTTAGTTACCTTAAAATCGGTACTTTGATTTTTCAAATGAACTGCTATTATTTTCATAAAATTGAGGAATCAAAATGCGATTTTCTCGTCGAATCTATTTTGTGGTAGTTTTGATTCCCTGAGATAATTCTACTCAAGAACTGCCTCTTTCTTTTTTGCAACTGAAAAACCAAAAAACACTCGTCGTTTCAGTCGATAAATTTTCGGGAATCAAATCTACCATTAAATAGATTATACAGGGTGCAACAAAAAAAGGTAGGTTATAAATTAAATCACATATTCTGGGGTTAAAATAACTCGATTGAACTTAACTTACCTCAGTACAAATGTGCATGCAAAAAAAGTTACAGGTAAGTTAGGTCCAATTGAGTTATTTTTAGCCCCAGAATATGTGGTTTAATTTATGAATTACCTTTGTTACACCGTGTATACACAAAAGCAAATTTAAAAAAAATTTTACATGTACAGGGTGGGCTACGTTATTTGACACGGTCTGTAGTAGACAAACAATGCAACATTTTAAAATTATTTTGATATGTGCGTATGTACGTCAATAAAGGCTACTGGGCAACCCAAAATAGTGTGGCGCTTACAGTTACATATTTTTTAAGGGAACACCCTCACTTTATTTTATTTGTTTTATTGTAATTTACATACAAAATGAACACATATTTCATAAATGTTAATAGTTACGGAATGGACTCTTCAATAAAGAGGTGCATCAAAAAACCACTAAGGCGTTTTTATGGCGACGTTTTGTGCAGCGAATTTATTGAACAAACACAACAGTAGATCTCATACTATTTATTAACATTATCGAATTTTTATTTGAGGCTAGTTATTTTATTTATAATAAAACGTTTATCTCCAAAATTTTGGTACTGCAATGGGGAACTTAGTGATGCATGATTTGCTTATCTATGCCCGTAACAAACTCAATTTTCATCATACTTTGTTATTTTGCTATGTAGATGATGTAGTCACTTGCATCCATGAACAAGAAATAATCAATACTCTTAACGTTTTTAATAGTTATGATCCACATTTCAAATTTACGTATGAGTTGGAATATAATGGTTGATTACCATTCTTAGATATGAGGTTGATCAAAGACTAGGATACTAACACTTATTTGACAGGCTGGTACACTAAGACCATTGCATCCAACAGGACTACAAACTATTTATTAAATCACCAACAACATCAAAAAATAAACATAATAAAATCCTTAAAAAGCAGATCTAAATTCTATACTAAAAATTTAACCTCCCTTAAGAAGATACTAAAAAATAATAATTATCCCAATAACATCATTAACAGAATTTTATACAACAACTATAATACTAATGCACCATTACTTACTCTAACTTTCTAATAACCTATACTAAAATCGTCAATATACCTGGATTAACGAAATTTCTTATTCCACTCCTTAAAACCACTAACATACACATAGTTACATACAATACAAATACTATCTACAACATAATTTTTACACAACTCAACGACAAGACAGACATCTTTGACAAACATAATGGCATCTACAAAATAGATTGTATCGACTGCAATAAATGCTATGTGGGTCAAACGATACAGAAAACTTACAATATAATAAGGAATCATAAATTAGACTGCAAAAACATTGACACAGGACATAATTTTGATTTTAATACTCTTACAATTTTAAATGTGGAATATAATTATAAAAAACACATAGTTGCAGAAATGATATACATCATAAAACATTCTAACAATGTAAATTATAACACGGATACTTAGAATTTGAGCACTATTTATAAAAATGTAATCAGTAAAATGAAATAACATATAGGTATCTAAATTATTTTATCAACTCACTTTTATCTAGTCATTCGTGTAATATTTTACGTTTGTTCATCGAATATATTGTCTGTCTTTTATATATACATATAATTGTTTATTTAATTACATGTTAATTTATTCTTGTGATTACCTTTTTAACTTCATGTTGGTGTCCACAGATTATTTATTAGAGGCCTGAGGAAGTGCACACTTTGTTGCACGAAACATCGTCATAAAAACGCCTTAGTGGTTTGTTGATGTCCCTCCTCATTGAAGAGTCTATTCCACAACTATTAATAACAATAAGGAGGAAATAATCATCCTCGAGTTCATAAGAGTTTTCTATGCCTAATTGTTATAGTTTAAGAGTTATTTTTTTTAAGTTGGTACAACTGTTACTGACTTTCATATCACGTTAGTGTTTGAGTGACGCTTGTTTTTGTGTGTTGTAAACGCATTATTACGGGAGATGAGACTTGGATCTACGCTTACGACCCCGAAACAACCGACCAATCGAGTGAATATCGTGCCAAAGGTGAGGCAAGACCGAAAAGACCGCGTCAAAGTCGCTCAAAAATCAAGGTGATGTTGACAGTTTTCTTCGATTATCGTGGTGTGGTGCATTACGAATTCCTTCCCACTGGTCAAACTGTCAACAAGGAATACTATTTGAGTGTTATGCGTCATTTGCGTAGAACTATTCGTAAAAAGATGCCGGATTTATAGAAATAATAATAATAATAATAAAAATAATAATAATAATAATAATAATAATGATTTATTTCCAGCAGACTAAAGTCTTTAAGTGGATATGTTAAATACAATTTAATAACATTAATAATTAACAATAATAATAATAAAACATTTAACATTTGACAAAACGTTAAATAAACAAGCAAAAATAACCAAAAGAGAAAACTATTAAAAATAGAGAACAAACAGAACATATTATAAATAACTAAGAACTAGTTTAAGTTAATGCCTCATAGAGTCTGTTTTTAGTTTTGCGGGTTGAAAAATCATTAAAGAATATGTCAAGATCAGCAATATTACTTAAGCTATTATATAGCCTACAAAAATATATTATAGGACTGTTGAGATGGAAACTGTGTTGGGAATTTGGTACACAAAAGTAACAGGTTGTCTACTTAAAAGCCTAGGAATATTAAAATATATATCATTTACCAGAAAGATGCTCCAAATACAACCATTAATTAATTTTTGAAAGAAAATCAGACAGGCAACAATTCTGCGAGATTTTAATGAAATAAACCGACAACGTTCAAATAGCCAAGGCGTGTAAGTGTCTGATTGGATAAGATCCAAACGATTTAAAAATAAATATTTAGCAAACTTACGTTCGATATTATCTATCATATCAATGTAATGATAAGGTGACCAAATTATATTGCAGTATTCAAGACGTGAGCGAACAAGTGAGTAATACAATAGCTTAATAGAGTTAGTATCCTTAAACTCTTGCGTGTTTCTGATAACATAACCAAGCATTTTAACAGCATTATTACATATATCTAGAATGTGAGGGACAAAACTTAGTTTACTATCAATGATACCTAGATCCTTAATCTGACAACAGTTCTCTAGCACATGACCTTTAATATTATATTGAAACTGAATGACATTAGAAAGATAACTCTTGGTTTTTACACCACGATAATGCGTCATCTCACACTGCACTGATTCTTCGTGACTTTTTCGCCAAAAATGCAACCACCTTATTCACTTGATTTGGCTCCGTGTGATTTCTGGCTATTTTCAAAACTTAAAAGACCACTACGAGGAAACCGTTTCAAGTCGATTAAAGACATTCAACGTGAATCGGCGCGTGCTCTGAAGGCTATACCAAAAGAAGACTTTTTGGCATGCTTTGAGGACTGTAAAAAGCGGTGGCATAAGTGTATTATATTGGGAGGGGACTATTTTGAAGGGGACGAAATTGAGTTAAAAGAATCAATAACGATTTTTTGATTTATAATACAATTCCGACTAGTTTTTGACACAGGTAGTATTTCAATTATTCATAAAATCGAAAGACTCTCAAAAACACTTCATAACAACAAAATATGGCTATCCACAATGTTCAAATTCAAGTGTGAATTGTTAGATATCCTATTCGATTTGTTGTTTTAATTTGTTTTACTTAATGGTATACAGAGCGTTTAATATACCGTCATTTATTCCGACGATAATAAATAAGTTGACTTAATTGGAACACTCTGCATATTTTTATACTATCAAATAGCAAATTTAATCAACTTTGCCGACAGATATGTAAAAAAAGTTACATAAGTCGATCCTTCGATAATTATAGTCAACATAACTGTTAGCAAAAATATAAATCTCGAATCGCCTGTTGTAAGTTTGCAAGAGGTTGTACAATAGCAAACAAACACCAAGAATCACTCGACAACTGTTTCTGTCCTTTGGGACTCTTCAGGAGTGAGAGAACTTGAGTGTAAGTTTACTATAATTGTACAAATGCTGTCAACCTACAGCGTAAAAATGTTCAATGTTCAATACTTCATTGTATACTGATGGAATCTGAATGCTCATTTCGAGTTGAGACACGCTGTCCACTCTTCTTCAATAGTACTCTTTTTGTTAGGTGCTCTTGCACTTGAAATGTTTTTACCCTTGAACTGTCTGGTTCTGTTTTAATCACAGCTGCACGGCCAAATCCGCAAAACAAGCGCATTTTTCACTTCAAGGAAATTTTTATCACACACATAAATACCGATAACAAAATTTAGACATGCGCTACATTATTTATTTTTCCGTCGACCTCATTATAAAATTGAGTTTTACGTACTCCCTGAATAATCATAAAGTAACACTTTTTAAATGTAATACTTTCCGTCCGCAAACACTTTTCGTCCGCAAACACTTTTCGTCCGCAAACATCTGTCAATGTCAATTATTATTTTATGTCAAATTAAATGAAGTCGAAGTAACCAGTATGAAAACCCATTTTTAAGAAAGGATGAATTTAGTGACTACATAGGATATTACAGTACTTTAGGTACATACTGAAACATTTTAGATACTGCAGAATATTGTTTGTTTACTTCCATTTATAACCTCAATTTCTCAATCCCACACAACTTTGAACAAAACAATTTGTTGTTCAAATTACAAGTAAATGATTTTAAGTGCTTTGAAATGATATTAATAAATTGTTTATAGTTTCTACAATGTGCGAAGCATATAGAAGAGCCTGGTTGTAATCTCACAATACTCGATACATTGTTTTCAATATGTAACACTTTAACTTCTTTAAAGTTATTCATTTATAAGGTAAGACAGAATTCATACGACTTGAGATTGCTTTAGACAATTTTATTAGGTAACATTTTGATACAGAAGCGGAGTTCCGATACAAAATTTTCACGATCATAAAATACAAAACTTACAGTAGAAGTGAGTTAATTATGGGTACCTTTCTATTACTGTATTTGATTGATGTAAATAAGTAATAATGCTAATGGAAAACACAAGAACAGTAATTACTTGTGAAAAATCATTTGAATATTGATTCTGTCGCAGGAAAAACAAAAATAGAATCATATAAGCCATCAACATTACTGGGTTCAAGATTTATTCGTACACAAAAACAAGGTGAATTTCACAGTTTTCAATAAGCTGAAAGAAGATTATTACATTTTTGAAACATTTTCGGAGTGAATCAAAAACTACGTTTGCATACTTTCTTACGGTCAGGCAATATTTTTATTGAATATAAAATGATTATAAGTCTGACCACGGTACAAACTCAGTCTTATAACTATTATATGTCCAATTAGTAAGAATCGACTTTAATGTGTTTAATAGGAGAAACTTCATTACATCTTTGATCATAAACAATTAAAGAAATGCATTAATTTTGAGGGTAGGCTTCCAACTATAACTACATTTTTAAATATACTTCAAAATAACACTACCTAAATGTATATTTTATTATTTTAATAAATTATAAAAAAGTACATGTTTTACCTATTACCTATCATAATCAAGTGCTCTTATAAAAATTATGTGATTGTTGTAAACAAATGCTTTATCGGTACAATATTCGAACGCGGAAAGCTTTTATTTCCTTTAATAAATTTTGACACAAATGTTACAATACTGAACGGTGAAGTGAACATTAGGTACAGTAAAATCAGAACAAACGTAAAATTTTTGTTTAAAATTACTAAACATTTTGTTTTCAGTAAACGGTAATAAATAGAAAATTAATTAATTTAAGGTCAACGGAAAAATTAATATGTACCTCGGAAAAAGTGCTTTTAATAACCTCGCCTGTTTGCTTGCCTCGGCTAACGCCTCGGCCAGCATATTCAGTCTCGTACATAAAAGTGCACTTTTTTGTCCTTGTTACATAAATAACTATTTGCAACTAAATGAAAAAGCATTTATTCATACAACTAAATTTTATTGTTTCTTAAATTTATTGAGACCAATTCCTAGAAAATTTATATACAAATTACTTTATCCACATTCGATCCAGAATGAAGCATTTGCATATATTAAAATTAACATTTTTGTTTAAAAGGAATTATTTTCATTATTTAAAATATAATGAAACAACGGTACTGCAATCCGAAAAAGAACCAATAGAGAAAATATTAATTTAAACTCAAAATTCCATAACTAATTGTATTATTTTCGTAAACGTCATGGTAAGCCACTTAAAAAGTAGAACTAATTACTTACGTCAGTCATCGCTCTGTAAACATTGTATCTCATTTGAAAAAGATAAAAACAAAGAATTCTCAAATTGTGTTTATACATTGATTTATACGTACATAAGATGCCGATAAATACAAACGTTTCACTGTTTGAAGTTTTAATGAAGTTTCACTGGCAATAATAGAGTGTCGCGTACTCGAGAATTATCAAGCTATGTATTTGTGATGTGATAATCAAGTACATCTACGAAAATGTATTTTCTATTCAATCTTTTATTCTTGTACTCCAGATATACCTGTAACTAAAGCGTTGAAGAAAAATACGAGTTGAAACCAAATTAGAAATCTGGTGTATCTAATTCGCCAAACAATTAATTTTTATATTTATATACTATAAGCATTTGTCAAAAAGTTTTAAAATTTCATTTAACTTTCAGTATAGAACGTCGGCAGCAACTGTACCACGTAAAATTGTAATTAGAATTTAAAATTATATATAAGCCTTTTTAGTTAGAATCCAGTATTTTGACAGAAAACATCAGCAAATTGTTCAGAATTTGTTATACCATCTAACCCAATTATACAACTACATATGATGGTCTACCATACAATTATCCAAAGTAGAGCAGTAGATTTCTATTTACATAATAGCTAAACGTCTGCAATTGCCACATTCTAAATGAATAACATCGAACTAATTTACTGCAAAAAGAACACCAGCTATTCTAAAAGAAAAATACAGTGCTTTTTCATCTGTGACTGTTAAAACGATTGCCTTTTCAAATTTATTTCTTTTGTTTAATGAATGTTGTAAAACGTTTTTTAATTAATCATTAAGGGTAATTACGCTTAAGTTTATAACCGATGCCGTAATAGCTGCCATTTTTAATATGTCTTCATTGAGCGTCGGTTTGTATAGCTGTAATCTTTTTACTGCAGCAATGTTCAGAATAATGCAGACGTAAAATTAATACACGTTTTTGAGTGTTTTATAACTTTTAAATTACGTACCTAATTAGTTTTCGCAGCTCTTGAATTTACTTTATTTAAAAGATGGAATTGCAAATATACGTATACTCGAAATCAAATAAGTTAATCCGTACGTCATATTATTCTGACTAAGAAACGACATAGTCTCTAAACTAATTGGTCAATTTGTTAAATAAGGGTAACATAAATACGTATTATTATGTCTTTCAGAACATTCAATCAACTAACAATTTTAACTATAGAGTTCAATTTATTTTGTTGCGTGAATATCACTACAAACTGTAATAATCTACCACTTGCTTCTTATACTTACAACAGAAATATCAGTACTCAACATCTCTCAATGGGAAAGTGTGAAATTGAAAGTTACCCTTACTACCAGAAACTAGTCTCAACAAAAACTTTGAGATTTATTAACATAAACATAAAGTAGAAAAAAAAATTATATGTAGATCAAGATATCTGATAAATGTCTACCGTGACTACTACTGTACACAACGATTTTTTAAAAATATTTTTGAGGTCCATATCTTCTAAACGAGACCATAGAAAGCGATTCAAGTTACCATTATTAGAAATAAATAATAATGTTACATTTAAATCCCCAAATTTCAAAGTTGGTACAAATTATAAATCAAACAGTTTCTTTTTGTAATTAAATACCTCCAATTTTAAATAAGAAGACCATTGCAACTCAAAACTCTTAACTTTGATTTGGTTTAGAAAATTGAAACTCAGAAAGCGTGAAATGTAATTCAAAAACGGTCAGTGCCATTCAATTAATGTATATTAAAAAAAATAGATAAACCCAAAAAGCTAAATTTATGACTCATTGCATAATAAGCATAATCAAATTTGGTATTTTCCAACTTTTTATAAAATGTGTAAAATCGAAGCGCATCCACATTAAAGACGTTCGTCAGTTGAAATTTTTTTTTAAATTACGAGTTAATTTTTAAGAAGTGTATTTAATTTAAATACTAAAAATTGGCACCAAAACAGGTCGTCTGTATCGTGACGTCAATGTTCGTGTAAATAACATAATATGATTTCTATGCAATTGTTTTTCAAGTAATAAATTAGTAGTGTTTTACATAAACAAACCACCATTTATATTTGATTTGTGCGAGCATTGACGTCACAACCAATGCCAATGCGTTTAAAAAATGATTTTAAAAGATAGTGTTTTGGAAATTTTTAAAATCAAAATATTTAGTACTGACCGCATTATATATTTTTTGTAGTACTGGGATTCTTAAATATAAATTTTATGAAAACTCCCAATTGCAACAAAGTATAAATTACAATTTAAGCTTTTTGAGTTTTCTTGAATCTTTTTTCAACAACAATTGAAATATGAGATTTCAAATTCTTCTCACTGGAGAAACGTGAAATTCTAAATTACACTGTAGATAGACACGTGTGTATTCTGAGTTGCACTTTTTTTAATGCTATTCAGAATGTATCAATTTTAAATCTCTAAAACTGTAATTCAGAGTGAAGTAAATAGTAATTCAAACACCTTTTTTTAAGAAAGTAACGTCAAAATACCCCAAAAAATCTTAAATCATGTTCAATTCATGATTTTAAAAGAGCGACATAAAATTAAACCGGTTGCATTTTGAAGTTTTTGATCTTTCTAAAATTTATTTTTTTTTAAAGAACAACTGAAAAATTATGTCTGGAGTATCTCGCAATACTATAGAGCTGAATCTTCCAAAAGGTGTAAAGTACAAAATTTAATTACCCCCCAGAGAACCGTTTCAATGACACTCTTTTTGAATACATCCGTTATAATACTAGGGACAGGTGTAATACTTTTTTTAAACTTTTTGTAATTGCAATTTAAAAAACACAATTTTGAATGAGAAAACATCAATTGTAACTCAATTGTAAATCAATTAATTAATAATAATATATATTTATTTATGATACATTATTATTTTTTATTATTTTGTTGTGATTTAAATATTATGTATGATGCCCCAGAAGATCAATACAGACCTGCCTAGTGGTGTGACGAAACCGTGTGCAATGGTGGATTGTTTCATCTTGGCAAACCATTTGCTACCAGGTTTAGGAAGAGTTTACTAAGACCTAAACATGCCTACCTTTTTAACCTTCGCTCACCTAACCTATCCCACCGTATTTACGAATTAAAAAATTTTAATAATGAACTCTCGGTTGTCGTTGGAATCAAGTTTTGTAAATTACATGTAATATGAAAGTATAAAAATATGAGAATTATGCACTAATTATGCAGTTTTCCTTCCCGCGATTTTAGATATTTCACATTTCGCGCCATCGAAATTCGTCTGAGGAATCGTCACATATCGACAATAAAAAAAATAAAATAGTTTGGAATGCCTTGATTGTTTCACCATTATGGTTTTCAAAATAATAAATGTTTTAGATTTCGCGCCATTGAAATTTGTTTTCGAAATAATAAACATACCGTGTAATCCATCATGAAGGTAAAAGTCGTCGTACTCGAGCCACAGTCGAAATGTGCGTTTGCAGTCGGCATGCTGCCACAAACAAAAAATTAATGTAACTACAAACAAACCGTAAAAATGTTGTCGACTCACCCCAATTTGCGGTCAAGCTATTTTAACTTGTGGTTGTCTCAACTGCAAAAATGTGGGTTATGTATGGCGGCTCTAAGTCAATCTCAAAATTATCACAATGTTGAACGATACCGTTGGGTCATACAAAAAAACACACAATCCAATTTTCGACGACAGAAGCACAAAATTTGTATTGCTAATTAGATGTGTAATTGTGCGTTTTTGCTTCTTAATTCTGACCTAGAATTTGCTGCAATTTAAACAGTCACGAAAGTATTCATATCAGCTAAGATGTACAAAATCTGAAAACGGTGCCCGCTACCACATCAGTAATGCCAACTAAAAATTCGAAAAAAAAATGCTTTGTCAAAATCTAACGTTTTGGAAACCGAGTGATGTAACATTTTGTCCGGTGAATCTCAATCATGCAGGATTTGAAAAATCTAACATTTTTATTATTTCGAAAACCATAGTACTACAATAACTGAAGCATTCAAGAATGATTAGTGCATAATTGGTGCATAGTTCTGATATCCTTATTTTACAATTTGAGTGACGTATAACAATTTATCAGAAAATGTTGATAGCACGAGTTCTGAAAACTCAAAAATATTTATTATTATTTCGAAAATTGTGAGAATGCAAAAAGCGTAGCACACTGTGTTGAATAGTGCATAATTGGTGATTAATTCTAGTACTTTAATTTTATTATTTTGCATGTAATTTACAGGTGGAGGTTAGGCGTTTGGTCTCCAGCACACTCCCCCTCCCATCCAAAAGTCACTTTTTTTACGGTAAACCAAACAGGTGCAAAATTTGGTTCCAACGGTAATCGAGAGTGCATAAGTAACGACATGTAATGAACCGGTCCAAGCGCCAGCCACGACAATAAAAAAATAGTAGGATAAAGAAATAGCAAATATTTGCAATTTAGAATAGCGTATTATTTAAGAAATGATTAAATAATTTGACTTTTAATTCATTTTAATATAGTTTAATTTTTGTATTTACAGTCGATTAATTTGAATTGATTTGACGATATCTGAATTACAATTACTTAATATTTGTTTCTTGATTGAAATTTATCAACCTTCAATACATTTAGTGTTTTTCAAACTAAAGTTCAATAGATTGAATTACGTCGGCTGGATTTTATCACTGGCAATTCACCAATCTGATCTGAATCTAATGAGTTTTGAATTAACTAACTAATTGAAATTAATTCTGAATTAAAATTTATTAATCTGAATTTTTTTCTGCGCGATTCACCAATATCAATGTAAGTAAATGTTTTATAAAATACAATTCATCAACCTAAATTAAAGTTAATGCTTTCTCATAAAAATACAGTGTGGTTTAAAAATACTTCACATAATTCAAAAAGATGGGTAATTTACCATGGTAAGAGAAAATGCTCAAACAAATCACTTAAGGGTTACAAAAGCTATAATTTGACAAGATTTTGATAAGTGTAGCAGTTAACATGATAACGTTAAAACCATATAAAAATAACAAAAGTAAAATATTAAGTACTAACATAAACGTAATTACTTTTATAAAAAAGGATGTGCGTGTTCAAATATCGCATTATATGTTTATAGAAGATGCTGAAATTGTTGGCCATTAACTAGTTAACAATATCCTAAGCAAATATACACACTGTCTTTTAGACTTTTTAATAAATTCTGGCTAAATTGACCTCATTTTGGCCTGAATTCGTGCTCTCAGATCCATCAAATTATTTGGTCTACTCATGAAGACTTTACTTTTCAGATACCCCCATAAAAAATCCAATGGTGTCAAATTCAGTGATCTGGCAGGCCACTACTTATCTGTTGAGAAACGTTTCGTCTAGGAAGCGACGAACCTCCACACCAAAGTGGGAAAGAGCGCCTGCGTCCTGCTGACATCAGATATATTTTCTCGAAATGTCCGGATCATCTGGATTTGTAAACATTGCTGTTAAGACAGGAAGTAAATCATCTCAAAGAAATCAAAGATATTGTAGGGCTGATAGATTTTCTTAAAGAAACGGTTCAATCAATGTTCTACCAATTAATTCCGCCCACACATTAACTATTTTGGGTTTTTGAGTATGCATTTCTAGTATCCAGTGTGGATTTTGAACTCAATTACGTCGATTAACAAAACTATTCAAATAAAATGTAGCTTCTTCAGAAAACAAAACGTTTTGTAAGAAATTTGAGTCTCTACCGCATCTCTCCTTAAATGTCTCTCAAACTTCAAAACATCGATCGCGATCGTCTTCATTTAGTTTGTGAATTAGCTATACTTTGTTAGGATGATAGTTTTCACTCTTCAAAAGTCTTGTCACCGTGGTATGGGCCACATTATTGATTAAGTCGAGTTGTCTGCTTGCACTATGGGGATTGTCCTCTGCTTCAATTAAAACGTCCAACTTTGTATTGTTATCTATTGTACAAGCTTCTTCATGACTACGTAGTCTGTCGCCATACCCAACAATAATAAAAATTTGAATCTTTTCAGTTTCTGATAAGCGGACCATTTTGTCGTTGACAATTATTACAACTGTTTTATCTGAAGTATTTGTTGCTAAGGAATAATGACAAGTGTTTTTTTCTTTTATAAAAAAAAACAATTTTGATTTATTTATTTAATACAGCTCACCTGATTGTAATAATTTCTTGCCTTAAAGGTCACTCACCTTTAAAAATCAAATGCCTCGTGATAATAAAAATTAAAAAAACTTTAAATATCATATTTTTATGACATGTTACCATAATTTTTTAATGGAAAGAAATCTATCAACACTACAAAATTGTCTGTTATTTTTTTACGGCCGTGACGTTCTATGTGAACTACTACGCTTGTCAAAATGAACAAATGATAGTTTTTGCAATAACCTTTCGCGTCAACATTTTCTCATATCACCCATTTTTGAATTTTTGAACCACACTGTAATTTTATGACAAATGACATATTGCCATAATTCTTGATTAATAACGAATCTGAAAATCTAAAAAAAAGTATATACTTCTATTTTAAAAATTAAAAAGTTTTTTCATATTACCATATATAACCCACATTTTGAATTATGTGCGGAACTTTTGTTCCACGCTATAGGTGTCACAAAATATGTATATAAACAACTTTTTTTAGTAAACATTTTATGTTAGATAATTAGTTACGCCAAAATGGCGTCTCACAGTAAAAAAAAAGTTTAATGTCCTTATTAGAGGTTATCTAACTATTGAAATGTTATCAAACGTATCATATGGTTTGTTTTTCACTATGCCCGATTCAAATTTGACAAAATTTTTAATCTATCAAAATTCAAAATGGCGGATTCAATTTTTAAGTACTTAAGGTAATAATTTGGTTTCATATATTTCAAAATAAATAAAATAAAATTTAAAAAAACACAAGTTTTTTCGGTGGACGAAAAATCCCTTTTCCTAGGGCTTCAAAGGAATGTGTTTCAGTTTACGTTCTTGAAACTTTACTAAAAGTATACGTAAATTGCAAAACTGTAAATATAGACTAATTTCCAAAAATTCTATAATTATTATTTATTATTTCTCTTTCAGAAATTTTTGTTATTTAAGACATCAGTTACGGACCCAGAACGTCTAACACCATTAAAATCGTATCTTGTAAAATGCGCCCCACGTTTTTAGTTCTAGAATTTTACGATTTGATTTAGATTTACAGTTTTGCAATTTACGTATACTTTTACTAAATGTATGAAGTTTCAGGAACGTAAACAAAAACTTGGAATCAAATTTTTTAAAGTCCCAGGAAAATTTATTTTCTACTTTTTCGTCCACGAAAAAAAACGTGGTTTTCTTTAAAAAAAAGTCTTTATAAACATTTTTACGATCTGAAAATGCTTAAAAGTTGTATTGTCATCAAGAATAACCGTGTCTCTAAATGTTTCAACTACATTAGATTAGTAGAAGTGGTAAAAATTTGAAATTTTTCGGACACACAATCAATCAAACATAGGGTAAAGGGAGGACAGTTGGACCACCTTTTAAAAAAGACGCAACAATTTCTTTATTATTTAACAAAATCTTTTTAAAATAATGCCACAACATAGAGCAACGAATTGTTAACTTATATATTTTTTACTAATAACCTAGCGAACAGTGTTATTTTAGAATAAAAGAAAATTAAATAATAAAAAATGGTCCATCTCTCCTACGAGGAGAGATGGACTTCGTAGGGTAAGAGAGATGGACCCTATTATATTTATGGTTTTTGCTTGGTAAGTTTAATTCCGCAAGTTTGACAGGTATTTTTATAAGACGTGCAGTCCTCATGCAACCAACGCCGGCATATAGTACATTCTATCCAGGCAACTTTCTTCTCGGTAAGTCGATAATCTTCATTACATCCCACGCATTCGTTTTCTAGGTCGCTGAAATGTTCAGCCTCACTGGAAGTGTCGTTGAAAATCGGCTCATCTGAATCTGAAGAAGATGAGTTACATCTACGTTTTTTATTACTTTTTGAGTTTGTTTTCCTGCTGTTGTTTTTAGTTTATTTTCCTTGTCCTTTCTCTTATTTTCTTCTTTCTGTACCTTGGCTTTTGTATTCTTTTCTTGTTTTTCTGCTTTAGAGCTCTTCTTTTCTTCTTTAGCCTTCCTTATTTCTTCTTTCTTTACTAGAGCTTCCTTTCGCTCTTGTATATATTCTGGTGAATTAATAACACCACTTACTACTTTCTTACGTACTCTTTTAAAGCGGAAGTTATTATTGGCACAGGTGAGACCACCTCTAATGCTTTTCCAGGTGTTATATCTTCCTGTTCAATTACGTTGTCCGGAGTGATTGCCCTCCGTTGAACACCAGATGATCCAGCTTGTGGAGAGTTAGTTGTGTTACCCACCCGTTCTTGAGGTTGCATGTGACTTAGTTCTAGAGACTTTTCCTCCTCCAACAAAAATGCATGGTCTGGAATTTTCTCCGAATTAAATGGAAGTATTCCAGTTGCTCTAAATGCTGAGACCGCATTGTCGACTGTTGCTGCTTTTCCCCAAGATTCACCTAAGAGCCTTCCAAACTGCAGCCTGTTAAGTTTCCTGTTTGGATTATTTAAAATCATGTGTCTGCAGGCTTCGTAAAACTTCTGTTTCAGTGATTTGAAGAAGGCACGGTCTAATGGTTGCAGGTAGTGGGATGTATGTGGTGGTAAACAGTACAAAATTACATCATTTTGTTCTGCTGTTTCTAGTAGACCAATGTTAGTAGTGTGCGATGAATGGCCATCCATTAAAAGCATAACCTTTCCAGGACTTTTTCTAGGGAGAAAGTGAGTCGTGAACCAGTCTAAGAATATCTCGGAAGTAACGTACGCCGATTTTTGTGACATTTGTATTCGCGCTCCGGGAGGCATGTCATCACACCATTCTTCTTTTCTATTTTTAAAAATGCAGTAAGGTGGTAAATAGATTCCTTCTGCACTAATGCATGCGATTATACTTATGGTTTCTCCTTTCTCACTAGAGCTAATGCTAGGGACAGCTTTAGATCCTTTGGCAGCAACAACCTGTCCAGCTCTGGTATTCAATTGAAGGCCGGTCTCATCTGTGTTGTACACATTAGCAGGCTTATCAAAGAGAGAGTTGTCTTGAAGAATTCTTTCAAGGTTCTCAAAGTACAACAATATCTCTGGACATGCCTCGGGCTCGAGCCACTGATGTATTTTCAGCTTTTCGGATAGAAAGCTCTTGTCTTCTTTTAAAAAGACTGCAACCATTTTTACCAGCCTTTCCTGTAAGTGGAAAAACATAATGAAAAATTTTACTATGTAAACCGGTTAGCTTAAAGTTTACCTTCACTATGGTTAAATTTATGTGGAATGCCTAGTTTATTCGCTAGTTTGTATGCCATTATACAAACTTCTTCTCTTGTTGGTGCAAAACCATGTTGCTGTAGTTTTTTAATGTGATTGGCCAGTTTTCCTTCAGCATTTTCGCCTAGCATGGAATCAGGGCCTAGTCTTTGTTGTTTCTCAAAATTAGTTGTTTTAGTCGTCGTTTTAATGTAGTTTTTGGGATTCCAAACGTTGTAGCTGCCTCATTTACACCCAGTTCATTGGATATTACAGCATTTACTGCAAGATTTAAACTTTCGCCACTCCAACATCCCCTTGGCGTGGTATTTCTTTGCGAAGGTATCTGTTTGGCATTCTTATTTCGCCTAAAAATAAATAAGCTTCGTTAGTCTTCCCTATATTTTACTGGTCCATCTTTCCTACCTAACACTGGTCCATCTATCCTCAAACAAGAGGAGAGATGGACCAGATAATAACAGACAAAAAAATGCGTTCAAGTAAAAATTTTAAGGTTATGGTACACAAAAACTTCTAACTCGTCTTTATATTTATAAAAATGGTATTATCTTACCTAGCACACACAGGATTTGAAAAATTTTAACCACTGACAAAAGTTTTAACACTTGAAAAATATTATTTTGCTCAAAACTTTTAAACACACCACCATAGAAACTAACCAAACAATGTACCGTTACGAACTGAAGGTGGCTCCCAAACACCGCTTCACAGAGCACGCCTTGTTGCCAGACTTACTGAAATATTCGTAGTAGTCCATCTCTCCTCCTGGTCCATCTCTCCTCCCTTTACCCTATAAGAATGCAAGCTAAGAAAAACGTGGTAAAAAGATAGTGCAGTTGATTTTTATTTTTTTTTTAAATGTTATATGTGGTTTATTGTCAAGATAAAATTTTTGAACCAATTATGATGAAAGTTTATAAATTTGTAATTTAAAATATTTTGAAGGCGAAAAAATAAAAAAATCGATGACTTTGGAATACTATACAATTTTGCAGGAGTGATCCCTCAGCTCTCCTAAACACAAATTAAATGTCAAACTTAAAGTTTATTAACAAATGCAACAAAATATGTACCGATATAAAAGTCAACGGAGAAAAGGTATAATGCTAAGATTCGCTTGTTGTTTTTGCTCCAATTAAACTTATTAAGGACACTAGAGTACCTATATAAAAAGTACCTTAAAAAAGAAATACAAACTAGAAATAAACAAAACAAAAGCGTTGGTAATGACATGTTTCTAAGAACCTGAAGAAATTAGAATTAAAATAAAAGACCAGATTTTAAAACATGTTGCATCTTACAAATACATAGGAAGTATATTCTCAGAAGATGAAATAAGTAGATAGGACATTAACAGTAAAACTAGAGAAGCAAAAATTATGTTCACTAACAGAAAACTGCCAACATACAAAAAATCAGAATTAGGCTATAGTAAAAACACCTATATGCAGCGTAGCACTTTATGGATCCGAAACATGGACGTTAGGAAAAAAAGAGGAAAAGTCGCTAGAAATCTTAGAAATGTGAAATTTTCTATTACTAAAATATTTTAGAGTTACTACATGGTCGTGGAGAAGTATATTTCTCTATTACTTTCCAACAAATAATGATTAAGGACTATGCCAGTGAGAGCTACTACTACAAACCTAAACCCTTAGTATGAAGGGGACAACTTAAACGAACAAGCATGACAATTGGTTCCTTAAATTCTTCTTTTCATACTAAGAGTCTAGATTAAAAGAAATTTAAACTTCTCTTATTTGTAGAACTAAATACAATAAAAATTTAAGACTATATCATACGAATAAATAAATAAATAAATATCTGAGGACATCACATATCAAAAACAATTTTATATTTTATGTAGCTACTTAGTACTTTTTTGTTTCTATCTATACAAATAAATTTTTGGAGTAGGTACCTATGACTTTAATCGGTCAAGTCCTTTGAAAGTTACATTTTATGTAGTAGAAAACAGATGTAAATCTAAAAAACTATTTAATGTTAATTACTTAATAATTGTGTGTAAAATGCTACTTTTAAATAAATCTAGCGTAAAAAATAAAATCGTGTATAAAAGTGCAATGTAATTTAAATGGGAGTTTCATTATTAAACGATTTTTTGATGTTTGTCAAAGTTGCCTGGCAACGTACACTCAAAATAAACAAAAGTAAAATCGAATGCGTTTCTTTGTTGTAGTAATTGTTTCTATTCGCAAAAATTAGTTCTGACGTCGATAAAACATTGTATGAGACACGTGTGTGAAGGGCTTTTATGTACTTCTTGCTGCTAAAACACTCACCTACGGCTTGTGTTTTAAATTCCGCAACTCGTGCATAAAAGCCATACTTCACACACTTTCAGAAGACGCATTTTATAAGTACGAGTTGCTAAAATGCCTTCTGAAACAAATTTTTTATATTATTTTTCCTTTTTGGGTTTTTTAGAGATTTGAAATAAAATTTAGGGAGTTTTGAAGTAGGTATAATTGCTAGGGTGGCAATATTTTCATTAAATTTTGGTTTAAATGCTAGATTAAGTTTAATTAGAACATTTATCATACGTTTAATTTAAAAAAAGGATGGAAACAAAAATAAGTAGATAAATAAATCTACTAAACATTAATTACGATTTAAATTAACGCACGCCGCACGTAACAACAGCTTTGATGTTTAATATCAAATCAGTGATACCAACGTTCGGAATAAAAATTGTTCTATTTCTATAAGAGAACTCATTTGGGTGTTTTTATAGCTTTGTAAGCGACCCATAATAGAAAAATAGCTATTTATAAATCAATATTTATCAAATTACTATTTGTGTTTTCAAAAAAAGATGGTCCCGTTGATATGGTAAGTAGAACACTAAAAAATAAGTGGAGTTTGCTTAGTAAAACATTTTGTAACCGCATCCAAGTTCAAGATATAGGGTGTTAATGTTTATACACGTTCTTTTCCGATTACGTAGAAACTACTGGTAACATTTGGAAGTTGATACATCCCATGAATCTATTTTTATATCTGACTCTCATAGAGGGCGCTAGTTACACACGGTTCGTATCCGAGTAATTCTATACATAACTCTTTTGTAGTCAAATTTTCTATTTCAAATTTTATGTAAACTTTACATCAAAAGGCACTCTTTGTAAAACCAAAATAAAAATTGTTACTCAAATATGTTAACTAGTTCTCGTAAAATTGCCATTATTATAAACTTTTTACTGTGACACAAGAAATTAAAAATAAGGCATTTCTATTTACGCTTTAAATAATTGAATAAGATAATCCGAGTAAATTTATTAGCAAGGTAATACATGCATGTATAAGTAATTCTATAAATAGTATTTGAGCGAAAATTCAGTACGTTGCTCGTGAAATGAATATTATTAAATTTATATTGCTTTGATCATTTAGTAAACCAGAATCTTGAGAGTATCGGGAATAATGCAAAATAATTCTATCTCCTAAAGCAATTAGACTGTGGTACGTTACAATGCGAATACAAATTAAAAAGAACACTGGCACTTTGTGCCCTAAATGTTTAATAATATTAAATTTCAATTTATATTTACATTTACATAACTAATCGAAAAATCACCGCAAACTACAATAACGTTACGGGTAATTCAATACAGTAACAGGTGTATTTGTGACAGAATGAAATTACCCTTTTCTTTCTATTCTGTATATTACATAATACGTCAGCAATTACATTTAATTATACATACTGAATACGTGACAAATCGTTATATTATTTATATTACATTGTGTTTTGCATCAACTACATCTCTTTTGTCGAAAACTATCAACACTTCGTTAGAGACAATAGAAATATATTTTTTAATTAAACATTTTTGGTTTGATTGTTGTGAACAATACATTTTTGACTTTAATTTTTAGTCTTAACGTATCTAATTCGAAATTACATTGGTATTGGGATGTACACTCCCAGCCAAAAATGACGCTCATCATAATGTTTAATCATGTTTATATCTATTTAATAATTAAAGACTAATCACAAAGTTACGTATGAAAAATTACAAAACAAATTGAACTTTACATTTATTTTTTTTCTAAATTAAGAACGGCCAACGTCAAATAGCACGTTAAATAGGAGGTTTTTTCCTGTATCATGCCATTTAAGTCGTTTATCATATTTTTGCGTTTTTTTTTGATTTTTGAGACATAAAGTTAGCGTTACTTTACATACAGTGTATCCCAACAAAAATTTGACCCCTCTATAATGTGAAAACTAAAAAATATTTCGAGACACGTCGATTTTTATTCTTGAGAGGAGCCTTTTTAACAGTCAAACTAACTCGATATGTTCATTCCCCTAATGCCTAGCAACCCCAATTTTAAAATTTCAAATGAGACTACCCCACTTGTGCGTTTAAAGCCATTTTCATTGCAAATTCAATGACAGTTCGTTTATAGAAATCGGTCGAGATTTGACGGAATTATTGGTACAAACAAAAGTTGACAAACCAACTTACGCGTAGTAATTTCTACGCAAATACTCGACACTAATTAGTTTTTATCGACTACACACAACCACATTATCTATTCTAATTGAAATGTCTATTAGTTTACAAAAGGTCAGAAATGAAAGAAAAAAGCTGAAGCAAATAGTAAGTCAGATTTGTTTGATGAATTGCTCAAAATGACCGCAGTTAACTTGGAAACAATAATACAGTTTCTTTTCAAATTATTTTCAAACATTATTGAAGACATACGCAGTTATCAATTGGCATTCTTCTACAATTTTCTGACGTTATCACTTTAGTCCAGTGCATTTAGGAAATTTTTGTAAGTGTGACCCACCAATTTTGTATAGATTTTTTCTCTTACCCTCCATTCAAAAGGGTTTTCCTCGGTGAGTTTAACTCTAAGTTTGTGCACCCCTAAAACCAACCCTTTCTCCGCCATCTTAGGTTTGGTGTTTTTTTTTGGAATTTTTATACTTCGCGTTTTAATTATCGCACAGTCATAAACTTGGTGTCTTTGGATTTGTTTTGAGTTATATTTTTAACAATGTAATATAGCAAAAAACTATGAGTTTAACGGAAAAAAAGTTATTGCTCTTCAAAGTCGACAGAACGACTTAAAAACGTTCCTGACGATGAACGCGAATAGACGCTGAATCAATTTCTCGATCATCTGCATACAGTCCGAAATCAACGAGGGTACTACCAAAGATGGTGAACAAATACTGAAGATAAGGCAAAGGTTCTGTCGTTTGATTTCGCCCAAACAGTTCATTACCCCGTTAGTCCACAACAACCTCGTTCGGCTTACTTCAAAGCAACGAAAAAGTGCGCAGTGTTTGGAATAACGGACGAAAAAGAAAAAGTTCAGATTAGGATTACAAAATAATATTATTTTTATTATTATTATCATCATGATCATCATCATCATCGTCATCATCATTATTATTATTATCGTCCGAACTCAAACCTCTTGCTTTTGTGGAATCTAATTTATAAATTTTTTTACAGTGTAATTACTTGGTTGACGAAGAAGATGATGTAGGAAAAAGGTCCCAATTGCGTTGTGAGTATCTTGCACCGTCACCTGCAAACCTTTAAAGACATCGAAACTTTGGTTCTTTTCTGCGACAATTGTGTGGGGCAGAATAAGAACAATGTTGTGCTGTTGTATCTGCAATGGCAAGTGGCTCGAGAACTTAACAAAACAATTTTATTCAAGTTCAAGTACTTATGGTAATACAAAGTTTGCACCACACGTTTGAAGATTTACTACAGTGCGTCGTGGAATTGTCATCTGGTGGTTATAATAAAGCTGTGTCAACCGAGGAAGTTATTTGGTATGAATGAGACAGTATCTTAAATTATTCTATAAAACACTGGTCGGCATAACACAATTTCAACACTTTATAATCACTACCAATTGTGTAAAAACAAAGAAATTCGCAGAGAGTGCGGAAGTGGAGTCGTTTCATGTTTTGTCAAAACCTATCAACGATCAAATGCCAAAAATTATAGAACCTATTGGTTTATCTTTGAAGCGCCAGTGGTATATTTATAACAATATTCGCAGCTTAGTTTCAGATATAAGTAAAGCAAACATTGTAGTTCCATCACCAAAACAGAAGTTGGCATCGAAGAAACGTGCGGCTGAATCATCAAAGAAGGATTTAGCATCGAAGAAACGCATGGCTCCATTACCGAAAAAATAGTGGGCTTCAAGATAACGAAAGGCAGAAATTAGTATAGATGTTCTTGAACCGGACGCGGACCAAGGTCCATGTTCCTCACAACCAAAACGTAAAAAGGTCTCAAAAAAGATGACGACGAAGAAAAATGTAAAAAGTACTTGGTATTGCAAAAGATACATTGTGTTTTTATAGCGTAGAATGCTTGTTTTTGCGTAAAATACGTTTTTCTGGCATATAATAATCTTTTTTGTTTTATAAATCAATGTATTTTCCTTATTCCAAATTTCAAATAAAAATAAGTTGTTTTTTTCATATCTCTACTCTTCTTTTTTTTTCACTTTTAGTAAACTTTTAAACAAATTATGACGTTTTGGTTTTCTCCGTGTGACAAAAACGTCTCAAACTCTCTATCCAAATCGGCAAAAAACGTGGAAAATGATTTTTTTGACATATAAGTCCTTTTTGTAATTTTGAAAATCTGACCCCGGATTCGTAATCAGCGACTCAAAAAACCCCGAGTAACAAATGAACAAAAAGTAACTAACGAGAAACTGATCGCTTCAATCGCTATTTTCTCGAAAACTTGTTTTCGCACGTAGGGCCCCTTTTCATAGACCAAGTCACATATGTTTAATAAAAATTTTGTCGGAGTGGATTTTTATTTAAAAATAAACATTTCGATGGGCTATTTGAGTCATCTACATCTTCTCTCGCGTTCGCGCAGGTTTCCTCACGGCAAGTCTTGTACAAAACAGAACATTTCAAACCTGCTTTTTGACATTCACAAGCCCTGTACATCCACAGGATACAAGGTCCAGAACTTGACGTGGTTTCGATTCTTGATAGGTTGTGATTGGGACCAAGTGCATTTTTCTCTGCACCGATCCACTTTTGCACTTGATATCTCCGAAGGAAATGTTGTCTTGCTGCTCGTTTTTGCAACCTGACCTAAAAACCAAAACTGAATTATCACGTTTACCTCCCACAAGCTTAGCAGCAAGGCAAAATTTCCTTCGAACCAATGACAACCGATCAGGAACTGATACCACGCATACTTCTGGACTTTGTATTCTGTGTGATGTACAACCAACTGTAGCAGGACTTGTGGATGTCGAAAATCAGGTTTGAAATGTTCTGTTTTGTGCAAGATTTACTGTGGAGAAACACGCATAAGTGAGAAAGAAGATGTAGAGGACTCGAATGACGAAACGGCAAAGTTGATGACAAACTCACAACGATGGTACCTTTATCAAGATTAACCGCTTCATTGAAACGAAAAGCATGCCAATAATCTGTGATAAGTGAGAATGAAAATGACGATGGCTATCAATATCATGGCAGGGTGATAAATTCACTAAAGAAAAAGTGAAAACTGTGGAGTAGGTCTATCGGGAAAACCACATGAAAAAAAAAACGAGCCGTGAACTCAACCTCAAGGGTAGTGAGGAATTGAGAAAAAAAATGTCTTCATAAAGGTAGAACCCTTCGAAATATTAATTGTTTCACAGTTCTGCATTCATGAAAAGGAATTTCTTACTGTACCAATAAATTAGTAACAAATAACAATAACGTAATTGTTCATTTTTTAAATAAAAATGCACTCCAACAAAATTTTTATTGAACAAATAGATATATTTAAACAATGTATCTTGCACAACAATCGTTTATTTTAATATATAAACGAGTGACAAGTCGTATTACGATGAAATGCAGTGCGGAGCGCGAGCGCTATTCAACGCATTTTGAAATCCCGCCAGCAACTTTGCGCGTTGATTGATGGACTAGAAATGGTTGTATCGGAATAATTTTTTTTTGTAAATACTTGAAATTACTTTATCTTTAATAAAGTTCTGTTAAAAAAAGCGTTAAGAGAACTTGAAAAAAGATAGGAGCCGAAAAGGAAAAAAACCTTTTTTTTAAGCCGTTTTGTCGACTTTAAGGAGCAATAACTTTTGTTATATAACATTTTTGAAAATATAACTCAAAATGAATCCAAAGACACTAATGCGAGATGTAAAAACTCAAAGATAACACCAAATCCAAGATGGCGACGAAAAGGTTGGTTTTAGGGGTGCGCAAACTTAAGTTAAACTCACCGAGGAAAACCCTTTCAAATGGAGAGTAAGAGAAAAATGTATACAAAAATAGTGGGTCAATTCTTAAATGAACTGGACTATTTGTAATGTTTCAGGCTGCGTGGCGTACACTCGTGATTTTATATGGTCCCACAAAAAAGTCTAAAAGGGATATATCCGGAGATCTTGATTGCGATTCGACAAGACCACGGGAAATGGTTATTCAGAAATTGTCGCACAGTCACAGTATAATGCGGGGGCACACCGTCTTGTTGGAAGGTTATTTCATTTTCTAGTAAATTGTCAGTCAAAAATTTCTGTTATCCTAGAATCAATGTACTTTCTAATAATTATACGAGGATATATTGAAAAATTCTTAGCCTACTATAGAACCAAACAAAATTTCAATGTGAAAATATATTCTCCTCTTAATTGGATACATTTATTACAGCGAACCTGCAACGTCTCTAGACCTTTCAAAAAAATGTTTCTTCTTGCTCTGCAAACCAGACCTCTACAGCTTCTATTATCTTCTTTTGGAAGAAAATTTACGACCTTTTAAACTTTTTTTCAGTTGAGGAAAGACGTGATAGTCGGACGGAGCCAAATCGGGTGAATAAGAAGGGGGGTTCTAGTAATTCAAACCCTAAATCACGAAGTTTTTGCATGGCAACATGAGATTTGTGTGTAGGGGCGTTGTCCTGCAAAAACAAAACACCTTTGAATAACTTTCCGCGTCTTTTCTCTTTAATATTTTTCCGTAGAGTGGTCAGTAATGTCGAATAGTAATCTCCAGTTATTGTTCTACCCTTATCAAAAAAATCAATCATGATTACTCCATGGCAATCCCAAAAAACTGAAGCAAGAACTTTTCCAGCAGATTTTTGGACACGAAACTTCTTAGGTCTTGGAGAACCAGAGTGTTGCAATTCCATCGATTGTTGCTTTGTTTCTGGATCGTAGAAATGTACCCAAGTCTCATCCATAGTAACAATTTGGTTTAAGAAGTCAACATCGTTTTCAAATCGAGCACCGATCGAACGCGATGCTTCTACCCTTGCACGCTTTTGGTCTGCAGCAATTACACCCCTCAAGTACCGAGAGTAATTAAAAAGTGGCAAGTACCGAGAGTAATTGAAAAAGCACTACATGTACATCAGCTACACCCCGCAAGCGCACATGCATCAGCCATCTTACTTCATCAAGGGGGGGTGAAAGGGTTGCAGCAATTACACCCCACAAGTACCGAGTAATTAAAAACTAGCAAGTACCGAAGTAATTGAAAAAGTACTTCATGTACATCGTCTACACTCCGCAAGCGCACATGCAATTACACTAAGTACACGCTAGTGTACTTGCGTAGCTGAGAGTAATTACAAAATGTACTAGTTATTGCTGCTGAATGCCCGCATATCTACTACTTTAAAATTACCCTACAAGGCTGTATATTTTCCGATGGCACAGCTAGCCAGTTCAAACAGAAATTTACTTTGTCGGCGTCTAACAAAATTGTCCAAAAAATTACAAATTCAAATTGCCGATTGAAACTTTTGCGACGTCCCATGGTGAAGGCAGAGGACGCCTAATTGAGCATAGTTAAGCGCCAAACACGCATTGCAATTATGTCCGGGCAAACTATTCGAGCAATATCTCAATTTAAAAAGATATTGTGCAAAATAGGTGTGCCAATATTTGTTAATCAGTGGTCTAGATAGAATATAGTTGACAATAATAAGAATTGCTAGATAATTTTTTTAAACGATATAAGGCCCATATTTCGCATTAGAAAGTTCTTCTGTATTTGATATTTTAATGAAAATGTCGTACAATGTGCTAAACTTACAACAGCACAAACTGACTTGTTCAAAATGTCAAAGTTTAAAAAAACTAAATCCACACGCAAAATTCAAAAAAATAATCTTATATAAACATTTTTTTAATAAATGACATTCTAGAGGACTTTTGAGCAATAAACTCTCAACATTTGCGAAAGTCTGACGGTTCGGAATCTGTCTATTAAGGAAACCTTTGACGATATACTTTGAACACTCTCGTGACAGTTACCGTTACAAAAACCAAGTACAAGCAATACATATCAGTTTGTTCATTAAAGTGTACTCCATAACAGCCACAAAATTAACGAAATTAACTATTTCAAATGAACGCCTACCTAAACACAAAATTAATTCATTGTTTAAAACAAAAAACAAGTTGTCCGGACATCCGAGCTTGCCCGAAAGTCGTCGAAAGCAACCCGCGTTATTAATCAGAATTCATTAAGTAATTTTTTTTTTACTCAAAAACTAAAAGATACAACTTTTTTGTAAGAGACAAAAATACAGCAGATGAATGTATCTTTCTCTTGTAAAAAAAGTAAAGCACTATCACCACCTCCAAAAAAGTTATTTATTAAATTTATGGAAGGGTGGGAATGGTTTTCACCCTTCCTGGAATACAATTAAACTGATATCTAATAAGTATTCTCGAGTTATTAAAAAAATTAAAATATTATTTCAACTTTGACGCCCTCTCACGGCTTAACGAAGCACTTTAGTATATAGGTAGTTTAGCCCATTCGACTTTTTTTGATCCCACAAAGCTACTGTAAGCTCTATGTCCACCAATATTAGGACACCCTGTATGATGGTAACGTTAATTGTCACAACACATTATGGGGCTACAAAGACAACGATATGAATGGAATAACGTTACAAACATGGATGGAATTTCAAACATTCAAACATTTGGGGATCCATTTTGCAGCAATTTTTCTCATGTCCAAATTGACGTGAACCATATGATAAACGCGTTCGTATGAAATATTCAGTGCTTCAGATATCCGTTTTAGCCCAATTCGACGGTCTGATAAAATCATGTCATGAACTGCATCGATATTTTCGGGGACTGACACAGAAACTGGCCTTCCCGATCGGTCATCATCTTTAATGGAAAATTTACCTCTTTGAAGCTTGCATTCCAATTTTTGACGGTCGCATACGAAGGACATTGATCACCAAGGGTATTAAGCATATGTTCGTAAATCTGCTTACCTCTTAACCCTTTTAAATACAGGTACTTGATGATGGCTCGATACTCCAATTTTTCGATTTTTACAATTTCGGTGGACATCTTTTTCATTTAATTTATTGCGTGACTCTGGTTTACTTTTTGACGTCAAACTTTACACTGACACTTCTAATAAGTTATTGTTTGTTGCTATGGTGACGCAATATTTTGTTTATGCAAAGAACTGGTCTAGGCTAACTAGATATCAATACATCCTCGTAGATAGGTGTTTCCATTAAAATTACCTTAGATGAAAAATGGTCGCCTAAAATTCCTGCCCAATAATTTAATTTTTGAGGAGTCAGAGTTTGAAATTTTCTAATTAAATGAAGATTAGTATCACTCCAATAACGACAATTGTGTCTATTTACTTCGCCATTCAATATAAATGTACATTCGTTGGAAATACATGTATTGTAGAGAAGGATTGGATTCTGTAGAAGTTGTTCACTAAAGTATTTGCAAAATTCTTTACGGCAATCATCTTAAATGGGTAAAACTTGTATTTTTCAAAATTCAATAAACACTGGAACGAGATACGCCGAAAGCTTGAGACACAGTTGTAATCGACTGCTTATTGTTCATCTGTACATAATCCAAAACTGCCACTTCAACTGCTTCATTTCGAACTGGAACAATTACTTAACGTTTTTTGTTTAAAACGAACTTGTCAACCAGTAAGTTGTTTAACGTACTGGGGGCTTAAATATTTTTTTTTTCAGCATGATTATCATTAAAAATTCGTTCTGTAGCTTTAGCGCAATTATTATTTCGATAATAAATTGCAACAGTTTCTACCATCTCCGCGATCAAATAAACCATTTTGAAAACACTGAAACTAACGATTTCCTGGTCACAAGCATAAAAACATCGACTTTTTTGTGGCAGTAACTCTTTGTTATTTAAAAAAGGTCTGATTTCCTATAGACTTGTAAACAACAAGTTGTTATTCCAATAAAAATCCTAACAGTGGATCAATAACACCCTTGGTTTTTAAATATTTGGGCCGGTATACATATATAAGGCCCTTTCCTCTTAAATAGTCGTATCTAACTGGACAGAGACATTTGCAGTTCTTTGGCCTACTGAGACAGTCCCTACAATAGTTCACGGCAAATTTGTCACTTTTTGGATAGAAACTTTCCAAACAAATGGATTGGTTTAAGCGGACTAGTACCTTGGTCTCCCTGATAACCGGATTTGACAAAATGCAATGTTTTTGTGGAAGTAAAGTTTACTAAACGCCTCCATCAACATCTGACGATATGAAAAATCTGGTTCGTTTGGCTTTTAGGGATATTATACCAGCAATGCTTCCCAGAGAAGACGACAATTTCAAAAAACAAGTTTATCTCTGTCTACAAGAAAATGGCCGTCATTTGCACTTGCTTTGAATTAATGTTTTTTTTGTAACTTTTGAAATAATACTTTTTTATAATGGACTCCAAACTTTCTGATTGTACACATTCGATGAATGTCGCATCTGTTCTGTCTAATGAGCAGAGTATGTCGATTGTTATTTGTTTTAAGTTAGTTCGCATTGTTTTAAAATGAACAGCAGAAAGTACCCGGCAAAGCCAACTTACTTCTGATTAGGAATGTAACAATTGTCAATGCAAATAGAAAATCTAAAATATTTGAAAAACTGTCACGAAAACAAAATGGTTTAGATGAAATTGAAAGAATATAAAATTTTTTATCAAATAATGCTTTTTTTGTGTTTAAAACGCATTCCTCTAACTCTAGCGTAGGCCCTACCTGTAGAACGTCACACCAACCGACCAAGACAACGGCGGGCCGTTGACGCAGGACGGATAGCATGCGCGCGTTCGTGCTCGTTTTTTGTTTTTTAAAGTTCATTTCTTGTTGTGTCGTATTCGTTAGCGTGCGAGTAGATAAGTAGTACCGTTTCTGTCTCACTTTTGGCCCGAAATTTAAATTTGGTGAAGGGGCATTTGAACTTCGGTTACATTGTTTGTTGTCGGGGGCGTACGCGCATGATCGGGGATGATCGGGGGCGTTCGGAGACGGTCGGGTAGGCTTGGAATAGATCGGGGCCGCTCGGGACCGGGGAACAAGAAGCGGGGCGGGGTAGGCTAAAGATCTTTGCCCTCTACAATATAGAATAATTGATAATATATTGGTAAATACAAATGATGTCTTTATTAATATAAATGATAATACTTTATCAAAAGAAGAAGTGTTTAACTATGCTTTAAAATTAAATGATACTATATCATTCCGATTGGATAATAGTATTAAACAAGATGTTATTCCATCCAAGAAAATGCGATTTGTTGACTATAAATTACCTTTAAAACAAAGTGGTTGAAACGGGTAGCAAAAATTTGCGAAAGTAGTAGTGATAATACAGATGATCATTTAAATGACAAAAGCGGCAAGCCGCACTGAATCCGACTTCCAGATGCCCTCAACGAGTTCGCATTACGAAAGATCGAAAGTTTGAGAAATTATGACCCAGAATTTTGATACTAGAATTCACTCGGAATCATGAGACGACAGATCACGGTCTTCAATGCGTGATTTGCTACGAAATATTGGCCAACGAAAGTATGCGCCCAAGTTACCACCTCATATAGAAACAAAGTATTCCCATTCTGTAAACCTGCCAGTAGATTTTTTTAAAGCAAATTTTGGAAATGAAGTTTTCAAAAACATTATTTCTCATTTCATTAATATCAATAAAAATACTGTATATGAATCGTATCTAATTAGCTTAAGAATCGCTAAAGCAGGTAAGCCTTAAACCTTTAATTTTTAGTATTACCATCGTTTAAAGCTGCTGTTGAATAAATGTTTGGAAAAAAGAAACAAAAAATCAAGTGCATACCATTATCAAAAAATACTGTTGCGCGAAGAATTGACAAAATGGCTGAATAGTAAGGAGATGAGTTAATCCGGAGAATAATTGGTAGGTAGTAAATATTATGTTCTGCAACTAGATGAGTCTACCGATGTGCAAGGCCTATCTCAATTAATTGTGTTTGTGCTTTATGTATGGCAAGAAGACGTGAATCAAGATATGTTGTTTTGCAAGTCAATTACTCTTTGAAAGGGCAAGTTAATTTTTAATGTAATTGATTTCCATATAAAAGAAAAAGGTATACAGTGGTTTCGTCAACACATTTCATAGTTGCCAAAACGTCGACTGTTACTAAGATTGACTAGTTTATAGCAATATATCAAATCTCCTAAAAAAGCGTTTGCAAAATAAGGAACAAAATATCAATTCAACATAAAAAAATAAATACAGTGGAAGAACTGCATCAGTATGTGTACTGCGGACAATGTTCGGGAAGAATAGCGTGGTTACAAGAATTCTTGAACAAAGTCTTTGTGTTTTGTGGACATACTGTAGCCTTCATACAGAAGTACTACTTTGTCTGATTATTTCAAAACAGAACTAAATACAACTGTTAACATTGTAAATTATATTAAAACAACACTCTTACAAGCTCGCTTATTTCAAAAGCTGTGTGAATAAATGGGTAGTCTTCATACATCTCTTCTTTTGCATACGGAAGTGGTTATCTAGAGGAAAAGTACTGACACGATTAGTGGAATTACTCAATACAGTTATGATTTATTTGGTAGGAAAAACTTAATGTATAGTACATCTAATGGATCTCAAGCTCACATATGCAGCGGGCATTTTTTTGAAGTTAAATGAACTTAATTTGTATTTGCAAGGTTAAAACGGATCAGATATTTTTGCTGTTTACGATTAAATTGTGCGTTGATGAAAAGATTTTGCTGTGGAAGAGTTGTATTGAGGATGGGAATTATGACTGTTTTGAAACACTGGAAACTTTCATTGTTGACAACCAAGTGCAGCCAAAGACGAACGTAGTGTCTGTAATTTCCACCCATTTATCGTTGTTAAAAAAAAGCTTTGACGACTATTTTGATGAGGAAATGAAAAAGCTAAACTTGTTGAGTTAGATTTGAAACCCATTTCAAGAACACCTACCAACTGTTGTTTAACAAAAGCAAATGAAGAAATAATTGATTTATCAGAGATTCGTCACTAAAAAATTAGTTTGAATCGTAAGCAATTAACAAAATTCTGGCTCTCGATTGCTAGTAACTATCCATGTCTGTTTGATGAAGGTATGAAAGTGCTTCTTCCTTTTACTACCTCATACCTATGTGAAACCGGATTTCCTAATTTGGTGAAGATTAAAACTAAATACCGAAATAAATTAGACTTATCAAATTCACTGCGATTAAAAAGTAACTCGTTAAGTTGTGTCAAAACTCTAATAACGAAACATAGGAAACAAGTTCCATCCTTCTCATTGTAAATCACCTTTTTGATGTAATTATTTAATTAAGACTTAATTATTAAGTAATAAAATAATGGTATTTAAATTTGTTTGTTATTTGAAAAGTCCTTTGATTATATTGGTAACTTTGAATTTCCTAGAGTTGGGTTCTCGAATTTGTAAACTTGTACTAGATTAGGTCGTGGCCCGACAACTTGAGAATCACTGAGTGTCCATTACCAAAATACTGAGGCGATATGCATTAAACTACCTACGAAATAGAAAAAAACGTATACCTAATGAACAGCTTTTTTACAAGAAACTTCACAGAAGATAGACACGGAAGAGTCGTAAACGTATAATCTGGAAGACATCCCTGATATCACCAAAGCAGAGATCTACAGCGCTCTTTAAGAAAATAAAAACAATAAATCCCCCGAGGAAGACATAATTGTCACGGAAGCCATAAAACTGGGGAGACCCCACACTAATGAATAAGCTGGTAAAATTGTTCTGGTAAACTTGTTTCTACAAAACCAAAATATACCTACAAGCTGGAACAACTCAATATCGATACTAATAGCAAAGTTAAAAATTATAAGTTGGCCCATCAGCCTCTTGAACTACTTAAATATTCACCGGCATGATCACCACTAGACTGGATAGGAAGCTAGACTTTTACCAGTCCAAGGAGCAAGCATCATTTGCTTAGGTTGCGGAACGAACGACAATCTACAATGTGTTAAAATCGTGATCGAGAAAATAATTGAATATATGAGCAATGAATGAATAAAAAGCATTCCGTAGAATGGTCTGCCATCCTACAAGTTTTAAAAGAATGCAGATTTGACCATATCATTCACCAAAAATGCCACAACAACTGTACTCTATAAAACCACCAACAAAATAAAGATTAAAAGAGGAATTAGACAAGGAAACACTTTATCTCCAAAAATATTTATTACAGTATGACGATCAACCTAGTATTCAATGAAAAAATGAAACTAGAGAATACAGCAATTGAGACAGTTTAAAAATATAGTCATATTGGGCACGAAATAAGAATTTGTAGAGATAACCAGACGTGCGAGTTGTCAAGAAGAATAAACCTAGGCTGGGTCGTTTAATAGAAATTTACAAAATATTTTTTAAGGTCGATATTTCGACTTGTTTGAAAATAATAATGTACTCCCGGTCGTAAAGTATGAAGCAGAAATAATCACTCTAACCAAAGCGACAGGGAAAAAATTACTAGTTACACAACGCAAAATGGAGAGGTCTATGCTTAGATTAATATTGAGATACAGACTAAGAAATGACGAAATCCAGAGAAGAACGGACGTTAAAGACGTTATAACTAGCATTGGAAAGAAAAAATGGATGGTCAGGGCATTTGGCAAAATTGAAAGACGCTAGAAAGATCGTCGAATGGCAATAAAAATAGTTAGGAAAGACCGATGACCAGATAGACTAGCGAGTTTAAGAGAATCTCGACAAACTGGATTGCAGCTGCTTAGGATTGGAAAAATTGGAGACATATTGGGGAAGCTCATGTTTAACAATGGACTTGAGAAGCTGAGTGATGCTGTTGATTTTCGAAAATGTTTGAACATCTCTCACTACTTTCCTTTCAGAAATAGAGCAAAAAGCATTTAACAAAAGAATATTTGAAATTGTCTTTCAGAAAATGGATTTGAAAATTTAAGATGGCAGTTATGTTAATAATGAAAGGAATGGAATTTTAAACTGCAAAGTCTATCTGTAACAAAGATAAGTTTTGAGATACAGTCGCTTACCTTGCTAATTTGCCCACTCTGTACATAATACTATTGCGATTTATTAATAATATTTATTCAATTGTGCATTTTAAAATTAGTTCTAAACATTATTTGAATGAAGAAGATGAATTTAGATTCTATGTCATATTTACTATATTAAAATGCTTATGACGAATAACCTTATTAAATATTTATTTAATTACATCAAAAATATTTGATGAATGAATTTGTTTACTGTATATATTCTAGGCTGAAGGATTATTGACTTTTCTATTTGAAAAGCTACACACGAACGAAACGTAAGGGTATAAAAACAACTTGTTTTTATACATCGAGCTGGTAAACAAGTTTAATAATTTATTTAATATATTTTCTTTGGAAGATACTAAGATCATGTAGAACCATTTCAATCTAATATTTGCAAATAAGCAAAGGCTTTTGATGTATTTCATAAATTTAATTAATTTAATATGTTAGAGATTTTAATATTTAATTGATGTTTATATAAAGAGATAGAAGAGTTCTAGGAGGGTCTTATTAAAGCTTTAGAAAGTAGCTACAACGTTGTTGTTTCAAGTAGCACTGCTTGAGACTATTAATTTTATTCTCACCAAATTTAAGCTAGATATTTATCTTCTAGAGTATATCCACATATGTCTTGTAGATTTCTTTAGACTATTTTATACAATGTTTATACACGTCACACTACATAGTATAATGATTTTTCTCCTCAGTTAGTTCTCGGACATTCTGTTATGCAGTAGTTGAAGGGCCTTTGCGTTAAAGTGGACGTGTTCTTATTCTGGAATGTTTGCATACAGTTGACAATTGGGTTACTAGCATAGCCCCAAAGCCGAATACCTTATAAGCCTACAAGTTAGGTGTTAATACTATGTTGAATATTGAAAGTTCAGAGTTTCTTCCAATTAACCAATACTACTGTTTGTATTTTAAGTCCCACGTTAACCGCCAAAATGCTTTGTAATCTGTTTTTGTTAGTTACATCGGATTTACTTGTTCATCTATTAAATTTATTTATTAGAAAATAAAAAAAATGTATGAAAATTAAAACATGCAGGGTTATATACAAAAATTAAAACCCTGAAGAACACGTTTTTATAAAATCTTTCTGTGCACATCTAATGTAGAAGTACAATAATAATTAGGTATTGATTGAATCAGTTACTTAGCGTGTTGAAAATTTAATTGAATCTAAATAATTGTAAGTATAATTGAATTTTAACATCTTATCGTTGATTATAATACTTAATTTTACAATTTAATGTTTATACACATTCACAAAAATGATAATAATATAATTTTCAGGCTTCCGAAAGAATCAACATATGCTAATGTTAAACCTAGTAAAATATAAATCTTTAACTTTTATCAAAGCTGTTTATCTTTGTAATTAAAAAAGCTTACAAACATTTTATTTTTGTAGATGGAAAAACACATTACACGATAAGCAATTGTAACTTCTATTTAGGTACATTGGATAAAGATTTTTTTCTAATAAATCAATTCAGTTTCATCTCCGTCATTAAAATCCTTTTAAAATTTATTTTAGATTATCATTGTGTTATTCTTTTTAGGTTAAGTAAATGCATGATTCATATTTAACTCAGTTATGATGCAAAATTGAAACATAATTACTGCAGAAATTTATTTTTGATTTAAATTTAAATTGGTACAGTTTTTAAATGAAAAGCTAACGAATCGTTGTAATGATTTGAAAACAGTAAGAAAGACACAATTCACAAGAAAATATTTAAACTAAAATTTTATCATATTCAATACTTCAGCGTACGTTTTGTTTAAGTAATTTAAATATGCAATTCACATTATTTTAGTACCTCTAACATAACTATTTTATACTCTGTTTTTGAATATTTCTTGCTTAAAATATTTTTTCATTGTGATTTTACACACATGAAAATTCCAAAACTATCATTTACTACAATAACAAATTATTATTTTATGAAGCGACTAAAAGTGTAGCTTTTTGAGAAATTAGATTTTTTTAGAAAATTTCTACATTTTGAAAATCTAAAAACGTTTTTTTTTGTTTAATGAAACATCCTATGTATGTATATACGAGGATAGTTTGAACTGTCCGTGCAAAGTCAAAGAGAGGACACTATTGGTGCGTATCAAAGTCATTTTCAGTTAATAACATCTTTTGGAAGAACCCACACCAAATTTCAGCCAGATCGGTTTATTTCTTCGTTTGAATCGAAGAAGTCGAGAGATGTCAAAACATGGACGAAAAACAATTTCGTGTGTTGATTAAACATTACTTTAAGAAAGGGAAATTGCCTCAGAAAACGAAAGCGAGGCTTGATAACCATTATCGTGAATCTGCACCTTCAATTAGAACAGTTTATAAGTGGTTTAAAAATTTTTGAAGTGGCCATATGGACACAAGTGATGCTGAACGTTCTACAAATCCTGTTTCGGCCATTACTCCAGAAATCATTGATAACATCCATTTATCAGAAAATCGTATGAGGTGTTACAGGGACGTATTAGTAATATCATTTAGATGCATAAATTGAGTAAAAGGTGTTTTTTAACACTTTTCTCATAAGCCCTGCCTTAGTACGATGTTATCATGAAAAATAAATGTAATAAATACCTAATACTAAATATTGTTTGACACACCTTGGACATGAAAACTACCGCTATGTAAGAACCGAATAATTCAATAATACAGTTTGCAAAATTGTACAAAATTTGATAAGAGTCCAATGCAAAACTATTTTAATTGATTCGGGAATTATCCAAAATTAAAAAAAGTAACTGGTCTTCTGTAGTATTATAGAAATAAAGTTTAATAAATATGTTGCAAATAATGGATTGAGACACTACTCAGATTTCCGATTCTTATCTTCCGATATGTGAAAGAAATCTTTAAAACTTCTACCACCTATTGTAATAAATATCTTTTTTTTAAACTATTCACTGTCTCTTCTCTGACAGCAAACACGAAGTAACCTAAACACTTATTTTATAATAACTGTATATTTTTGAGTTAGGCTTTATAGGTCTCTGATTGCCACGTTTTTCGAGCAGCTTGGTGTCTTCCAATATTGACTTTACTCTATCTCCTCTTTTTATTAAAAGAAACGGCACTATTATAACATTTCTCAAACATAAAATTCAAGGTTTAATTTTAGAAAACTAGAAAAGATTTCAATATTTGTGCATTCAGTGAGCTTTTACAACTAAACATAGGCAATACATTGATTAACATGGTTACTCTGTTAACTGCAACTTTTTTGACCACTTATCCACATTGAATTTTTTCTAACGATTATTACTGACTTTAAAAATAAAGCCCGTTGTTAGATTAGCTGGTAGCAAGTTTAAAGAACTTTCAATTTAACGTATATTTTGTATAAAATCAGTAGTATGAGATAAGTCAAGGCTCTGAGGGACATTACGTTAAAAGCAAAATTACTTTCAACACCTCATCTAAGTTGTGAAACTGGTGGATTTTTTTAAATAAAGTGTGCTATTTTAACATACTGCGCTCGATTCTCAGATAATGTTAAAAGGAGTATATGCACTTAGGAAACAGTTTTGCCAAGCCCTGTAGATTCAATGGCACGCAATACCCCTCTCCAGTTTTTATATATTTTGTAGCGACATATCTGAACTTTTGATTAAAATAAATTTCAAAAAGGGTATTGCATGCCACCAACGTTATTAAGATTTTGGCAGGGTACACTTTTTCTATGTAAAATGCATGGTTACTAGTGCACCTGCCTTCATGAAAGGCTAAAGTACATTAACCCTTGCATCCTAAAAGTCTTCCTTACGTGCACGATGAACAAAGTGATTTTTTGTGTTACTACGATATCGCTCAATCGGGCTCATTTTTTTCTTAAGCATGAATCTGCATAATCTGCTTCTGTCGCAATCTTTCAAATGCGTTGTCGTGTTTACAATAAAGACTTTTAAAAACTTAAACCGCAATACAAAACTTATAACTATGAGCCAATAGTTCGTTAGAACTGAGTTTCTGTCCAGTATTCTAAAAGGGAAAACTTATTCTAGTTAAGCTATTTTAAACTTAATTGTGCATGTAATGTTGGGTATGGCGCGTTTGGGCTTAATGGAACTTTATCTGCCCGGAAGTGAACAATGAGAAGTTAAATATTTTACAGCAAATTAGAAAGGAGACCTTGAAAAGTCGAAGCAGTTGAATGTCAAAGGAAAAGGAAATAAAGCTAAAGAATCACAAGTCATTGTTGTACCAGCTCCACAGTTTAGCCCTCTTCTTGGACTGTACATCAAGGTACTATAAGGCCAAAGACTTTACTTGTCATTGGAAGCTTATCTTCAGGAAGTAGCTCAACTGATCCACCTACGCAATTGCTACGATCAACCCCCCCCCTTCTGCTTTTCCTAGAACAAGTCTTTTGGAAAGTTTCACCTATTAACCCAACTCATCCTACTTTGGAATTCAGCGGAGGAGATACAGGAATGAGTAAAACTTATTTAAAAATTATTTTCCAGTCTTGCCATCCCATCTTCTCCAGCGTCATCCTCACAGTCACCATATTATCTTCCAAGCCCTCTTCAAATCTTCTCTATTTTAGCAACTCAGCTTCAAGCACCTTCTCCATTTCCGTAAACTTCAATAGTATCACGGAGATTAGAAGTTTCACCATTCCATTCTAGTATTACTCTCAACTACACTTAAGTTTAGAAAGACTACATGAGTGAGAACTACAGGAGGATACGGCAAATCGCTAACCAGTCGGAGAAGAAGAGAAATGAACCGTTAAAAGCAGCGTTTATTCCAGGAGTGACAAAAAATGATAAGTATGCCCTTGTGACTTTCAGAGTTGAAAAGTTCCTTAATATAAAGTGATAATATTTTGAAAAATGTGGTGGGAAACGTTGTATTCATTTTTTGGATTTGGATTGATTTTGTAAGCAAAGAAGAAGCCTCCGAAACCGGCAACAGAAGGATCTGCTGATAACTGACAGCAAGTTTCAGGTACAGTAGAGCTACATTGAAATGAGTTATGTTGTTTGTTGTGTCTAAACTGAGAGGTCTCCTTCAGGCAACCGTCGCTTATTAAAAAGCTCTTACTGACCTGAAAGCAAACACTAACAAAAACATTCCGGTGCGGAGAAACGGGTATAAAAACGTGACCAACGTTCCACCTTCAGAATACTACCAATAGCGTCAGCAACAACAACAGTAGAAGTAGTAAGCAGTCGTTACAGTTGTCTAGTGGGAATGAAAGCAAGGTTGTTGAGATCAGTGAAAGAGAGTAGTAAAGTAAGTAGGACGGACACTTGTGGAAGCCATGTTGGAAGTAGTAATGCTTCAGAAAGTAAAAGTGAGTTTGTGTCTCAGCCTTAACAGCATTACCATCACAGAGGAAAAAGTTCATACAAAACATGTGACTCCAAGTAATAGTGGAGGGAATGATAATACTAAATTGGCTTCTGGCCAAGATCAATCTTCTAGTAAGAAAAATGAGTTGGGTTCCTTAAATGGCGAGATAAGTTTGAAAGTGCAGCCAGTCCACCAGGAAACTACGGTGGATGTTCTGGCTAGTGTCCAAACGCCTCTCTTAACGTCTCGAAATGAAGTTATTAACAGTTTGAAAGAGAGTTCAAAGAAGGACAAATATAAAAGGATGAGATCAAAACCAGTGGCTTCAGGAGCTAGCTGTGGAGGCAGTAGAAGCCATGGACATCATTCTGGTTTGTCAAACAGTGAATCTCATTCTAATCAAGGGAGCTCGACATCTCCAAATCGTCGAGTAGTACATATAAGAAGGAAAGGAGGAAAGATTCGAAAAGTAGTTCCTCCAATTCGAATGAATCGGTTGGTAAAATGAGGATTCGCATCATAAAAGTGGTCATCATAGAAAGGAAAAGAAGAAAAAGGATCATAGAGAAAGCAGTGGGGATTGATCTAAGATCAAATCTGAAAGGGATCACCATCACACAAATCAAAGTCCTCTAGTTCGTTTTTCTTAAAACATCACAGTAGTAGCCATCATCAAACACAAACGTCATCAAGAAGTTAATTGGATGGTCATTTCTCTACCGAAAGAGAACGAAAAAAAAACTCATTCTCACAAGAAAGACAAGGAAAAGAAAAGAAAGCGTTGGTAAAGAAAATATCTCATTATCTTCAGGCCCCAAAGTTGTGTTCAAGCATCACAGGCACACTAGTCAAAGTAGTTCAAGCAATAACAAGTCCAAAAATGCTCCAGCTTCATCATTCTCTTCTGGAATAAATAAATCGTCTTTATCCAGAAAGGATAAAGAGAAACAGAAGCCAGACAGAACTCTTAGGTCTCTGGATTCAGATGATGATAACGATGTCCGTAATCAGTCATCATCCATGATGGACATTTCAACAGAAAGGAGCAAAGGCGATCAAAGTGAGAAGAGATACTCTAAAAGTAAACGGAAAGACATAAGTCTAGGGACTCTGGTGTTGGCGAGTCAGATAGAATGAGTAAAAAGAAAGAACCAAAAAAGAGGAGACGAGTTGTCTTGGAAAAAAGAGACTCTTCAGATTCCGATGATAAGGAAGAAGAGAAAAAGCATCATTTCATCTTTGACGTTGTAATTGACTGCAATGATAACTACGTCTCAATGAATGACAAAGTGAAACGTTCGAATCATGCTTGCAAAAACGCTACTCAACAAAAACAGCAAGAGGAAGAACAAGGAGAAACCAACAAAGTAACAGATTCGTTTAAGCAGTTGAAGCAGATAGAGCAAAATGGTAAAAGAAGAAACGTTTGACATCCATTAAAGAACGAAAGTCATTTACTAGTACTTCAGATGAAGGATCGCATCCAGAACAATAAATGATTTGATGCAAGCCAAGATCATCAAAAGCAACAACATGATCGGCAACCAGAGAAAGCTCATTCTTCTGATGATAAAGAGAACGCAAAGGCTAGCATGAGTGGTACAAAAGCAAAATTGAAGAGAAAGATGAAGAACAAGTCTAGTTGAAAAGATGAAGAAAAAAAGTAGAAAGGAAGTGAAGCGGTCAGAAAAGTCACTTTCCAGAACAAACTTTTTTATTCGTCTGCATTGTTTTCTCACTCTGATGATGACTCTCCAGCAAGTTCGACTCACCAACCGGAGCAAAAGAAGAAGAAGTTGAGTAGTAGCAGCGTAAACAAACATCAGACGTTGGATGACTACACGAAAGCTATTCAGGTTTTGGATACGACGCCGGATGACGGGAGAAATGAAGGCGCAGACGTTGTTTATTGAATGGCTAATAAAATGCTTGTTTTAGTGTAGTTGGCTTATTGTAATCAGAGAGTGTGCCCAAGACGCTCCAAAGCTTATAAAATAAGTGGCTTCTTTAGACGAAGCTTTACATTCGGCTGGGTACATTCTCTAAAACTTTCAAAGCAATGCTAGTGCTATGCTAGCTGATAAAACTTTAAAGCTGATTGGTAAACTTGTCGTAGGAAGAATGGTTTTTCATGTGTGTTATGAATTAAAAAAATTATCAAACCAAGCCTTCAATTAATCCGTCCGTTCACTCAGTCAACGCTTTTCTTCGCTCATTTTACAATGATCCTGTGAGAAAGCTGTGGAAACAACACGGGGCTGGAAATGATGCAGTAGTTTTAGAATGGCAGTTTTCTAGGGCGATTTCAAAACGCAGAAAAATAGGATGACAGAGTTTTTGTTGCAAAGAGATATCTTAGTGACCCGGATGTTGTAAACTTACATGGACAAGTTAGTGAAAAACGTAATTTACGCTTTTATTTGAAAGATAAGACATGCTTGCTGAGTCTAAACCATTTTATTTCTTTAAACAAATCCAGTTACTGTTAGAAAAATTCGTTTTTGCGGAAAGTGAGATGAAATCCAACCTTGTACTTCATCTTGCTAACATTCCACTCCACACTTGTCTTCAATCACAATGGGTGAAAAAAAGAAGAAAAAGTATCACAAAGTGAAGGGATCTGCTCATAAGGGACGCCATTGTCATCTACGTCCAGCTCTGTGTTTACCAAGCAGGACTTTACTAGCTCGACGAAAGCAGGAAAGTGTGGATTACGACTCGCTATTCAATTCACCACCAGACTCTCTAACTGGAGAGTTGAAAATTTTGGAAAATGAGTATGCATTTATTTTGGAAACTTTGGGTAATAAAGAAGAGAAAGAGTGAAGCTATTCTCGCTCACCGGAGAAAATGGGTGCAGCAGTATTTGAAGAAGTTACAACAGAGAAACGGTTAGTTGAAAGTCTCAAAGTGGATCCTCCTGTTTCTACTAATAAGGTATGTATACCTTTTATTTCTTATCAATCATTGGGCAAAATGGAATCATCATTTAATATGAATTGTTTGAAACCGACTTTTATCAAAAATAATTTTTTGACGACTACTCGAAAGTAACCATATTACAACACAAAGTTGTGTCTGAAAATTCAAAATATCATAACTCTTTCAAAACTGTTGTGATAAAACTCAAAAGTTAATGGTTTACACTTATATCGCCTTAGATATGCTTAGGAACGACCTTCGTATCAATTTTTTACCACTTAATTAAAAAAATCAAGTAGGTGAACGTCTACCGAATTTGACACGTTACTTATTTGAAGCACAGTAAAATAAAAATTAAAATTGTTTTCGCGTTTAAAATCTTCAAATTGAAAATGTCGGGCAGTAGCGATGAATGTAACATCCAATTAACACTGCAACAAACTATATCATGAATTTCTAATTTGTTTATTCTGTTGTACTCATTTCTTTAGAATGCCACAAGCTAGAATTCGTACACGTTGTGCTATGTGCACATCATCAGAGATGTCCTGACCTCCAAACGCGTGTCTTCCGTAAAAAAGCGTATTGATAGTTACGTCAGGCGACATGGTGGCGGAGAATTCATGGACAATGAGAGAGTCTGCAACATATGCAATAAGCTTTTATTCAACTGCAACAATACAGCTGAAGGTGCATGTACACATGCGAATAGGATGATAATGAGAACAGTAATTAACCATTAGCAAAAACCTGTGCAAAGTCAAGCGCCAGCAGGTATTCAGAACGAAGTGGAAGGAAACGTGCAGAATAAGAATGTAATGAATGAACTGTCAGAAAATGATGCAGTTGAAGGAAATGAGCTAATGGGAAACGATTTGACGAAACAGAAGAACCAGCAGAAAATAAAGATGTAGCTAAAGGACATGAACAAAGTGATAACAAAGTGGAAAACTCTAATCAGCAAGAAAGTAATCAAATGATATTTGAAAGCAAGGTTTTCATTGATGTTGAAGCTGAATATTCTCAAGCAACCACTTCCTCAAGGATAGTAACGGAAACCAGAATAGTGGAAAAGATGGCTTTCTCTAAGTCGATGTCTTGTTTGTGCCGAAAACATGACGGAAGGAAGGTTCTTCCGTTCAAAGGTCAAATTGACATTTTCTCAAACACAACATAATAAACGGACAAGGTAGAAAATTATTGGAACTATGTGAGGAGAGAGGATGAACGATTTTGAATGGGAATATGGAAGAAGGAGGAGAAGGAGAGCTAACATATATTGAGGGACAGGAGGATTGGTAATTGACTATGTTATAGCTAACGAATCAAGTAGGAAAGAAATTGAGTATACACGGTGTCCCAGAGATCACTCCCCAGGTTTGTATTTCCGTTATTTTTTATGTTTTTATTATTTTCTTTTAATTTTTGTAAATGAGACTAAATTCTCTATAAGATAAGTAAATACAATTTTCAAATTCTGCACTTGTATAATATGGTAGCGATATTCAACCGTATTTTTCTAACAAAATTTCTTATGTATGACCCATATTTTTTTATATGGTTGTAAAGAGAATAAAAGATACTATCCGAAATATTAAAAAAAGTATATTATGTTATTTGAAAAAAGTTAAATATCGCTACCATTATACAAGTGCGAAATTTGAAAATTGTATTTACTTATCTTATAGAGAATTTAATCTCATTTACAAAAATTAAAAAAATATATAATAACGGAAATACAAGCCAGGGGAGTGATCTCTGAAACACCCTTTATAAGAATAGGGCAAAAAACAAAAAGAAAATAAAGTCAGAATGGTGGAACAGGTAGTGTGAGAGAGCAAAAGCAGAAATGAGAACGGGGAGAAGAAAATTAAAAAAAGGTAAAATAAATATAGAAGAATATAAGAAAATAAGAACAGAATTCAAGAATAGTTGTGAAAAGAGAAAAATGGATTATCGAAAAATCATGGAAGAAAAGGTAAAGAAATCAGAAATAAAGGGCAGGCTTGGGAACTCGTAAATCAATTAAGAAATAAAGGAAATAGAAGAGAACCAACAATAAATAGAGAAAATGGAAAAACACATTAAAATGTACTAAAAGGAAAAATTAAGGAAAAAAGGAAGTAATATAATGGGACAAGCATGGAGTATAAAAGAAAGATGATTCGGTAAAAAATAAAAAAAGAAAGTGGTTGTTTGAGAAAATAGTAAAAGTGTGATGATGTACAAAGCGGAGATTTGGGGATGGAAGGAATGGGAAGAACTAGAGAAGATACAGGAAAAATTTTGGAGATGGACACTAGGGTTGGAGAAAGAAACACCAGGGTATTTAATAGAGGAAGAAATGAAAATAGAAAAAATAAGAATACAAGCAGGGAGAAGAGCAATAAGATTTAAGAAAAGGGTGGAAGATAGAAAAGATAATGAAATTCTATATGAATGTTGCAAGGAGGTATAATTGCAAAGAACAAAGTATGGAGAAGAAGAAAGAAGAGCATACTTTAGAAGAGAGGGTTACGTGACGGAAGAGGTAAGAAGATTGAGGGAGGAAGGGAGAAGAATGGAAGAAGAAATAACACAAAGGGACAAAGACAGCCAAAAACAAGAAAAAGAGATGATAATAAAAGAAACAAAGTATAACACAAAATACAAATATATAATGGTGGAAGGGATACCAAAATATATTACAGGACCATTGAACATAAAAGAAAAACATATGGTAGCGAGGTATAGACTAGGAAATGAGGAAAATGAAAATAAATATTGGAAAAAAGATGAAGAAAGAATGTGTAGAATGTGTGGGGAAAATTGAGAGAATGTAGAGCACATGGTAGATGAGTGCAGCGAATTAAGGAGTGAGGAAGTGAGAAAGGAAGTTCTGCTAGGAGAAAATAGAGAAGGCATAAAATGGATGAAAGAGGTAGAAAACAGAAGAAGATGGATGGAAGAAAGGAAAAAGAATATAATAAAATCACCTAACGGAGGGATGAGGCAAAAAAATTAATTAAATTAGTAGATATTTTGCAGATTTTGTTGTGCTAATGTGGGTTTAGTTTTTAGTTTTGTTAATCGGATCAATTTGTTAATTTAAAAAAACAAATAAAGCTTTATTATTATTATGTATGAAACATCTGCTTGCGTTAAGGGTCCTAAAAGTCTCAATAGTAAGGAGACAGACAGACAAAATGACACAAAAAAAAATTCAATATGATATAATATGTAGCTTTACTTTTTGATACATCAGATAGCTCGGCGGTAGCATGTTTTACTTCAGTTTGCTATATTATAATCTAAAAATACACTTTATGTACTGACAATACAAATAGTTTAAAAGGGTGAAATACATAGTTCAAAATGGCAGGTTCATTTTATAGTATGAGTGATTATAAAGCTTATTTTGACGGGAAAAAATTTCCAGAGATATTAATCCAATAGGGGCCATTATTTCTCAAATGGGGCACTTTGGGGAAGGGTAGACTGATCACCGCAAAAGTTCTAATAAAGGAAAGGCAATTGACCTGTAATGGGTAATTCATAATAGTAACGTTCCTAAGGTCGCCATGTTACTCCTTTGCAAAATTCATGGCCAGATTTTAGAAGCCAATTATAACAGGCAATTAGTTTACAATTGCCTCAATTTTAGCCAGATTAATTAAATAAATCGAATACACTCTCAAGGTCGCCATGTTACTCCTTTGCAAAATCCATGTCCAGGTTTTGGAAGCCAATTAGAACAGGCAATTAGTTTACAATTGCCTCAATTTTAGCCAGATTAGTTAAATTAATCGAATACACCCCTTTAGGGAAAAACCAAATCCACCCTCTATTTCCAAATTATTTAAGTTACAAATTAGCTAATCGGTATTTTTTTTCGAAAACCTTGTTGTTTGCGAGCTATTTACAAAACACTGATTTTTTGACAACTTTACATAAAAGTTTAGCATGGGGGTCGGTTCTTGAGACTTTTGACACAAGCCATATCGGAATTTTTCCGAGGTTAAATGCTAATTTGACTGGGCTAATGGTTCTATTAAAAGAAAGTCACATTTTTAAACAGCTGGGAGAATTTCAACTTTTTATAAGAAGAAAGTTAGTTATTGAGAATTCGTACTTTTGAATTGTGTTAAAAAATCAAACTCTTTAAAAATTCGAGGGTAGCTAAATTTTCTTTAACTTAAGAAATGCACTTCAAAACCACCTATCAGACAACTTAAATTGTCTAAATACAAGTAAATAATTATTTCTTTACAAATTAAACTTTCAGAAACGAATTAGGTCATATGTTGACAATCAGTGATATCGACTGAAAGAGCACAAAATATGTATAGCAATTTATACATTAAGCATCAATTATACCGGGTTCTTGCTTCTTAGTTACACATTTACCCTATGTGTACTTTTAAATGAAAAAAAAATCAAATCATTGGTGCGATATAGACAACCAGTTATACCACGTTATACTTGCACTAATCTGCACAAGTTGTGTTAGAATTATTTTATTTTTTTAATCCAGAAGTAGTTTCTTTATAAATTATTAACGCAAATCTCAAACAAACAATAATTTATTAACATTAACGCACACAAATATCTAATGAAAACAAGGCTAGTAAAGTAACATTGTATTAATGAACTTTAACAATATTAAACTCGTTGCTTTAATGACCTAATAAATACTCAAAATCTTCACCTTGCTTTTTGAGACAATAAGCTAAGCGGTCTTGAAAGCATCGTAAAGAATTTTGAACAAATTGTGGATTCATTTCATTACATGCAGTACCTATACGATCTTTTAATTCGTCTAAGTTTTGAATGGGTACATTATTATAAACTTTGCCTTTTAGGTTACCCATAAAAAAAATCATTAGAAGCCAAGTTTGCTGATCGGAGTGCCTACGAAATAGGACCAAATCTTCCAATCCAGCGTCTTTCAAAAGTGTCAGTTTAAAGAAGTTTCTTACTGTATTCGTCAAATGTACAGGAACACCATCCATTTGCCACCAGGGTTCAATATATTAAGCCTTTCAATTGCTGGAATTATGTACTCTCGCAATAAATCCAAAAATTGTACATCTGTTAAATTTTGATCGATAAAAATAGGCCAATAAAAGAGTTATTTACGCATCCTAGCCAAACATTAACCTTTTAGGGGTACTATGTCCAAGATTAAGTTTTGGATATGAGGATTGGTACAGGACAAGTATCTGAATTAATAAAAAGGACATTTGTGATTTTTTGATTGATGGAAAAATAAAGGACTAGTACAAACCCGAAATTTTGAGAGTTGACCTCCCCATTGATAGTAAAGGTAGCTTCATCAGTAAATATTATTTTACTTAACATTTCTTCATTTTCATTCAACGAATTGAACATTGTTTCACAAAAATCGGTACGCTTTATTTTATCCTCGGTAAGTTGTTGATGATTTGAAATTTTATTGGGTTTATACTTAAATTCTTTTATGGTTCTGTATACCAAGCTATACGAAATTTCAAAATATTTAGCCGTTACTCAACATAACAGATGATATTTATTTTCATTCCTTCAGTTAGAATATGATTGGTTTTGCTTGTTTTTCTATGACCAGTTAAAACACAACCATCTCTTTTAAATTTGTTAAAAATATCAAAAATGGTTTTCAAACAAGGTATAGGCTTTTCAGGGTAGTGGACTGAAAACATGTCCCGAACGTTTCTAAAGCTACCATTTTGTTGGTACCACATACGCATTGTCACTCTTTCTTCATTATTATACCTGTTCATTATGTATTTCACTAGTAATTAAATAATAAATGCTCAATAGTAAATAACATTTTAATTTTCTTTATCAGGTTACCTAGGATATGAAAAAATGCTTTGACATTTTTTCTTTGTAATTACACATAAAACCTTTAATACAGCGCCTTATCAATTAAAAGTTTGATTTGAGTAGTTCGGAACTAGAAAACAATAGTATATTATACACCAAGGTTGTGAAGTCTGTCATTATTGCCTTAGCACCAGTTTATTTCACGAGGGGCGAACCATGGTGTATTTACTTTTTTTCTACAACTAGCCAAATTTAAGCGAAAAATAAAAAATAAACATTTTTCTTGTAAAAATCAAGTAGCACAGGAATGCAAATAAATCAAAAAAGCATTAAAAGCTACATACGTTGATAAACCAACTGCAACTGATTCACTAAACACTTGTGTGACATATTTCACCTTCATTTTCTGAAAATTATTCGGAGTGATATGTAAATTAGTTGATTTAGAGCCAATCGCAGCGGTTTAGATTTGTCTGACATGTAGAAATTTTTAATGCCTTTCCAAGATGCTTTTTGTTATTAAAGATTATATCGTATTTAATCAAGTTATTTTGCACCGACTTCAATAAATAGAAGACATCGTAGAAATAATAGATTTTCTTATCGTTTACGAGAAAGTTTGGTTTTTCAGGTAATACATATATTCTTTTAATTAGGCTTAGAAAATTTTACTACTGCCCTAACATTCGCACCGCATTGTAATTGAAGCTTTTCTATGCAGTCTAATACTATCGACTTCAATTTGTCACCTTTACATATCGTATTTGTAAAGATGTAGCACAAGGGTTGTTTAACTTTTATATATAACTCTAACCATGATCACGTAGCAGTTTGAGCTGGCAAAAATTTAAAACCTACTTTAAAATTAACATTTTGGGGCCCGTAAAATATAATTTTAGTGAAAATTGTTTGTATTCCTCTATTTATCTCCTGCTTCTTAGTGGTTTATTTTTTAAGTCCACTTCGGCTGTCACAATTTGTGCTCTGCTTTCGGGAAGTAATCGTTGGGAGATGTTAACTTCAATTGAAGTGCTTTCTTTTCACGTTGCAATTTAAGAATGTTCCTCCGTAATTTTCTTTACCTAAGAGTATTTGAGCTGCAAGCTTGAGTAGTTTTGGTATAGCTAAAGATGTTAACGGGCATTTATTGCTTCGCCAATATACCTTGCATCATTTGAATATTGGGTTTCAGAAATTGACACTTGTAATTCATTTAGGAATGGCAAGTGTTCACCACATACTCGTTAAGTTTTTAGAGTCGAGATTTTTATGCAACAGATCGGACCTTCCAGATTCTGTTAACCATTCAAAATACCTACAACAAAATGTTTGTAATTTACTTAAAATTCTTGATGTAACTTAACTCGCCTGGTTAAATCTCCTTTGGGAAACCTGAAAAAACTGATTCTATTATCATATTTAATAAATAAATAAATTCAGGTTATGTATTTGCGGTTATGGGATGGGGGCGTGAATTTTAAACTAATGGCATTTTTTTATTCAAATAATTTTATCGTGTTAGGTAATTTTAAGCAGCAAATAAGTTAAAGATAATCACCTGGATATACAAAATTATGTTTCACTCGTTTTTGTTAAACAACTATTCTTAGATTCTCAAAAATTTGAATTTGTTCATTATTAACCTAGGTCAACAATAGAAAAAATTATTAACCACTAATAGAGGAATTCAACTTCTCAGTTGGCTATGAGACGCAATAATTGTCCATTTCACAGCTAGTAGTAGAAAAAATGTTTTTTCCACTACTAGCTGTGAAGTGGACAATTATTGCGTCTCCTAGCCAACTGAGAAGTTGTTCGAATGTTCTGGCAAAATTTTGTAGACATTATGATGAGCTTGTTAAAGTAGAATGAACCCGAGAAATGGGGCATATTTTCTTTGAAAATATTCCACCTATTATTATTTCACTAAAGAAGAGTCAGATAATGACGATGCTAGTTCCAGTTTCTTTCTATTGTTTGTTTTACTTGTTTTATTATACTAAAGCTACTTGCTTATTTCAGTAAAGATTGTAACTTTTGGTAACGTATATCGTGTGTTTCCGTGTTAAATAAAACGGTTATCACCGCTTTACTCAAGATTCCGTCAAATCCGCCACCAATAGTTCTCACTCCAGCATACGCTAAAATAAAGCAGTTATCTAGGATTTTCGTACCTAACCTGTATAAACCAACACAGTGGATTCATAAATAATTGTAAATCACATCGTGTAGAAGAAGCACTATTGCGGATGACATACTTGTCTTTTTCAAAAGTCTGGAATCTTTTAAAAAAAACTGCATAAAACACGACTTTAACTTTTTCTTAGTATAACGTAACCTAACATTTCTTTAACCATTTGTAAATCTCATCTTGAAAACGGACAGTATTTCAGTTCCCGGTGTATGGATTGAATGTTGTCATAATTGTATTTCCTCCGGCGTTAAACCTTATTGTATTGTCATTGCTTTCAAAATTCTTAACCTCAAAAAGTCCAGAATTGTCAAGTTGTACTATAACATTAATTAAGAGTTAATTCCTTCTTATAGGAGAACCAAGGATAAAACACTTTTTTCTGTTCTATTATTCGCAATGAGAGTCCGAATAATGGCGGTTCCGTTGCCGGGTTGCGGAATAGGAACCGCATTCCCTTTCGCCCAGAATTATGAATTGAATATTTCATTCTCTTCAGAACTGCATATTCATTCCCCATTCTCAAAATTTCAATTACAACAATAATAAATGGGAAATTGACTGATGAGGACGGATAAAGTAGCTCATATTTTTCCCAATAGTGTGTTATGATTATAATTGCGTTCGTATTCTGCTAAACTTGCCAATTGATGAAATAGACGTTGTAGCTGCTAAAAATTACATTAAATAATAAACAATTTATTTGCATTTACACATATATACCTCCCTGAATCCAGGTTGGAAGTATATGAATTGTTTTTTTAACTACCTTGAGTCTAGTGTAAATTTTTCTAGCATAATCTTAATAGGTGATTTTAATTTACCAGCTTATCGCGAATGGTTAATAAACAACAAAACAAATTCTAAAATAAGTTGCTTAAATGATTTTATGGTCATCAATGACTTGCAACAATGTAACGATTTACTGAATAAAACAATAGATTACTGGACTTGGTGTTTGTATCTAAAAGCATTATCTGCAATGTTAGAAAGGCAGAAGACACTCTGGTCTCCGAAGATGGGCATCATCCAGCGCTAATGTTTAATTTATCAATATCAACAAATAGTAATTTTACTAGTACTACATCTAGGTCTAGTTATAACTTTAAAAAAACAGACGTTATATAATTATATACATCTCTCTCAACTAAGGATTGGTCGAATGTATTTTTTCACATGAAACGAATGACTGCTGCTAACATGTATATGCGGATATTTACAATCTGTTTAACACCTACGTTCCGTGGAAACACAGAAAGTCACCAGGTAGATGTTATCCTGTTTGGTATGATTGTAAGAATACCGCCAATTTTAATAGATTTTCTGATAAATAATTTTAACAACTTAAAATATAGAAAATTTTACACAGGAAAATCCGTAACACCGCCGATTGCCGCTATCATTTGGTACATGCTGAGCGACAAACAAAATTCCCTTTGACGTCACGACGTGATAGGTACAGGGTATAAAAGCGCGAATCCCCTGATCGCGAAACAACTCCGTCCGGTGTATGGTTGTGAGAACAACATACGCATTTTCCGCCGACGCTCAAAAAAGAACCGTGTTGATTTTCATTTATTTTTTCGAATTCCTTTTTATTTTTATTATCCGTTCATTTTTAGTTTCGTTTGATTTTTTCTTTCTTTTATTCCGCCGTGTCAGCCGACGTGAACGTAGGGGTTCCACCCCAGCGGGATCTCAGCTAAAACAATACCGTGAAGTATCAGAGTTGTATTTTCCCCTTACCTGCAAACCGATCATAGAGTGTAGAGAACGTAGAGAGTTGTCTTTCAGCGAAATCTACACACTCCAACCCCGCTTGATCTGAGTACGTAGAGTTAACATTCAGCGAAAAGGATCAAAACCTCACACTGCCCCAAAAAGGCAACTGGAACGTAGAGTACCTATTCTGCGGGAAAGTTGGAAACCATCCTCGCAGCTAAAACGTGGAGAGTATTTTTCCGCGAGACAACTGCGTCCCGTAGTTCAGTTGCCAGTACGTGGGGTGCCCATCCCGCGGACCGCCGCTGCATTCCTTTAAAACCACAAATAAAAATTCCGTATGCAATTCGCTATAAAACTCACCGAGCTACCGTAATTATATTTGTTCACAATTAAACCGTCATTTGCCCGCTAGGGATTAACGACAACGCGTGTGAATACCTGTAATAATTGTTCCCTGCCGATCATCGTACGATTGTAATAAATAATAAAAAGCGTTTGTGTTACCTACAATCATTTAAAGAAATTATTGATGTTAAACCCAAATATACTTTCATATTTACCCGTTCATTAATTTCTCCGTAGTTCACTAAATTAATAAAATAAGCCGAACGAGGTAATCTGTTTATTACAGCGCCCGCCATATTGTCGTCTACACTCAAGTAGGGACCGATTGTGAAACCGAGGCCACGCCGAACGGCAACACAACGTCGCTTAAGCCCGAGTCAGAAACCAACAACCCCGACTTCTGGCAGCACCTATCGTTCAGCGACGAACCGTCGCTACTGTTAGGCCGCATTCAACTAGAGACAAAACTGTTTATTTATTTAAATTAATTTTAAATTTATTTTGTAGTTAGAACAATAAATTTTTATACCAAATAGGCGAACCTAATTTCTCCGACAAAGAGCTACCCGAGCCGACAGTGTTACAAATTGGCGCTTCACGAGCAGGGACCCCGGAACTCAAGACCGTATTAATTAACCGTTTGCTTTCAGTACTAATTGTATTTTCAGGAATAACATTGCTGATCCGTTTCGTCCTTTTGAAGGACTGGCGCTCGAGTATACAAAACCGCAAACATGCCGACTACTCCAGAAGAGGAACAACCACCAACAGACGTCCGAGTTAGTTGGGTGTACAGTCTGAAGAAACCCGAATTGATGAACGAAATGGGCAAATTTCACTTGGACACCGAAGGAAATGTGGAAGTGTTAAGAGGCCGATTTATAAATTACCTTCGCACCGGAGAAGGAACCGCTGCAGAAACCAGCATTAGTAACCCATCCAAACCCGAAGCAACACCGATACCCGCTGCCGCAAGAACGTGCGAGATCGTTCGCAAATGGGGTGTGCGTTTTGACGGCAAAAGTGATCCGCTTTCGTTCTTAGAAAGAATAGCCGAACTTCAAGAATGCTATGAGCTAACCGCTGACCACCTACTCAAAGCATTACCTGAGTTATTGAAAGACGACACCCTACTCTGGTACAGAAATAACAAAAATTTTTGGAATACTTGGGATCAATTTTTGGTGAGTTTTCGTACGCAATTTTTATTACCTCGATACAACTTCAAGATAGAAGAAGAAATCCGCAACCGTTTGCAGAAACCGCAGGAGAAAGCTAGTGCTTTCGCTACCGCCATTCTGACGCTCATGAGGAGACATGGAGGCATAAGTACAGAAAGTCAGTTAGAACGCATCTATGAAAATTTGAAACCGGAATACAAATACTATATCCGCCGACGAGATTTCACTGACCTAACCGAGTTGTTAGAAATGGCCGCACAATTTGAAACACTTCCACCGCTACATAAACCACCGACACCGAGTAAGATACGTTTCGCCGAACCGATCACTATACCGACCGAGCAAACGGAAGTTGGAGCTGTAAGCAACCTCGGCGTGAAACGACCGCCGTCACCGGTTCACCCTCGCAACATCAAGGAAGTTAAATGCTGGAGATGTGGCCAGGATGGACACTTCAGAAGTGAATGCAAAGGGACGTTTCGAGCGTTCTGTTCTAGATGTGGACGTAACGGGATACTCTCGTGATTGTTCGTGTGGACGCGTCCAGGGAAACTCCGCAAGCCGACACGAGCAGTAAGGCGGCTCGTGTCACCAATGGCATTCGCCTCTGTATTACGTCACGACTCTGATGAATGGAAAAATTGGTTGTTTAAGGTTCAACAGACGTGCCGTCCGCCGCAATTACCAGCATTTCCTGCAGCCGCCATTGATGACCGTTTGTTTATAGATATCCAAGTATATGGGAAAAGGTTTTCCACTCTAGTGGACACTGGCGCTGCAAAAACGTATATTGGAAACGCCATCCGAAGCCTCTTGGCTAGAAACGAAGTCAGACCAGATAACCACCACTCAGAAGAAGTACGACTCCCCGACGGATCCGCCACCCGTACAAAAGGCATATTTTCTTTTCCCGTTCAAGCAAATAATCGACAACTTGAAATTACAGCGTATTATTTGCCAAATTTAACAACTGATATGATTTTAGGTTTAGATTTTTACAAAATCAACAAGCTGTCCTAGATTTGAAACAAAACCACTTAGTATTTGGCGGCGAAGAAATAAATTTGTCTCCAAGATACAATCCTGGGATCGCTGGCATCCAAAGCCCCCGAAAAGATCAGATGGCCCGACTGCAGACGTTTCTAGAACAGGAACTGCCGAAATTTAAGGACTCTCCCGGATTAACTCACCTAATAACTCACGAGGTCAAGTTGAAATCAGACGTAGAGCCCCGAAAACAACGCTACTATCCTCGCAATCCCGCGATGCAACAAGTCATTAGCACTGAAGTTGACCAGATGCTGGCTGACGGCGTCATAGAAGAATCTCACAGCCCGTGGTCGTCACCCGTAGTCCTGGTGAAGAAGCCGTCCGGAGAACACCGGTTTTGTGTGGATTACCGCCAAGTTAATGAGGCCAGCATCAAGGACGCATACCCAATTCCGTTCATCCAAGGAATTTTAGATAAACTGAGAGCTGCCCGCTTCATTAGTACCCTGGACTTAAAACGGGGTACTGGCAGGTTCCGCTTTCCGAAGCAAGCCGCCCCATAACCGCTTTCACGGCTCCCGGTAAAGGACTTTACCAATTTAAGGTCATGCCGTTTGGTCTACACTCCGCTCCGGCGACGTTCCAACGCCTCCTAGACCAAATTATTGGTCCCGAGTTAGACGAGCGGGCTTTCGTATACCTAGATGATATCATCATAATTGGTAAAACATTTGAAGAACACATCCATAACTTACAAGAAGTATTCAACCGTCTCCGTCAAGCCGGGTTACAGCTAAACCCGGAAAAATGTGTTTTCTGCGTCCCGGAATTAAAATATCTGGGACATCTAGTATCCGAACAAGGAATACAGCCAGACCCGGAAAAAGTGGAAGCGATTGAACAAATGGAACCTCCCAAAATGTCCGACAGCTTCGTCGATTCCTGGGGATGGCCTCCTGGTATCGTAAGTTTATTCCACAATTTTCGCAGGTTACACATCCGCTTACTAACCTTCTGAAAAAGAATCAAAAGTATGTTTGGTCTAACCAAGAAGATACTGCATTCCGAAAATTAAAAGATGCGCTTACCTCGGCTCCAATTTTGACCTGTCCGGATTTTACAGTGCCGTTCGTTTTACAAACAGACGCCAGCACCACCGGACTAGGGGCTGTCCTTACACAGGTACAAGAGGGACAAGAAAAGGTAATAGCATATATTAGTCGCTCACTGAACACTGCCGAAAGAAATTATTCGGCCATTGAACTTGAATGCCTCGCTGTGGTCTGGAGCGTCTGCAAGTTAAAAGGATATTTAGAAGGTTACCATTTCACCGTCATTAGTGATCACCGCAGCCTAAAATGGCTGCGGACTATGGAGAAGCCGACCGCTCGACTAGCAAGATGGATATTAGAACTACAACAGTACGATTTTGAGGTCGTATATCGTAAAGGAGCCCTTAATTATGTAGCTGACGCCCTTTCTCGGCGCTATGAAGGAACTGCCCTGGCCGCCAATCTTGCACCCTTGACAAACTCCGATGGTCTTGGTACCTGTACCTGGCTAGACCGTCTTCGTGCCCGGATAATTGAGAACCCCGAGGCATACCCCGATTATAAGGTGTCTGGAACAGATGTCCACCGTTCTTTTCCGGATTCGTCCCCCGTCACCGCTGAAGGTCTCCGTAATCCGTGGAGGCTGTGTGTACCGAAGAACCTCAGAGGCAAGGTGTTAAAGGAATGCCACGGCGTCCCGGAAGCCGGCCATCTCGGAGTGGCGAAAACCATTTCGAGGATCTTTCAGAAATATTATTGGCCTGGAATTACTCGAGATGTTCTTCGATACGTAAGAAAATGTCCTTCATGCCTCAGTTATAAACATTCAACCCAGAAACCCGCCGGAGAAATGTACTTTAGGAAAGTGAATCACCCGGGTGAAGTCGTCAGTTCCGACCTGATTGGACCGTTCCCGCGTTCCTTGAAAGGTAACCGTTATATATTGGTTTTCAGGACCGTTTCACAAAGTGGGTAGAGATCAAGCCCTTACGTACCGCCACCGCTCAGCACTTGAGGCAGGCCTTGAGAGAAAATGTGATTTTTCGGTTTGGGTCGCCAAAGTTTCTAATCACCGACAACGGCCCGCAATATACTAGTAAAATATTTTTAGACACTTTAAACGAATATGGCATTACGCACCGTCCGACGCCACCGTACACACCCCAGGCCAATCCAGTTGAAAGAACAAATAAAGTGATTGGAACCATGGTTGCTCAGTTCACCACCGAAGACCACCGCCATTGGGACATCCACCTTCCTGAAATTGCGTTTGCAATTAACTCGGTAGAGCATCGGTCCACCGGATTCACGCCGGCCATGTTAACTCTGGGTCGAGAGCTGACCGCCCCGAATGCGTTATACCGCCCACCGTCCGACGAATCCGTTGACCCGCTCCAGCCTACCGAACGTTTCCAACAGGTAAGTCGCGTAGAGAGGCTCCAACAACTAGCCCGAGAGAACTTAGTCACCGCTTTCGAAGATCAACGCCATTTTTACAACCTCCGCCGCCGGAAGTGGGTGCCTCAGAAAGGAGACCTCGTCTACAAGAAAGAAATCTCCCTCTCGGATGCGTCCAAGGGAATTATGGCAAAGTTAAACCCTAAGTACAGCGGTCCGTTCATCATACATAGGGTGCATTCTCCCGTCGTTGTCGAAATTCGAACGCCCCACTCACGGAAGAAAAGTCAACGAGTCCACGTGAAAGATTTGAAAGTGGTGGGAGACAACGTGTCCAATACCAGGCTGACTGAAGAAGAAGGGGCTGGGGCAAGGATATATAATAAAGAGACCCACGATGAGGATGCACTTGAACATCAAATGGCATCTCTAGTACCCACCAACCCCTGGTCTCAGTATTCCCGAAGGGAGGGACATGTGTAAGAATACCGCCAATTTTAATAGATTTTCTGATAAATAATTTTAACAACTTAAAATATAGAAAATTTTACACAGGAAAATCCGTAACACCGCCGATTGCCGCTATCATTTGGTACATGCTGGGCGATAAAGTTAACGACAAACAAAATTCCCTTTGACGTCACGACGTGATAGGTACAGGGTATAAAAGCGCGAATCCCCTGATCGCGAAACAACTCCGTCCGGTGTATGGTTGTGAGAACAACATACGCATTTTCCGCCGACGCTCAAAAAAGAACCGTGTTGATTTTCATTTATTTTTCGAATTCCTTTTTATTTTTATTATCCGTTCATTTTAGTTTCGTTTGATTTTTCTTTCTTTTATTCCGCCGTGTCAGCCGACGTGAACGTAGGGGTTCCACCCCAGCGGGATCTCAGCTAAAACAATACCGTGAAGTATCAGAGTTGTATTTTCCCTTACCTGCAAACCGATCATAGAGTGTAGAGAACGTAGAGAGTTGTCTTTCAGCGAAATCTACACACTCCAACCCCGCTTGATCTGAGTACGTAGAGTTAACATTCAGCGAAAAGGATCAAAACCTCACACTGCCCCAAAAGGCAACTGGAACGTAGAGTACCTATTCTGCGGGAAAGTTGGAAACCATCCTCGCAGCTAAAACGTGGAGAGTATTTTTCCGCGAGACAACTGCGTCCCGTAGTTCAGTTGCCAGTACGTGGGTGCCCATCCCGCGGACCGCCGCTGCATTCCTTTAAAACCACAAATAAAAATTCCGTATGCAATTCGCTATAAAACTCACCGAGCTACCGTAATTATATTTGTTCACAATTAAACCGTCATTTGCCCGCTAGGGATTAACGACAACGCGTGTGAATACCTGTAATAATTGTTCCCTGCCGATCATCGTACGATTGTAATAAATAATAAAAAACGTTTGTGTTACCTACAATCATTTAAAGAAATTATTGATGTTAAACCCAAATATACTTTCATATTTACCCGTTCATTAATTTCTCCGTAGTTCACTAAATTAATAAAATAAGCCGAACGAGGTAATCTGTTTATTACAGCGCCCGCCATATTGTCGTCTACACTCAAGTAGGGACCGATTGTGAAACCGAGGCCACGCCGAACGGCAACACAACGTCGCTTAAGCCCGAGTCAGAAACCAACAACCCCGACTTCTGGCAGCACCTATCGTTCAGCGACGAACCGTCGCTACTGTTAGGCCGCATTCAACTAGAGACAAAACTGTTTATTTATTTAAATTAATTTTAAATTTATTTTGTAGTTAGAACAATAAATTTTTATACCAAATAGGCGAACCTAATTTCTCCGACAAAGAGCTACCCGAGCCGACAGTGTTACATGATAGTAAAGTAATTAACTTATTAAAGATCAAAACTAAATATCATAAAAAAATGATATCCTATCCAACTGTAGCTAACAGATCTGCATTCAGAAATGCGCGTAAAATATTTAAACAATCTGAACGCGGGTGCTACCGAAATTATATAAAAAACATAGAAAATAATATTAACCACAATCCTAAAAATTCTGGACCTTTATTAACAGCAAACGTTGTACCTCAAGAATACTCGGGCGTATGGTTTACAATAATGTGGAACTTAGGACACCGCAGGATATTTTAGATGGGTTTGCTGAACATTTCAGTAAATCATTTACAAGGAACACTAAAAAACTCCTGAGCAAACATGTCAAGGACCAGATAGGAAATTACAAAGTTACTGAGAACATCGTGCTTCGACACCTAAACAAAATCAAAGCTTCATTTATTATGGGCAATGATCAAATACCTGCCTTTTGGTTAAAGATTGTGCATCTATCTTTGTCAAGCCATTAACGCATTTATTCAATGTTATACTTGCCTCGGGGTATTTCCAACACTCTGGAAGGTCAGTCGTATTACTTCTGTATTTAAATCTAATGACATAAATGATATTGCTAACTATCGTCCCATAGCAATTTTGTGTAATTTTTCTAAAGTTTTTGAAAGTGTGTTAGCAGAAGAACTATATACTACTGTAGCTTCTACTTTATCACCCCATCAGCATGGGTTTATGAAAAGCGATCGACCGAAACGAACTTAATAAATATAAGTCAAGTTATCTCAACCGAACTCGACAAGAACAATCAAATTGATGTAATATACACGGATTTAAGCAAGGCTTTTGATCGATTACCACATGCACTTATTATTAAGTATATGAAAATGTTTGATATCAGCTGTAACATCATAACGGTGATCTCGTCTTACTTATCTAATCGTATAAATTTTGTGTACTTCAAAAACAATGTTTCTAAAAGTATAATAGTGTAAGTGGTGTGCCTCAAGGCTCCAACTTAGGACCTTTGCTATTTCTGTTGTTCATAAATAATGTGTGTAGTGTACTTTGAGCCAATATCTTCTATATGTGAACGATATTAAATTGTTTTATGTAATCAACTCTATGGAGGATTGCGCAACGTTACAGAATAGTCTGTCACGGATGAATGAATGGTGCAACAACAATGGGCTACCTATAAATATCGCCAAATCTAGTGTGGTGTCGTACTTTAGGAAAAAGAATCCATTTATACATAGGTATAAAATTGATGAGAAAGAAATTACCCGGTCTAACTCAGTAAAGGATTTAGGTATAATTTTTGATAGTCGGCTAACTTTTAATGCTTATATCAATCATATTGTTAATAAGTCAAGCAATACCCTTGGATTTATTATTCGAAACTGTAGGGAGTTTACCTCCACTGAATCTATCATAAAATTATATGAATCATTAGTTCTAAGTAAATTAACTTACTGCGCTTGTGTTTGGTCCCCAAAGCAAATTAAGTTTGTAAATCTGTTAGAGAAAGTACAAAAACGCTTTCTTAAATATTTGTACCTTTACAAACACCATTCTTTTCTTCCTTAATAATATTAGTTACAATAGTTTGTTAAGCGAATTCAACTTTATACCGATCAAAACTAAGCATAACCATATATGTATATATTATCTGTACAAAATCATAAATTTTCTTATTGATGATCCGTTCATATTAAATTCGATAAATATTCATGTTCCACGCTTATGTGGTCGAAATAATCTAACTTTTGAGTACAAGACCCCTCACACACTGCATCATTTCAACTCACCATTGTATCGCATGTATATTTTATATCATACCATCCAAGATTATATTGATATATTTAAGGCACGTCCCAAAGAATTTAAAAATTGTTTAATTGAACTTTCAAGTGTATCGTAATTTGGATTTGAATTTAGATTTTTCTTTTTTTGTTCTGAATATTTCATATGTAAATTATTAGTTTTTTCTCTATAATTTGACATTAATGTCTGTTGAGAAATAAATAAATAAATAAATAAAGAAAAAGATATTTATATGAAACAACATTTAAGGTTTTTTTTTTAATATACTGATTTTTTACAGTTCTTCATAGTGATCTTAGTGATCAAATCGAAACTGACATTTTATTGATATGACAAGCTGAGTCTATCAAACACATCCAATAACGTCTTAACTTATTTGACTTTTTTTGTAATCTTGAATCTGTCTTCGAGCTCACTATCATTGAATGTGATTGCGTTCACGGTGGTGTTATGTATAATTCCACAGCTTTCAATGTTTACGTATAAAAAAACAACTTTTAAATGAATATAACATTTAACAATTGAAAAAATTGTTATATTTATTATTATTGACGATTTTTGTTTGAAATATTAAATCCACCAAATGTAAGCCTTTATTAGAAATTGCTATAACTCAAAAAATGAATGATTATTTTGCAAAGTCAACCAAGTTGTAGCCATTGAGGTGAGCATTATTTCACATAGTTCCATCAAAATTAGAGAAGTCGAAGATGAATTCGTGGATGTTTAATTTATTTCGTATTTTATTCTTAAGAATGTTATTATTTTGTAATTATTTATTATGGTAATGTGTCATTTTATAAATTTTAAATATTCATCGTTTTTTTTTGTATTATACATGAAAAAGTTATCGGCAAGATTGGTGCCGCGATTGCACACAGAAAATCGTATGAGGTGTTGGGACGGTTTGCAGCTGTTGCAGCGGAATCTGTAGTTTCGTCACTGTGGACACACCACTACACTCCTGAGACCAAAGAACAGTCCGAATAGTGGGTTGACAACGTGGAATTTGCACCAAAAAAAGGCGAAGTCTGTGTTTTCGGCCGAGAACCTTATGGCAACTGTATTTTGGGATTTGCAAGGAATAATCTTCATCGAATATAGAAAATGGGTAAAACTATTACGTTCGTATTATTCAACTTATTGAACCGTTTGCAAACTGAGCTGTAAAAAAATTCCTTTTCTATCAGGATAGCGCACCAACTCACATATCAGCAGTTGTAGTCGCAAAACTAATGGAATTCCAACTTCGTAATCTCCAAACCTGAGAGACTAATTCTAAGAAGCTTAATACTGATTAATAACAAATTTAATTCGTTCAGTTTAAAAAGATGGCCCAAGTTAGTCATTGTATTGTAAACAGCCTTATACACGTAAATCCATTGCAAGGTATTTTCAGAAAAATTTGTACTATACAGTTCAAAAATTACGTCAACATTTTCAAAACCATCAAAATGTACATTTTTAAAAACATGCCTGCCAATGTTGAAATTTGCTTAAATATCCAAATTTTGCGAGAATTTGGTACTTTCCATAGTACTTCCTGTCTGAAAATATTTTATCTCAATTCGTTAAATGCATTTACCGCAATCTGCAGATATTCTGAATTTCATTATAATTAGAAGAGCAAAATATTTTAATCAAATTGCGTGGAATGATTCTCTATAATAGGAGACGAGATTAAAAGTTATTTAGCTTTTCTAGTGACTTACCAGTGAAAAACAGACTATAAGTCATTCATTGACACGACGAAGCTGTCTACGCAGGTCTTTATTCTCGGGAGTCAAGCTTGTTTTATTATTAATATAATCAAATCGCATGCTTTGTACATGATCTACAACGAAACATAGAGGCTACGAGTACACAAAGCATCTAAAAAGATACCTACCAGTAAGGTTAAATAGGTCAAAAAAATTGATGACATGACCATAGCCAATGTAAAATAAATTACGTTTCTGTGAAAAAGGTCAATTATAATATAATTTTTACCTTGTGTTAAATATTTTTGACAAATAAGTGTTGCGGCAGCTATTGTCGCCTCGTGCTATCGTAACACTTCCAAAATTTAAATTGCAATCAAGCATATTTGCTTAAGTTACAAAATAACTATATGTCTATATATTTTAATAATTATGCATTGTTATTAATACAAATAGTTAAAGATAAGGAATATTTGGTTGGTTGATAAGATGTTTGCAAAGTTAAAACATAGTTTAGTTACATAGAAAGTTATTTTTATTTAATGTTCGAAAAATTTTAAATAGTAATTCTAATTTTATCTCACTTTAAGCGGGGAATTTATACAGTGGAATAATGTCTAGTAGTAAAATATTGAAATATATTTTGTATGTTACGAAAATAAATCGATTTTTGTGTGTACGTGATCGAATGGAGTGAAAGTGGGAGGAGACGCTCTCGGGCAGTAGAGAATGATAGACGTGTAATTTTGAGTCCGTGCAAGAAACAATTAATAGGGAATGTTCTTTGCTAATCATTAAAATAAGTGTTGTGGGTGTAGTGAATCAACCTAGTTATTAAAAAACGGTTTAATAAAAACCCGATAAAGCTGCGCATTGTTGTTAAACCCCGCGAAGTGTTGTAAGCCTGCGAAATAGTATAAATGGAACAATAAGGAAAAGTTAAGAAAGCAGTCCAGGTTCGATAGGTCATTTGCCGAGAACAGTTGAAGGTCGCAAGTACACTTCAAATAGATTTACCAGGTTAGTTTAAGTTACTATATTAGAATATGTGTATTAAAAATTAAATAAGATTGTAACGAATTATAAATTCTGCAAAGTCGTGCACGTAACGCTATTTAGGATTATATATTCGTATTTGTAAGAATTATACTTTTGATTATTTTTCTATAAATTAAAATTTTGTTAAATCTTAAACCACGTTATTGTTATTAAGAATCCAAACCTTAGAGATGTTATCAACCAAAGAATTTTGAACAAAAAAAGTCTCAAACTCACATTCAATATAAAATTATATTATTCAATACAAAAACGCAATCATCGCAATATGTGTAAGCTCACTAAGAGTAGGCAAAAATTACAATCTCTAATCGCTTGCTGTAAATTTGCAAAAGATTGTACAATAGCAAACAAAAACCGAGAATCACTTCATAGCTGTTTCGTCCTTTTGAAATTCTTAGGAGTGAGAGAATTTGAGTGTAAATTTACCATTGTACAAATGCGTGGATAAATTTTGTGCAAGTTTTTGATCAAAAGAATCAAAAGTCTATATTTGATATAGTAAGTAAAATTGGGTGTGTTTTTTCATCTTTTTGTAAGATGAACAACAGAACAGTACAATAAAAAATAAGAATATTATAAAGACAATTTTTGCCGCACGAAGAAAAAAAATTTTCAATTACTATAGTATGACAAAAATACTCTTCTTTTTTATTTTCCTAACTAGACTTTTTCTAAAGAATGTTAGTGTGGTTAGGTTTTTACAAGCTCAGCAATAAAGCTTAAATACGCATGCAGGCACATATACACTCTATCGCGATAATTGATGTTAGCCAGTTTATTTTAGAATTTCAGTACAAAAAAAATTAGATACGTCATTTTTTTATTTAATATATAATTGATTTATTTTGGTGTTTTTAAACAAATAATGTCAAAAAATCGAGAACGAGATCAGTTATTCAAAGTCAAAGGTCATAAAAAACAATTTTTCGCGAATGTCTAGCTTTCTATGGCTCAGAGTCCAATTTAGGTTATTATAAAAATGAAAGATAATTAAAATTTTCTATAAAAATGATATCTTCTATATTTTACATTACAACAAATAATTAAAGGCTCAAATGTAAAATTAGATATTGTTGCACCGTTTTTCGGAATATTTTTGATTTGAAAATAATGAGATTAAATTAACCTATTACCTAATTATGGAGTTTGTCAAAAATATTAAAATGGTTTTATATGATTTAGCCACGGAAAAACTGACGTTTACATATTCGTACAAAATTTCACTAAAGCTGGTGCCCAGTAGTTTCTACATAATCTTATAAAACGTGTACAAAAATTATATATAGATACGGTTACGAATTTTTTTACTCCACTTATTTTTTAATGTAAGTTCTACCCACCATATCAACGAAGTCACCCTGTTATATTTGTCGTGGCTTTACATCTTAAATATTTTTAAGGAAATATTTTAGATACGCATCAGTGTTGTATTTGTAAAAATTTTTTTTTTCTGAATTTTTAATACTTCATTTACATTGGATGACACAGCAGATAGACCGGAGGTAATATACTATCTGAATCAAAAAGATGAGCTTATCATCCAAATTGTTCGAAACTCTATCAAATACATATTGCGGTGATTGCATTTATGTTTTTGAATAAAATAATTTTATTTTGAACGTGAACATAAGACTTTCTTTGTTAAAAATTCTTTAGTTAACAATATCCTAAAGCTTGGATTCTTAATAATAAAACGTTGTTTATAGGTTAACAAAATTTTAATTTTTAAAAGCAAAATAAGATAATCGAACGTAACGTTTTTTATAAACATGAATATAATTTTTATAACGTGACATGCACTAAATTTAAGTAACTTAAATATATTCCGCTACAAAATTTTATTGTTAATAACGATATAAATTAACTAATACATACCATCTCGTTAAGAAAGTGATGCCAAAGAGTTGTTTCCTTTTTGTCCATCTAAATATTACGTTTGATGTAAATTACAGAGCGATTTGATCTAGCACTGGCCCGAAGAAGCTCCCACACTACTTGGGAGCGAAACGTTGATAAAAAACTGGAAATAAATCACTCATTCCATTCCGTACATCCTCCAATTTACATAAGGGTCCAGAAAACACCACTACTTCTTGGCAAAAAAATACACATTAATTGTTGATGTTTTTAAATACAGTGTATATTTTAAAATAGTACCGATTTAAAGATGTGAACAGGTGGCATGGTGTTATTTATTTTAGACATTAAGGACCATGAAAAAATTTACGTACGTCTACTCTAATTGCATGAAACTGGATGTGTTGAAATTAAATCTGTCAGAATTGACAAATGTACAAGATAAACTAAGATATGCCTATTATATCTTGCTTTGTCGTTCATGGCAAAGTTTGATGAAAAAATTTTTGAATCACGCGGTACAATCTCCACTTAAAGTTAAATATGGTTTAATTTCTAAGGATGCAATTGTGATACCAATTATTGCCTAGGAAATTAAATCAAAATTAACTTTAAGCTGAAATTGAACAACTGAGCCTAACTCTTAAAATCTTACTCAATAAAATTTTGGTTTATTTTTGGTTCTTTTTTAGACAGGTACTGACATACCTAGTATGTCGAATGGATTTTTACTTAAACATTATCCCAGTTCTATTAGGAGTTCTTCAAAGTTCTCACCAGGTACTTTTCCTATTCTCTTAATTTTCATAAATATTTTTAACAAACCTTATCCTTATCATTGTGCAACAATGTCCAGCAAACTTTTCCCACTTGGACCAGGAATTTTTTAGACCAGGTGCATTCAAACCATTGAATAAAAAGTGGCAGTTTGTTTCCTGCCAGAAGTCTAGGCTTTGCCGTCCTTGTCTTTTACCTTTGGGGTTGAATAAAAGCTGATATCAGTACAACTGTATTAAATACCCGACGCAGCATAAATTCCTGTATCAAAAATGACGGCAAATTTATAAAGACTTTTTTATTTTCCTTTTAATCAACTGTGATCGTTATCAATGTTTATTAAGCCGTAATGTTTCTCAAAATTATACTTTTTTTGTATTTTAAGTTCCTTTTTATTTATTATTTTATGGTATGATGTCGATATTGAGGTTAGGTTTTCATTGAGTTGTTGGTTGGCTATCTAATGACATAAAAACTGTTACACTGTTGCACTTATTTATTTTTCAAAAATTTATTTTTCTGCGATTATGTTAGAAAACGCCACCTGGTGTCTAAGAAAGCAAACGTAGTCACAACACGATTGTTACCCTAAGAAAACTTCTTTTTAACAATTTCAAGTTGATTAAAACACGTCAAGCCTTTTTGGAGTTATCACACTTATTTCCAAAAATGTTCCAACAGTCCCCAACATTTTTCATTCAGAAAAAGAGCAAAGGACAATTAACAAAGAAGATTTCCTAGGGAAACTCAAAAATAATTTTCAGCTATTGACTAATAATTTTTACCTCAAATTTTTAGAACGATTTGTTTATCTATAATATCGTACCGTTGCCCTTATTAAAACACCCAGTATGAGGTTATAGAGCATTGTGTTTTGAGTTCACTCAAAAATTCTATCAGTTTTCATATTTAGAAAGTTCACGATTTCTGTAATTTTATTTTCAAATAAAAGTTGTTTGTAATTTAATTATAAGTACACAACTTTTGTTAAATTATTTTTTCATTCGTTAAGTAATTACTAAGATATCACAATGACGTGACAGTAAATGTGTTAACAATATCTCCAAAGATATTAAGTAGGAATACAAAAAGTTATGGAGAAAAGGTTGGTAGTAATTTGAACTATTTTTTTTTCTAAAACAAAATTTCCTTTATCCTGTTTTTTCGAGCAAAATTTTAAGATTGAATAAAATTTTAAAAAGAGAACCAATACGCTACGGTTCAACAAAAAGATACCTGAAACCGGCTTAAAAATTATCCTTATTTCGTTCGATGTGGAGTTGTGCCAAAAAAACCTTAAAAATTAAATCTCAGACAACTACTTTGTACACTCATGAAATTTAAAACTTGGACACCACAATTTCTGTAAACAAAAGTTTGCACATTGTGAAGCGGGCTTAAGGGTATCATTTACAATTCTAACAGCAGGTAGTCTCAGCAGGGGTTATCTTATAGAAGGACTGTAGAATGAATCATTACACTAAGCACGTTTTAGAAAATAGGTAATTTACGTTGCTTACTTAATTTTTTCTTTAAAGAATATATTTGAAGGTATCGCTAATTAAACACCATAGCTCGATTAATTATCGAATCAAAATTTTGTTTAGGAAATGTTTACAAAATAAAATTAGAAATAATTTTGATTTAAAAACGTCTACAAGCAATAACTTTTAAATTAAATCAAAAACTAAACATGGTTATTTGGGTTGACTGATTATTACTTATTTTTAAATAAATCTAACCTACTAATTATTGTAAGTTATTAAAAAAATCATTAAACTCTCTATTCATAATATTTAGTCCTTACAAAATGTATATTTTATGACGTTTCATTTTTTTTCTGTAGTTAATATAAAAAGTGAAAATAAAAACTAAGGCAATTCTTATTGTCAACGTATATATTTAGTTTTTGACAAGAATTTATTACATAATTATAATTAAGATACCAAGTTATAGTTTAAAATTAAATGAAAACTTTTTTTTTAAATAAAGGTATTACTATATAAATAAATATAAGAAATCAATAATGGGTGTGACCTCCATTATTATTGATACATTCTTGGAGGCGTCTGCTCATTGACGCTATCAAGGTATCAATATAATTAATATTAAGCTCAAGTTATCCAGTTGCGCACAACCTGCAAAGTATAGGGTCATCATATCCCGATAGTTAATTATCGAATGTTCCAAGAAAATATGTGTAAATAGTAAATGGAATCTACTAACGTAACGTTAAGTCGTTAATTATAGTTACATAACTCTCCTTTCATAAGATATAGTTCATATTAATATGCTTATTGTAAAGCTTCGTACACACCTGAACAACAAACCGAGGAACAAACAGAACAACGAACCGAACGGCAATCGGAACATTAATTTGGACGGTGCTACGTACGAATTTTAGAACAGATTCGCAAGTCCTGATTGTTCCACGAACGGTTTGCGGCGTTCCCGCAACTTGTCGGTTTTTTCTCCGACATCAAAGAAAATGCGCGCGAATGCGTTTGCAGGTTTGGACGAATCTAAACAAAACGGCGAACAAACTTATGCGGGAGAATTAAATTATTTATTTTTTGTCCTCCCTTTTGTGGGTTTGTTGTGTTTTAGGTAATATTATGGAGTTGACAGAAGAAAAATGTTTTAAATTAATCAGTGTTTAAGAATGCAAGAAAAATGATGTCCCTATTAGCATCATTTGGGCGGGAAATTTCCAAAATAAAAAAAAAGCGAAGTAAATTATAATTTTTTACTCTTCTTTGTGCGTAAAAATTTGGTTGGCACTATCTTCTTGTTTTCCGCAATTTTCTCTTCTCAATAATAAATATATATGAACTGAAAACTACTGAAAATAATTATGGAACAGCACAAACGTTCCGTTTGTTGTTCGGATTGTGAAATCATAAAAGATCGTTTGTCGTTCTGTTTGACTTTCGGTTCGTTGTTATGTTTGTTGCTCGGTTTGTTGTTCAGGTGTGTACGAAGCTTTACAACTTAAGCAACAATTTTTTGGCGAATAAAGATTAGTTTGTGATGTAATATTAGAAACACAAATTTATATCATATCAAATTTATGACAACTTAAAACCAAGAACGTGTATGTTATTGCTAAGAAATTATTAAGGAAAAAGCGCAATTGCAGTGTAAATATTTATAATTAGATATTTTCGAAAGTTTATAAGTCCTCTATTGTAATCTTAATACTTAAAAGAAAATCCTGTCCATTAGCATTATAAGGAAATGGCTTTTACTTTATGAATAAGTTTCAATAACAATAGAATATCCTTGCTTGTTTAATTTACTTCCTTTGAGTCATATTGCTCTAAGGGTTGTTACATTGGTCATTAGAAGTATGTAATAAATAAACAATTACCTACTGTTTGAGAAGGGGTAGTGTGAACCAATAAATAAAGTAAGAAATGTAAATTCCATTTTAGTTTAAAATTTCAAGTGTTGTGAAAATGCCACCTCATCTCGGTGCTGATTTGAAAGCGCGGATTGTTTCGGAATTAGCGGCGGGCCGTAGCGTGCGTGAAATTTCACGTATGTTAGATATACCAAAAAGCACCGTAGGGCATTACCGAGTAAAATGGAATCTTGAACACACTTTGGAAAGAGCCATCGGAAGTGGTAGACCTAAAGTATCTACACGTGCTCAAGATCTCGAGTTGTTTCATTACGTAACAGAACAACCATTTGCTACATACTCCAGGGCTATAGCAGATACACATTTTCCCGGATGCCGTATAACTGCACAAAAAGATTAAAGGAGATGGGAATAAAGAAGTATAATGCTGCTGCGAAAGAAGTTCTCAGTGACGAAAATATGAGACGTCGTCTGGAATTTGCAAGGCGATATGTGAACGAACCTTTGGAATTTTGGAATCGAGTGATTTTTAGCGACGAAAAACGTTCAATAGCCGCAACGATGGACCACTAAAAGTTTTTAGAATGGAAGGAACTCGTTACGAAAATAATCACATATGTCCTAAAAACGAAGTGGTTATTTTTCTGTGAATGTGTGGGGTTGGGTTAGCGCGCGGGGTCCAGGAGTTTGTTGGGCTATCGATGGACGTCTTGATTCTGCTGCGTATTTAGATATTTTGGAAACTATTATGAAACCTTCAGTCGAAGTGTTTTATCCAGACGAAGATTATATTTTCCAACAAGTAAGTATTCTTATTTCACTATACTTTCTCCAAAAATAGTTCGGGATCTGTTGAATTAACATTTTCATAATGTATTTTTGTTGTTAAAGGACAACGCCCTATTCATACTTCGCGGGTTGTGCGCAATTGGATACGAGAAATAACTTGGAGCTGTTACCCTGGCCAGCAAAAGCCCAGATTTTAACATTATCGAAAATGTTTGGGCTCGAATACTTGCTGTTATCCGAAGACAACAAGGGCCAAATTTTATACCAGTAAACCGTAATGCACTAATTGCAGCCATTGATACCGCATGGGAAACGATTAATATTAATTATATTGATACCTTGATAGCGTCAATGAGCAGACGCCTCCAAGAATGTATCAATAATAATGGAGGTCACACCCATTATTGATTTCTTATATTTATTTATATAGTAATACCTTTATTTAAAAAAAGTTTTCATTTAATTTTAAACTATAACTTGGTATCTTAATTATAATTATGTAATAAATTCTTGTCAAAAAACTAAATATATACGTTGACAATAAGAATTGCCTTAGTTTTTATTTTCACTTTTTATATTAACTACAGAAAAAATGAAACGTCATAAAATATACATTTTGTAAGGACTAAATATTATGAATAGAGAGTTTAATGATTTTTTTTAATAACTTACAATAATTAGTAGGTTAGATTTATTTAAAAATAAGTAATAATCAGTCAACCCAAATAACCATGTTTAGTTTTTGATTTAATTTAAAAGTTATTGCTTGTAGACGTTTTTAAATCAAAATTATTTCTAATTTTATTTTGTAAACATTTCCTAAACAAAATTTTGATTCGATAATTAATCGAGCTATGGTGTTTAATTAGCGATACCTTCAAATATATTCTTTAAAGAAAAAATTAAGTAAGCAACGTAAATTACCTATTTTCTAAAACGTGCTTAGTGTAATGATTCATTCTACAGTCCTTCTATAAGATAACCCCTGCTGAGACTACCTGCTGTTAGAATTGTAAATGATACCCTTAAGCCCGCTTCACAATGTGCAAACTTTTGTTTACAGAAATTGTGGTGTCCAAGTTTTAAATTTCATGAGTGTACATCAAAAATGTGTCTTACAAACTTACATTAGCAAAATTAATTTTATGTGTAGACTTAGTATTTTACCAAAAGAGATAATTTGATTGTAGTTATTAATAATACATAACAAACATTTCAAATTAGTATTTATTAACATTCTATCAACTACATAATCACATCAAACACTAATGCATCAAATTATGCATAGTTTATAAATTATTTAAATACCCATCTAATTATAATTGAAATTATCATAGTAAATATTCATAATTTTGTTATACAAATTTTCGTTCATGTTGTAAAACATTTAAATTAAACATTAAATCACTTTCTAATTGCAAAATAAATTTGTTAATGCAAAAGGGTTTGGTTTCGAATGTACAGAGAAACAGAATTGCTAAATGTTTTTATATAATAATTAGAGGCGACAATTGGATAAACCTATTTCAGTTTTCAAATATTCATGTATTCATTAATCAAATACATTATTGAGGTACAAAGTTTTATAAACTAATTAATTAACAAGGGATAGGTCATTGTGTTTTGGGAGATACAATTAGAAGGTGGATATCCATTACGTTGGTTCCAGTATGTCCAGTGCGTATCAGATATTCTCCATTATTGTATATCGAATAAAAGCCATACGAATCGTTATTCTCCAGAAACTGAGTGGGGTTTATATCCTTTTCCAAAGCGTTATTAACTAAATTAGAAGTTCCGAACGCTCCAGCGGCATCGGTGGGGCCGTCGATTCCATCTGTTCCGCAACTAAGAAATGAAACATTCGCCGATTCAACATTGAATTTATTAATTTCAATCGAGAAACTAAGTGCCAAATGTTGGTTTCGCCCCCCTTTACCACATCCTTTGACAACCACCGTCGGTTCGCCAGCTAATATAAAACAAATTCCTTTCGAAAAATTAAAATTGATAATTTCTTGAATGGTGAATTCCGATATGTTTAGTTCTGTTCGAAAACTTTCCAGAAAAACTTTTAAATTTTCTCGGCTGTTTTTAGTAGAATTAATCAGAGACGCGACTTGGCGTGCAAGTTCTGCATAAATTTTACTAATTCTGTCAACTTCTCCACTCACTCTCGTGGATAAGACGAAAGTTTGATAACCTAACGACGTAGCTTTTTGCTAAAGCCGCGTTTGCAGCTATTTTATTATTTCCAATAATATAATTCCGAACATGAATAAAACTACCATTTGACGTTATTTCGTGGAAATCGTCAAATTTATTTTCAATTTCGAGAAACTGTTTTTATGGATAAAGGAAGTTGTTCGTATAAAGAATATTTCTTTATTATACCCACGGCGTCAGCAGCAGTATCCAAACTGGGAATCGTTGGGCCACTTGCTATATATTCGAGAGGATCATCGACAATATCCGATAAAATTAAAGACACGACTTTGGCCGGATAAGCAAACTTTGCTAATCCGCCGCCTTTAAGAAGCGATAAATTCTTACGCACACAATTTAACTCTTGAATTGTAGCGCCACATTTTGCCAAATTGTGTGTGATGCTTAATTTTTCTTGTAAAGTAATTTGTTTTTTTGGTAACGGGAGCAACGCGGAACCACCTCCTGAAATTAAAACTATCAATAAGTCATCGTCTTCGAGATTTTCCAACTTGTTTTTTATCATATCTGCACTTTTCTTAACGTTTTCATCGGGAAGATTGTTTCTTGCTCCCTCTATGATTGTAAATTTAGTACTAATGTTTTTAAAATTCGAACACTCTGTAATTCCTTCAGGTACGTTTAACACACCATCTTGCAAAAAGCTTCCTAAAATGTTTTCCAGTTCTAAACCCATCTCGAAAACTGCTTTACCAAATCCAACAATATGGATCGGTTTTTTAATCGGATAACAATCGTTTTCTATACACAGCGCGTTTTCTTTAATGTGCACGCTGTTACGAATTAAACTTGACGGATTTACCGCAGCCACTGAATTAAAAAATATAAGTTTTAAATTACGCAAACACGTCGTCGAATCTATCATGGTTTTTGATAAATGTGTTAATAACCTTGCACTTAGCTTCATATCTTGCACCACTAGACTTATCATATATTTTAATTGAAAACTAAACAAGTAGCGTCATCTACATTACAGTAGTAGAGTTTATAAGTAAGTAATTGATGGTTGACAAATGAACTCAATTTATTTGCATTTAGCTACTAATATTTCTTTTGCGTGATATGAAGCAATCATGAAGTAATAATCTTGGTTTTATTATCTAATTGTTGCCCAAAAAGATAATTTCGTCGGAAAATATAAAACATTTTTATATACGCATTCCTAGCGTCGTTTTATAATCAATGACTTTACTATTGAAATAGAATGAATAGAATAAAATAAAGTAGAAATTATAAAATAATGCAGTAAATTTTGAATTTAAATTAATATTATGTTAGTTGTTTTTAGAGTCGCATAATACATACTGAATCAATTTAATACTAAATTTGTCAACTACAGTAGATAATTCAACCTTCTCAGTGCGAAAGTTAAGAGCTGTAGAAGCATCCTTAGATATGTTTACAATAAGACCAAAAAAACTATAAAAATGCACATTCTGTAGCCCAATCATATTTTTACAAAACATTTTCGTGTATTGTTTGCTTGCTTCTATTCTATAGAAGTGTCGACGTATTGCCCCATTAAGTAAGATGTTTATCAAGTCTAATATTATTTAGTCAAAAAGCTTTGTTGGTCAGAACATTATTTAAAAAACCTTTCATCAAAAAGATTGAAGAGTTGGACATTAGTAAATAACTTAACAAAGTTTGGTTTAGACAACCTAACGACAAAAGGTTTATCCTGCGCTTGATAAGGCGAAACGTCGGCACTTTTATACAAAACAAGAGCTGTTGGTTTTTTATCCTACACCTAAAAGGACCAAGCGACGGGCGAGTCAGCACCGCTTCCAAAAGTGCTTGTCAATGGACGGACAACGGCTCCTGAAGGAGGCGGAGGATCAATCCATTCACCACTGCCTTGTGGCTAGGGAGAATAAACCACAAAAGACTAAAGACGGGAACCTAAAAAAATCCCCTCGCCAACATGCAGAGGCAAGCAAGACAGTATGCCAAAACCCCTCAAAAATACCAGTTTCAAAACATAGGATGTACTCCAGGCGGGTAGAGACCTAGCGTTTTAATCCCGCACCGACGACTGCTCGGTCTGCGGGGGGGGCGCAAGAAAATGGCTAGAAGAAGAAGTAAAATCCGGATTGCGACATTCAACTGCAGATCACTGACGTCAGAAGCACAACTATGCGACCTACAAAACGACGCTACAAAAATGAATTGGGATATAATCGGTCTGTCAGAAGTAAGAGGGAGAGGAGAAGGTCTGTTAAAACTACCATCGGGAAACTCACTCTACTACAAAGGTAGAAAGGATTAAAGCCAGAGGAGTGTCGGATTCTTTATCCACAACAAATGGCTCAAAAACGTAGAAGAAATAAACTACACTTCAGATCGAGTAGCATACATTACCCTGTCTTTTGCGAAAAACAAAACGCTGAAAATGATTCAAATATATGCATCAACAACCTCATACAGCGACTAGGAGGTAGAGCAACTATACGAGCAAATTTCCAAGACCAGACAGCTTAGCAAATGTAACTTCGAGCTGATAATTGGTGATTTTAATGCAATAGTTGGCAGAAGAAGGGATAATGAGACCACAGTCGGAATGAAAGAATACGGCAGGAGAAATTAAAGAGGATAAATGCTCGTAAAATCTACTGAATCTCAGAACCTGTTTATAATGAATACTTTCTTCTACAAAAAACACCACCAATAATGGACTTAGATCAATCTAAATGGCACAACAAGAAATGAGATCGACTATACCGTGTGTCCCGGATAATCTGAAGCATTCTGTTTAACATGGGGAATTTGAAAACTGCGATTTATATGTACCCACAGTGTTTTTAGGATATTTCCACTATCAAAACACATAACAATGTCTACTAGAAAACGTTTTGCGTAATAATGTCTAAAATTTAACCAAACATATTAAAAATATTCGAAAAAATATTTAATAACATTTCTTACTTTACGAAGGTTCAAATCCCAGTCCGATTTCTTCTTTTAGTTGTATTATTATTTTAAAAGAACAGCGTTTAACTTCAATCGGTAAAGAGCACAAGTACTTGAACTGGCAATAGATTTATTACAATATTCGCAAGTTATGAAACACTTAGTTTAATAATAGGGAGCTCTTGAATATCATAAAATCTTCTGCGCATGCGCATAAATTATTACGCGTGCGCAGAAGAAACTCAAGTAATTTTAGCGTTTGTTTTAACGATATCCAAAAACTACTAATTGAATATTATTCTAATAAATCCATTGCCAGTTCAAATAAAAAATAAAACTTTTAATTATGTCTCTTTACCGATGGAAATTAAACGCTGTTCTTAATAATAATACAACTAAGAAAAAAAAAAACTGGGATTTGAGCCCTTGCACGTTTTGAAATATTATTAAATATTTTTTTAAACATTTTAATATGTTTGGATAAAATTAAAGTATTACCAAAACATTTTCTAGTACACATGTTAAGTGTTTTGATAGTGAAAATATCTAAAAACACTTTGAGGATATATAAATCGGACTTTTCAAATTTCCCATGTTAAGCTTAATGCATCAGATTACCGGGGCACACGGTATATTAACCTCCGAAAAATCACTAGTCCACGATGTAAATGTCTTGAAGAAGTTCTGCACTGGCAGTGACTATAGTATGGTAAGAGCTACAGTAAACCTCAAACACAAGCCCAAATGGAGGAAAACAAACAAAACACGCTACCAATTTACATAGATTTACTAAAGCACAAAAATCTAGAATACCAAAGCCAAGTAAAGAGAGATCACTCCAGAAAGTAAACGAAAGAGATCAGAACGTAAACCAGCTAAACGAGCTTCTTACTAAAACCCTACTAGAAGAAGCCAAAAAACTGGGGACCAAGAATACACCGAAAGAGAAGCTCAGCGGGGTAACAATATTAGCAATTGAAAAGCGCCGTAAATTGTATGCCGAACGAAATACGCCACAGAAGAATACAGAAAAACACGCAAAAAGGCTAGAAAAAGAATCAGTCACTACGAAGACTTGGTTGAAAGAACTATCGAACTAAACAAAGGAATGAAATACCTGAGGAAAACAGAAAACAAACAAGAAATAGTGTCCTTAAGGAAACAAGACGGGATGTTGACAAGAATTAGAAGTGAAATCCTACAACTCACTGAACTGGTCTCAAAGATGAAGTGAAAATTAGAAATGTCGGCTCTGAAGACATGCCCGGAATAAAACAGAATGAGATCGAAAACGCACTAAAAACCACGAAAAATGGAAAAACTGCTGGACTTGACAACATAATCACAGAAATGATGAAAGAATCTAAAACAAAAATTCTGCCGATCCTGACAAAATTGTTTCTCACATGGTACTGGAAGAACAGCAGATACCTCAAACCTGGAATAAAGCAAACTTTCTATAATTTTCAAAAAAGGAAAGAAATCTATAAGTTATTCACTAGAGTTATATCTAACAGACTACAAGCAAAACTGAATTTCTACCAACCAACCGAGCTGCTTTTCGAAAAGGCTACAGCACAAACAACCATATCCCCATTCTAAAAATTCTTATCGAAAGAGCACTCGAATATAACTTTCCCCTACACCTCGGTTTTGTAGACTACGAGAAAGCTTTCGATTCTTTAAAACAGTGGGACATTTTCGACGAAATGGAAAAAGGCAGGATTGACCAAAGATACACAAATCAACTCAAAATAATATACAAAAATGCCAAAGCCCGAGTTAGACTGCACGAAGACATAAATGAAATTCCGATAGAAAAAGGAATACGGCAAGGGGACACCATATCCCCTCAACTATTTTTCCTAGCACTGGAAGGAGTCATCAAAAAGTGCAACTGGAAAAACAAAGGGATAAATGTAAACGAAGAAAGACTTTCCCACCTAAGATTTGCAAACAACATCCTCGTGATTGCAGAAAAAACAGAAGACCTGAAAAGCATGCTAGAAGATCTCAATGCAAAATCGGAGAAAATCGGTCTAAAAATAAACATTGACAAAACGAAGACAATGTGCAAAGAATATCCGGAGATTTCAATCGAAGGAACATTGATTGAAAATGTAGCCGAATATGTCTATCTAGGCGATCAAATCCAAATTGGCAAAAGAAACACAGAGATCGAAACAGTTAGAAAAAAGTAACGAGGGTGGGCAGTTTTGGGAAAACTATCTAACGTCCTCAGAAACAAGAAAATCCCACTTAGGTTAAAGGTAAAATTATTTGACCAGTGTGTAATGCCTGTGATGCTGTATGGATCTCAAACTTGGACACTAACGAAAAGCACAGTAGAAAAGCTACCGATTACCCAGAGAGTTATGGAGGAGAGAAACCTGAGAACCCAAAGAAACACGTGGATTTGCAGCAAAACCAACCTAAAAGATACAAAAACAAAAAGATATGCCAATTAAAGTGGGACTTTGCAGGGCACGTAGCCAGACTAAATGATGGAAGATGGAGCGAAAAATCATGAAGTGGAGACCTTGGGGAGAAACCCGGAACAAGGGAAGACCAGCCACGAGATGGACAGACGACATAAAAAGAGACGCGGGACTAATGTGGATAAACGAGGCCCAAAACCGAGAGAAATGGAGAGACATGACCTATGTTCAAAATTGGAATTAAAACGGGCTGAAGAAGAAGAAGAAGACAAAAAGAAGGAGAAACATCCACGATATTATTAAGCACAGTTGTAAATCTCTACTTAAATTACAAATTGAACTTTAAGCGGAGATTGCACAACTGCCCCTTAATTAATTGGGAGAAAAATACTATAAATTCTTTCTATACTTGCTTATTGCTTTTCTATTATACACCGTTTTCTAGTATAATCATTGCAGAAGATAAGAATAGTATTTTCGCTAATTTTTAATTAATAGTCGAGGAATGTATAAATTGAAATTATTGGGAAGAGATTAACTTCAGCGATTGAAAACAATGTATAAATGCAGATCTATTAAAGTTGGACCAAAGTGTGGGTCAGCGATTTGGCTTGTGATTTTTTTATGTTAAGTAAGCCTTAATAATATTAAGGTTTTCGTAAGTTTAAGTTCAATCCATACAAATTAACTTTAACAAAATTGCTTAAAATTTTTTTTTATTTAACTAAATCACCTTGTAAAACTTTCAGGGGAATATTGGAACTAATATTCATTAATTTCATAAAATTTGATCTATTTTTAACATACTGTAATTTGTACTTTTACAAAGTTAAACATTTTGCATGGGCTTATTTGCTTGTCTTGATTAAATAGTTCAAGATTAACAAAAAATTAAACTACTGTTATAATACCCTTTCAAAATTGATTTTTAAAAATCGCTGTTTCCCAATACTTCCTACCTTTTTATCTGCTCTTTAAAATACTTAAAATTTTTAGGAAAGTTGGTTTATTAGATTCTTAACAAGTTCTAATTTTTACTTTGGAATCCTCGTAGGATTTCATTTATGCAATTTCAAAACCAAATAATTGTAACAATTCAAAAAGCAAAGAAAAAGTTTGAAATACTCGCTACTTTTGAATTTCAGTAAATTAGCCAAATATTTGTGATGTTTGGAACTGAAAATTTGGGTAATTCTGTTTTTTAGAATATAGGTACATCGATACAAAAAATTATGAGACAAACCGCAGACCTACTCCCGCACACTTTGGTCGTAAAGGAATGAAGGTGTCTACAATATTATCGTATACAATCTGTATATTCCAATAAATTATTACATTTGAATATTAAAGTGGTTAAGGGTTGGCATGTTTAGGTTTTAGTAGTTTTTTTAACCTTGAAGCAAATGCTTTGCTAAGACCAACCAATCTACAATGAACGGTTCAACTATACAGGTTTATGCTCATCTTCTGGGCCACCATACATAACACATAAACTTTCGGAAAATTTTCTTCTGTTCTAATTGAATAAAATAAACGTTTTTTTGCCTCTCCTGTAAGATTGACATTTTTGGACTTATGATCATTGCTTACTGGGCTGACAATGTGTTAAAATGGCGCCACAGAAACTCCCGGTTTAATGGTAAAGAACTCATCACTATGTAGTAGCTTATACAGTGTGTCTAAGATAAGGATGAACAGCATCGGAATCTCGGAAACTTACTAAAGATACAGAGTCGGTTAAACTTGGAAAAAGTTGCTCACTCGACATTTTACTGTTAAGAAACAGAAAGAGTTCTGCTTACTTTCGGAGATATTAAAAAAAAAACTAAATTGTGCTATTTCGTTTTCATTTCGTATTCTGAAGTTATTCGAAAAGTTACCAAAAAACTAAATGCACTTTGTTATTGCCACTCTTCCTGCTCTACAAGATGGCGTTCACAAATTTTTATTACAAGGTTTCGTTTCAAAGATACCATCATCAACTTTATTTTTTTTTTTTCTCTGTATAAGAAAGCATTTTTCATTACAAATTCAACAATGTACTACACAATATGGTTACTCATGATTTTATTAAAAAAAAAAACGTTTTATTAAATTTCTAATCTTTTTGGTCTAGTGTGCGATGAATGAAACCATGAAGTCAAATTAACAATCGACTTCATTTCTTTTATTGTTAATTCTGATTTTTGAGTGACAAAGTAGTATCAGTTTAGCAACGTTTTTCAGTGTAGGTCATATTTTTACAATGAAGCAAGTAATGTTTTTAAATGAACAGAAATTTGATATGCTGTTCTGCTACATTACATGTCGGAGAAATTGTGTAGAAGCCGAACACTTGTATTTGATCAAGTACCCGGAACGGAGGCAACCAGATCCATATTTAGGCGTTTGGTGTCCAATCTAAAAGAATACGGTTCATTAAAAAAACCCGTACTGTCCCGCTAAAAACATTTGAGCGCAGCAAAACAATATGAAGTTTTACAATCCGTTATTGAAAATCTAGAGGCATCAATTAGATGTATTGAAAACCAGACTGGTATAGCTAAATATGCGGTTCATTTTATTCTGAGAAAAAATCAATTCAAGCCTTACAAATTTCAAATTTGTCAAGGACTACGACCAGACGCAACACACACTACTGGTCACAACAAAATCCAAGTGTAAACAGAACATCTAGATATCAACACCGTTTCGGATTTAATATATTGAGTGGAATTTTAGACACAAAAATCATAGGTTCTTTCATCTATCAAGATTCTCTGAACTCTGAGCGTTACCTTGACTTCCTGTGCCACGATCTAGAAAATGCATTAAACACCATACCTAAGGTACTGAACATGAAGGGTTGTTCAACTTAGTTATAAGTTTACAATATTTAATATAATTTTTACCAAACTGTTGTGAGTTATCATTTTTTTAATGTTATTCCAGATTGCAAATCTGACAATCTGAACAGTATTGCCAACATTTTCTGTTTGCCACAATTATTTCAACGCACACTACATCAAAAAGATTTGAAATTTACGTGTTCCATTGTGAAATATGACCTACACTGAAAAACGTTGTTAAACTGATACTACTATGTCAATCGAATCAATTCTGCCAGAACTAACAATAGACTTCATTTTTTCGCTGCCATGGTTTCATTCAGCGCACGCTAGACGTATACTTTTTTTGAGTGCCATAAGAAAAATAAAGTTGATGATGGTTTTGAAACAAAACGTTGTAGTGAGAGTTCGTAAACGCCATCTTGTGGAGCAAAAAGAGTGTCAATGACAAAGTGCATTCAATTTTTTGTAGCTTTTCGAATAACTTCAGTATATAATGAAAAGGAAAAGGCACAATTTCGGTTTTTTCGAATATCTCCGAGAGTAAGCCGAACTCAACGAGTTTCTCAACAGCAAAATATTGACACCTTGAGTGGGCAACTTTTTCTAAATTTAACCGACTCTGTATCTCTCACGGTTTCCGAGATCCCTATGCTGTTCATCCTTATCTTGGATACACTGTATTGTTGCAGTAGAGCAATCCAATATATTGATTATTAGCCATTGAAAATTGTTCGGGGAATCGTCAATTGTTGTCGTTAGGTGGTGTAGTAATTGCTGTATTGGATTACGTTGCAATTTTCATGTTGCTGTTCCGAGGGTTTGTTCGTTTTGCAGACACAGGAGACTACACGATGGAGTTCTCCACATTTTAAACAACGCTTGTAGTTATTAACCGTTCAAACGAGGGGTACTTGTCACATAACCCCTACCCTCCTGACTTGAATTTTGTCGACTTTTATGTGTGGCTAGATGTAAAAACAATTCGATAGATTACAAATTTTAAGAACTCTTCCCCTATTTATATTGCTCAAGAGGAGACTCAGAAATGGTTTGAAAATAATAAACTGAAATTAAATGATGCCAAAACTGTAAATGTGATTTTTAGTTATAAACCTGTTGTCGTCAATTATGCATGTCAGGTTAAGTACCTGGGCATTCATCTTGACTCCAAATTGCAATGGAACAAACACATTGACATTTTAGCAACGAAACTGTCCAAAAACATATTTGTTACTAGAAATTTAGTGAAATTAGTACCCACTGATGTCCTAGTAACTGCCTACCACTCACTTTTATATCTCCTATTTTGTACGGTTTGATAAGCTGGGGTCACGCATCAAATTCATCTCGCATATTTGGGCTGCAAAGAAAAGTAGTTAGGATTATGACAAATTTGAGCTATAGAGCCGATGTAAAACATAAATTCATCTATTTAAAATTACTTACGTTTCCATGTTTGTATACTTATCAATGTCTTGTTTATGTCAAAAAGAACCTAGGAAATTATAAGTTGAGTAGTGATATTCACCAACATTTGACTAGAAATGCGTCTAACATTAGAATTACTTATTCTAGAATCTCAACAAACAGATGTAGATTTAATTATTTTGGACCAAAGCTGTTCAATTTCTTACCGATACATATCCAAAATATCCCTTTACAGAAATATAAAGAAATAATAAATTTAATTCGTTCCTTAATATTCCTACACATGGGTTAGGTACAGAAAAAATTTTAAAATACACTTTTTAAATGAAGAAATGTTAAAGTAGAAATATCTCGTCCAAGGACGAGGTGTAAGGGAGAGTTCCAAGTACACTAGCTACGTTCCCCTCTGGATAGCTAGACTTATGCGTTGGATTAGGTAGGATTTAGATTTAGGTTCCCCAGTCGCATCCTTTAAGCGTCTACCAAGATCATTAGTAAACTGAATGGCCGCATCTCCAAATGAACCTAAAGTCTCCACAGCAAAGGGCAAGAAAAGTAGTCCTCTCTCCACAATATCTGAGTATTTCCTTATCTTGATCGCTGCGGCAGCATTTGCTGTGGCTCCCACTGATTTGGCTGAGGTCTGGATATTGGAGGGCGCAAAGGTATCTGGGCAAGTGGAATCCCATGCTAAGCATTTTCCATTGGACCATGGAATTAAGGTCACACCATCCGCTCTCTTACCATCTTCAGGACTAAGACCTACCGGCTCCAGAAGAGAGGGTATGTGGGCTGAGCTTAAAGCTTTGGCTACGATAGAGTTGATTTCTTGGTGGCGAGAATGTCGACCTGCACTAAAACGGCATGAGAGACCGTGGATTCCAAGTTCACTGACTTTATCACCACATTTACATAGGTGGGGTTGGCAAAAACTGATTCCCATACGAAGGGCAACCGAGATTTGAAAGACAATGTCACTCAGTAAAGTTCCAATTGTGCTGATAGGGATGGCGTGTAACCAGGCTCCAGCTTCTGGGGTCATAACTGCATAAAATCTTGCCTTTTCTTGAGTAGATTCAGGTTCGAGGAGGGAAATTAGACGGTGGATATTAAGTAAGTCCCAATTTTTTTGTTTAAGGGGGTCAGCGGGTTGAGGAAGTTCTAACTGGGTCCAAGCATCTTTGCTTCAAGGTATCCATGAAAAACAGTAGTCTCGGAGGGGAGAGAATAGAGACCATTAGTTCCTCGACGGATGAGATTGAAGATAAAAAGGGGGCAGGTAGAGATCTTCGAGTTTACGAATGCCTAGTCCTCCAAAGTTCACTGGTAAACTAGACAGGTCATGGTGAGCAGCATCGAAATTCAGATTCGTAATTTTAGTCAGAGCTTCTTTAAAGAAATTGTCAAATTCTTTCAGGATTGCGAGATGATTGTGTAAGGGTGTATTGCGGATTAGGTAGGTTAACTTAGGAATCCCAGTGCAAGATTTCAAGAGAAAGTAAGCTGTGTGTTTGTTAAGATTCAGAATTCTTGATAAGAGCAGTTGGAGTTCGTCAAGTTTAGCCGCAAAGACGTCACTAGTTGCAGAATCAACGAGAGGGGCTCCCAGAAGTGTAAGTTGGCTTGAGGTTATTCTTATGCCGGGAGCAATCGACTGGAAATCTTGGATAACCTTTTCATTTGGTTCAGAGCAAAAGAACAACTCGCATTTTGATGGATTAATTTCTAATCCCAAGTGTTTTCCCGACGAGATAATGTGTTGGAGATCTTTTAGTACCGTATCGGGAGATCCTCCTAGAGTACCATCGTCGAGGTACCACACGTTCAATTCTGATGACAGTTCCTGGATAAGATTATTAATGGCGAGGCAGTATAGTAAGGGATCTCCTGGATCGCCCTGCTGGGCTCCGACTTGCGGCATTATAATATTATTGCCAAAGAACAAATTAGAGCTTGAACTGTAGCATGAATTGAAAAACGAGAACAGCTTGGGACATATTGTTAATACTTGTTGGAGCATGTTGTCTCGTTCTATTGAATTAAAAGCGTTCTTCTGGTCTATTTTAAGAATAACTTTGTCCGAATTAGCTTTAGAGTTGATGAATGATCTTGTTGAGTGAACGGCTGCTTCACAACCCGCTTTAGTTCCAAATCCTAGCTGTTTCGGTCTGAGAATTGAACCAACTTCCTCTCTAACTGAATGGCAGGCTAATTTGGCAGCTAGACGACGGTATACACATCCAACGGCGATTGGTCGAATACCTCCATCCTTCTTGCTCAGGGCGCAGAGGGATGCTCCAAATAGGATAGGAGTAATGACTGAATTGACCTCCCCGGATAGCAAAAGATTGACTAGCTTTGTTAACGAACTGACTAATTTGGCTCCCGTGTTTCCAAGGCCTGTGGCAGTAAGGTCCTTGAGGTGTTGAGGTCGAAGACTGTCCAGACCTCCAGCGGAACCATTGTTAAAGCTTTTAATGGCTTCAAAGACTAGATCACTGGTCGTAACTAAAGATTCCATTGAGTTGTCCATGGTGGGCATGGCTAAATCTCGGGAAGGGCTTGGATGTTTCTTCTTTAGGGACTCCAGGGTGTCTTCGTTGAAGGGGCAAACGAATCATTTGATGACAGAAGGGTGATAGCTCCTCTGATGTCCCCTTCATCCACCTTAGCTTGGACTTTCTTGTTAAGGTTAAATTTCGGTCGGTGGTTTGGCTTGATTAATGTAGGAGGAGATGCGTTGATAATATTCCGTTTGACTGCTGCCGACAGACTTAGGCCAGAGTTTTTGTCGGGTTTTGAAGAGAGGCGTAGGGAAATAGAAGTAAGGTTTTCCATGAGTCGACATCATTGAGTGAAACACAGTTATCTATTAAGTTGGTAAGCTTGGCAGAGGCTGAGATCCTAGCTGCTTTGGGGATTCGGCTTAACACTCTGACGAATGTTTTATACTTTATGAGGATTTCTTCTAAATCTTGCCCTTGGGTCGAATTTAAATCCGTATTCTGAACAATGTTTTTGTGCGTATTTAGTCCCTTTTGGTGTAGAATTGGTGACAGTGAGGACACTGGGATCGGTTTCCTTGAGTAGAGGAAACAGTCAGAATTTCCCACTTCAAAAGTCCGAAAGAAAGGACCAAAAACGTCGAATCCTGCCCGGAGCGTTGACTTCAAGGGGCCAAAACAGGGTCAGGGCGGGTTGTGGCGTCCGTGAAAATATTCAAATAATAATCTATTTTGATCCAAAATGCATTTTATGAAATTGATGAATTTTTTTGTTATAAATTTGCTAGTCACATGTGATGTTTGTTAGTTGAAGTAATAAACTTCGTGTATCGATTGCTTCGCCATTTGACGTATACAAACAATTTTTGTAATTGTATAGTATCAATAAATATATTATTATATTATTATTATATTATTATCTGACTTTGTTTTTCTAAATTTTTTCAATACGCAATATTGTTAAATATTTATAGTATCAATAGCTATTGTCAAACAAAACAAAATTCAAACAATTATACAAAGTAATTAAAAAATCGTAAAACCGTGCGTTATTAGAAATTCAATCTAGATTCGTTAATGTAATGCGATAACATTCAATACAATTCAATTTACGATTCAACAATATTATAATAGGCATGCTACCTATCGATGAAAATAAAATATATTGACGAAATAAATGTAACTAATAAACTTTTCTTGAGTTTGATAGAGTGATTCTAACCATGTTACCATTATTATTGTTATTATTTATATCTCTAAGTAAGTATTAATTAAACTATTTAATTAGTTCAAAACCAATTTTAGACACTACACCAATAGCTTGTGGATTTATCTTGGATTTTTTTGGTGATTGTGTAGTAACAACTCAAGTATGTCCAAACACCAACATAACTTATTGGTTTTACACTAGGTGAGTTACTAATTCTTGTACTAACTCGTTCTGATAAGATTTCTTGAAGGTCGACGCAAAATAAACCAATTCAGTTAGACATTACTCGACCAAAAACAATTAAAAATTCAGGTTTTATTCCTGAAACACCTTTTAAAATAATTATTCACGGATATACCGGATGGAAAGACTACAGTCCAAACACGGAAATACGTCCAGGTACCAGGTATTTATTAAAAATAATATGTTTAATAAACGCACAAATTTCAGCTTTGTTTGAAAATGGAGAATATAATGTAATTTCTGTAGATTACGGCCCAATTGTTAAGGAACCTTGCTATTTACATGCTGTTAAGAATGTCAAAGTTGTTGCAAATTGTACTGCTCAACTTATTGATTATTTAGTTGGAGTGGAAAAAATTCCTTTACATTGGTTTCATGTAATAGGTTTTAGTTTAGGAGCCCACGTTTCTGGAACGATTTCCGAGTACTTGCAAAGCGGAATTTTAGAACATATATCAGGTACTGACTGACGTAATAGAATATAGTTTTTCAACATTTGTGGTAGGTCTGGATCCTGCCTTGCCCTTGTTTTGGGGCAATAATCCTCAGGGACAGCTAGACACAACTGATGCAAAATTTGTTGATGTGATACATACTAATGGTTTGGTAAAAGGGAAGATGGATACTTGCGGACATGTGGATTTTTATTGCAACGGAGGCAGTAAGCAACCCGGATGCGATGCTCCTCAAGTTGAAAGTAAGTATTGAAGTACAGATATTATTCTGCGATTGAATTTTAGACGTTGATAGTTGTAACCACGCAAGAGCTCCGGCTTATTTCGCCGAATCAATAAATACGAAAGTTGGATTTTGGGGAACCAATTGTTCTTCTTCTTCGCGTAGTGGAAGCGTTCTTAATTGTAAATTGGATGTGATGGGGTTTCACACACCAAAAAGTACTACTTACACTTAGTTCGACAACTTATATACACTAATTTTTTTTAGCATTCGAGGTGTTTACTACGTTACAACAAATAGTTCACCAGAATTTGCAATTGGAAAACCAAAGTTAAGATAAACTTCTATACAAAGGGTTTTAATGCATTTTTAGGTTTGTTATATGTTGAAAGTTTGTTTATTTCATACGCTTATGGTTCGGTAATTTTAATTAGTTACAAGTATACTCTAGCATTTACTGATAAGTTTATTAAATTAAATTGAATGTTAAATATTTAATTTAGTTATATTATTGTAGTATCAGTATCAAACAGATACCTTAATGTTCAATGTTATTCAAGTGATTAATTTATAAAAATTCTCACCAGAACTATTGGAAAATGTACTCTTAGCCACCCCTGTTAGAATGTGATTAATAATATATGGCATTGTCGCTACTCATTTTGGGCAAAGTTTCTTAAAGAGGGCATACCGGCAGTGGCAGTGGATTGGGAGAAGTGATCCGGTTTTTTGGCTAACCAAATCACCAGACTTAAAACCTTGTGATTTCTACCTTTAAGTCCATATCAAATTTATAGTGTACAGAAAATGATATCTCTAACCCAGGGATCGCTTAACCCTGGAATCACTAAGCCTCAGAATTGTGTTGAACCTCGATATACTTTAGTCCCAACATCATATTAGCCTCGACATCTAAACCCTTTAAAATCTGACTTTTAATTGCTATTACTTATACCATTGTCAAGCACAAATACAAGTTTGACTTAATTTATTAGTTAGATATTTATTAGATATATATTATATATATATTAAAATTTTATTTGAAAATAGAATAAAAATTAAGTTTAATGATATACATTGTAATTTTCATTTTGTTTAATATTAAGTAGCAATTTGCTGATTCGTGTTATTTGTGTGTTAACTTTAATTATTAATTATTACAGCAATAGGTATAAAACTATTACTATAAATGATATATTTAAAATATTTAACAAAAACACATTACATATTTTTGACATCATTATTAATTATTTATATTTTTATTGTTATGCAAACAAACACACGTATTTATTTATTATTTAAAACTATTCATAATCATAGAAATAAGCAGAACGTCGCAATGGAGTCTTTGCGTCGTCGTCTGTCGTAGCTAAATTCGTTTAATTGTCGATTTTTGTATTTTCTTGACGTTCAGTACCTGGAACGTTAATAATTTGATTGTTTCGATTATTTGGACCTGAAACGTTGATGGTTTGTCCTACTAGCCGTACTGATGGTCAAACTGGATTTCGTGGTAAGTCAGATACTTGGAAATGACACTCTTCTTAAGTGTAAACGCGCACCTTTTAGGCTCTACACTACAGTATTTAATTGTAATTGGAGTATAAAAAGGGGACGTACAAAATTTATAAAACAACCGCGGGTTAGCTTCCCGAGGAGAATAAAGCCCAGGATTCAAATTAATATGTCTATTAAAGATTTACAAGTTTTAAGGATTAACATTTACACACGGACTATTTATATGTGAATTTGGCGTTGATGGAGCCACAGCCGGCGTTCAGACGGTGACGGGTTCGCTTACACTCGGTCGCCTGCTGTTTAACACGTGCCTCTCAGACGATTGTATTTTGGTGCTATGCTCTAGTGTTGTCAATTCGGGGTTGCTGCAACCTGCGCCAGAGGGTTACTGAAACAGGTAAGTTAGATTACGTGTCGGCGGCGGTCCTTCACAACCGTGATTAATACTATAGGTTAGAACTTCTTCGGACAGAGCTCGCTTCTTAAAAGATAAGCAACGGAGGTTACAATTACGGCTTACGGCTTTATAAACGACGAAAGTCTGTCTTAAGGTGCACCGGATAAACGATGGTCATCCACTCACGGCGAGGCCTTGTGTGCAAGCAGTTTACGTGCGACTACCTTCTGACTTGGTAGTGGTTTCGTTGCGGTTGCATTTCAGATGAACCCGTCTCTACTGGCACGGCCACTATTAGATGCTATCAAATGAATCGGCCACACTATAGGGTTTAGTGGTAAGTATATGCTGGCTATGCGAATTAATAACGACGGGTTTTTTAGGTGATTCTTAAGAGGTTAGTACTGTCTTGCCACGACCCGTGCCAAATTCAATTAGCAGTTGAAGTGGTCTTTGAAAATGCGGTTAGTGCTGTGTTGCCACAATCCGTTTGAATCACTGCGTCGCACGAATAGTTCCGTTAAAAAGCAAGAAGACTGCGGATAACTTAGTATAGTCTTAGGGTTATTCGGATCGGTTTCGGAATCGGTATTAGGATCGGAAGAAAATTATTAAACAAGTCAATAATGAACTACCTTCTCGGCATTGGGCTCGCACTTATAAAGGGGGCCTTATCGCTAGCGGGAGAGTGGGAAACGATTGTAGAGGGTAATGTTAAGTGGGGCAATGCGCACGACGTCTTTATTGACAATGTAAATTTTATGCCGTGAGGCAATCGTTATCTCGGCAGCAAATTTGTATTAAATAATTGTCGGTTTCTTACAAGTGAAACTACATATACCGACTTTAGTGTTTCTCAGTTAGTTTATATGTCTCTTTAGTTCGTACCTACTATTAAGTTTTATTTTGTAATGTAGGTGTCCTAATTTTCTAACTACAATTCTTGGGAGTCACTTCTCTCTTCCTACATAATTTTGGGAAAGTACCCTTTGTCTCACACTTAACTGACTATTAACTTGTAGATGATTGTTGGCAATATTTGATTTATGTTCTGGTAGACGTATTGCGTCAAGTTTGTTTCTTAATTGACGATTAAAAAGGTTTTCTGCAGGAATTTTTCCATTATTTTAAGTCGTAACTCTAAATTTCACAAATTTTATTGAACACAGTGCCACTTTCATTTTCCATTGCTCTTAAATGTTTTTAAAAGTTTGTAGGTAACGTTCTATTTGGCCATTAGAGGCAGGATTTCCTGGAGCTATACTTCTGTATGATTACTCGTTGTGTACAAAATCTCTAAACCTTTTAAAAATAGTTGCGTTAACGGAAACTAATACTTTTGGGTAGTTTTTCGATTGCCATTTTTGTTGTCGGACTGGAATTTGTTATTGCAATTTTAGCCATTTCAATTTGGCGTCTATTACAATTAAAAATTGAAATCCATTGTAAGGGACTGCGTAGTCTAAATGAATTCTTTCAAAGTTTTAGGATGGTTCATCCCAGTGATGAACTTCTTCTTTCTTTGGGTTCTTTCGATTTTGAACGCACGAGTTACAATTTCTTACGTATGCTGTTATGTCTAGATCAATTTTCTCCCAATAAACATATCTCCAAGATAGATTCTTCACTTTTGAAATTTCTAAATGGGTGTGTTGAAGTTCTCGTAAAATTTCATTCCGAAGTTTTGATGGTATTACTACCCTGGTTCCTTATTGTCGATATAAGTGTCGTCTTGGTTTGTTCCTTTTAGAAGTGCATTCTTAAGTTCTGAAAGAACTGGATTTTGATTTGTCTCATAAATTATGTTATCACTAGTAATGTTTAATAAAGTAATTTCATTTATCGTCTGTTCGTTTTTTATCTCCGTTGCATTTTGGCATCTTTCTGTTTGTAGAAGAAGTGATCTTGATAAGTAATCAACGTTCTTTTGGATTTCTGCTTTTCTGTGTTCTACTGTATATTAAAATTCTGATAAAAAAGATGCATGGCAAATAAACGGCTAGATGTTATTGCAGGTAATTTTGCATCGGGTTTAAATATATGCGTTAATAGTTTGTTATCTGTTAAACCAGTTTAAACTTTTGGCCGTATAGATACGTATAAAACTTCTTAATGGTCCAATAGATGGCTACATATTCTCTATCTAGATGATTATAATTTTGTTTAGCATTCGCGAATACTCGTGGTAAGAAAATGACTGGTCGTTCTTCTCATTCTATACTAGGCGATAATATTTCTGCAATTCCAAATGGGCTGGCGTCGCATGACCTGATTATTCGTAATGTAGGGTCAAATGGTGTAAGAACTTAGTCACTTGCTATTTCGTTTTTAAGTTTTAAGAAAGGTGTTTCACATTCTGCTGACCATATAAATTTTTTGTTACTAAGTAGCAGTTTCGGAATGGATATGTAATTGAAGAAACATTTCTAATAAACTTTAAATAGTATGCCACTATTCCTAAGAGTTGTTGAAATTCATGAGCATTTTTGGGCCTGGGTGCATTTATCACAACTTCAACTTTTTCTAGAGATTTTGATATTTTATTTTTTTGAATCTGGTATCCTATGTAGTTGATTTTTGTCTAAAAAATCTGGATTTCTTTTCGTTTAAGTAAAGGTTATATTTTTTCAGGCGATCCAAACATGTAATTAGTCGCTGTTTGCACTCGTCGTAAGAAGCGGTTTATTTTATAATATCGTCGAAGTATGATGACTCCTTCAAGATTCTAAGGAATCTGGTCTAAAACTCGATGAAATTTGCTTGGAGCAGTTTTAATTCCAAATGCCCGTCGGTTGAATCTATATGTCCCTTTAAGAGTAGTAAGGGTTTGAATTTTTGCATTTTCATCAACTTCAATATGATGATAAGCTTTGTATAGGTTGAATGTACAGAAATACTGAGAATTTTTAAGATTGTTGAGTATTTCTTCAATACGTGGAATTGGGTAGTAAGCGTCTTCAAGTTGTTGATTTACTACCGTCTTGTAGTCAATACATATTCGTATTGTATTATCTGGTTTTGGCAAAATAACTAAAGAAAAAGCAAAAAGGTACATCCCGTGCTTTGATAAAGTCGTTGCATTTTCTCTAAGTTTTTAAAGAACACTGGGGTTAGGTATTTTGCCAATTTTTGTTCAAACATTTCTTTGTTTTTCTTTATTTGGATATGTCATTTTCAGATTTTCTGTTGCTAAAATATCATTTGACGAATCTCAAAATTTTTTATCTAATTTTTGAAGACTACGTATCTATGATCGTCCTAAGAGCACAAACCGGAAATGCATTTGCGTCTGTCGATTTGGTTTACAAATATTTAATTTTTCGAATGCTTTTCTTGGAATAAGTGCTGCACCAGAGTCGACTTCGAATTTTTGCGGCTTTCCTTCTACATATATCTTGGAAAATCTCAAATAGGTTTTAAACTTAAAGTCGTTGACCCATCAAATTATTTTATATTATTTTTTATTACACAAATCTAAACTCATTAATCAATAATCAAATTAACCATTTCGAACTTTGTTTAAACTACAAAAATTAAAACATTCTGCCAATTTTAGTTATCTTTCTTTTGCGCCATCTTTACTTACTTTTAAAAAATGATTTATGTCAAATTGACATTATATCCTTTCTTTTCAAAAAAAGTATTAATTTTTGTATGTAAGAAGATTAATTATTATTATTTTTTAATCTATTAAAAATTTAATTAATTTGAAAATTTAATAAGTTTCAAATGTCGGAACTAGGCTATTATCAAACGTTTTTAAACTTACAAACTAAAAATCTACAAGAAACGGATTTAACATTAAAAATCATTGTAAAATTTTTTCTTACCTAAAAATTCACATTCTGATTGTTTATAAAAAAAATGGATGAAATTTTAAATATACATTTATACATATTAAATTCTTTTAATTTTGATTTATGTTGGTCTTCATAAATAAACTTAAATTCAGAACATGAACGTTCTCGAGGTGACATTATTATCTTAAAAATGGCGAAATGTAAAAGTGTAACAGCAATGAACTTTGAACTTTAAAGTTAATTAAACAAACCTATGGAGCCATCTATGAGTGTGAATCATGCTTTTTAACAAAATAATCTGTAATGTTGGTGTGTGACTAAGCTAATAGAATATAATTTGAAAAACATTTTTGGTTGTACAACTTTTTTGTAACATACGTTTAAACTATTTTTTATATAAACCACTACTTAAAATTAAATAATAAAAGTTAAATATTAACTCGTCTCCAACTACAACAAATTAATTGTATAAAATGTGTAAAAACTTGTAATTATTTAAATCGTAATTGATCTCATTTAAAGATAAATCAGGTCTTTTTTGTAAGATTTTTGGATTTCTAAAATTTTGAAAAGGTTGAGTATTTGCCTTTAAGAAGGAAATGTAAAAACTTAAGGTCTGTAGATTAAAGTTATTGTTTTGTGTAACTATGTGATTGGAAAAAGCTGATTTGTGTGCAGAATTAAGGTTTTAATATGGTATTTATATGTCGTATAGACGTGATCTAAAAGATCTACCAGTTTGTCCTATATATTTTTTGTTGCAAGAGTTACATTCTAACGAATGTACACCTGATTTATCTATGTTCTCTATGCTGTATTTATTTTTCACTAGAGTAGTAGATAAATTTTAATTGTTAGAAAAAGCAATTTGAATATTTAATTTTTTAAGGGATCTAGCTATATTGTAAGAGATTTTTGGTATAAAAGGAATTAAGAAAAATTTTTGTATCAGTTGTGGTTTGTGGTGTATCACTAAATGAGAAAAGTTGTTAAGTTAAGAATTTTGATTTGGTTTTTGAGAAAGATTAATAAATATATTATAATGAAAATTATTGTTTTTGGCAATTTGTTGTAATTGTTTATTAACATTGATTTCATTTATTGAAGAGTACATGGAAGTAAAAATTAAAAGGTGCTAATTTATGTTGAATAGGGTGGTTGGTTTTCATTTTTACTTCCATTCAACATAAATTAGCACCTTTTCATTTTACTTCCATAGACTCTTCACTTATCCATTAGTTACAAATTAATTAAATTTTCAATAAAAAATAATTTGATGGGTCGACGACTTTATGTTTAAAACCTATTTGAGATTTTCTAATTTGGATCCCATCTTCAAGCATCCTGACACTCATCTCAAGATATATATATTTTAACAATAATTTTTCTGTATTTTGATAATTTATAGGAACATCATCGTATAAGTTGAAAATTGTTAGAATGTAATTTGCATCATTGTTTGCTTTCCTTGTTTATTAAATAAGGTTGTAGTACAAACTTTTTCTACGTGACCTCGTTTCTTACACGATTTGCAAAATAATCTGTTTTTATCACATCTACAATTACGCGTAGTGTGATTATACCTTTAATTGTGCCAGATGGTAAAACGTCTGAACCCTTTTTAGTGGAAGTAAAGAAATAACTTTTTAATTAATAGTTTAAGGCAACGTTTTGCAACTGAAGTAGTTGCTTCTTCATGCCTCTATTTATTGGCAACAAAAAAAATTCATATAAGAAAGGGGTTAGGTACCGTATCCAATAATTGTACAAATAATTAAAGCGAAAATATAAAAAATATAAAAATTTATATATAATTAAAATTAGATGCGGATGAGTTCTATAGTCAATTAATAAAATTAAGTTAAACAGATACAAATATTACAAACTAAGAGGTAAAAAAAACATTAACAAATAATTTGTTATAATAATATCCTTATAATTAATTCAATACTCATAAGCCAAACATTGGGACAAGACAGAAAATAACGTACACTTACAACGTGCAAACATTCAATGAAACGTTAACAATATTATGAAAGCCGCTAAGTTTTACATTGCAATAACGAAAGAAAAAGAGAACTGAGTGTAATCTAAGATAAAATAAACAAGAAGTAAATACATTTAAAATAATATTATTAATGGTGTTTAAACATAATGTAAATAGTAGAAAGTGGGAAAATTTGTAAAATTAAATGTCTGGAATAAAATCAATTAATCCTTTGTATATGGTGCTAAGGTTCTGGGTATCTGTTTTATAATTAATGTTGTTGTTGAATTTGTTAATATAGATCATTTCAGAAATAAATCTCTTATTATAGTTACATTCTACATCTAAAATAACAGGATTATCAAAATCGAAATTGTGTTTGTTTGTTTTATGGTGTGTTGCTAATGCTGTTATAGGGTGGTTGTTAATTCGTGTGTTACTAATACGGCAATCATGTTTATGATTTTGAATTCTTTTTTTGAGGTTTTGTTTAGTGTGACCTATGTAACATCCTGGACAGTCTTTACAATTGATCTTGTATACGACGTATAGATTTTCTATGAGTAGTAATTTATCTTTAACTTTGCTGTAAAAATTATGCTAGATCAAATTTTGGTTTAAAAGACTAAATATTAGGTTATAATTTTTTAAAATTTTAATTAGTTTGACAGAAAGTCCAGGAACATTGATCATTTTATGGTATTGTTGATCAATGGATTTAATGGTCTGTGTGTTTGGTTGTTGTATATTATGAGATTTTTGAAGAATCCTATTAATTATTGAGTTGGGATAGTTATTGTTTCTTAAAATTTGTTTGAGTATTGTAAGGTTGGTGGGAATAAATTCAGGGCTACAAAGAATTAATATTTTGTGTTTCATGTTAGTAATAATATTTATTTTTTGATTAAGAAGGTGGAGCGAAAATTAATTGATTGTTCTATTAGATGCAATTGACTTAGTATACCAATCAATTTGCAATTGTTTATTGTGTTGATAATTTCTAATAATCCAAATATCTAAGAAAGGTATTTTATTATTTTCTTCTAGTTGTATTGTAAATTTCAAATGGGAGTTATAACTATTAAAGAGGTTGAGTACTTTATCTATTTTATTGTGTGGGATGCATGTAATGATATCATTTACATATGAATGTATAAAAACAGATTAAAAATCTATCTGTTTTATGACAAAAGTGATGTGGTCATGCATGGTTAACTCAGCAAGGATCGGTGATAAACAATTTCCAATAGCCGTTCCGAATTTTTGTTTATAGTATGTATTATTGCAAATGAAAAAACTAGAGTGTACTAAAAAAGAAATAATGTTACAAAACTCATCTAAATCTAGGGTCGTAAAGGCCTTAATAGTATTCCAGTATTTTTTATTACTATTAAAACTAAGTCTTTTGAAATATTAGTAAACAACGATTGTACATCGAAAGAAACTAATTTATGGTCAATGGGAATACTTAGATGTTTAATTTTGTCTTTTAGTTCAAAGAAATTAATCACTTTAAAATTACAAATTGGTGGTACATTATTTAGTATTGCAGTCATAAATTTGGATAGTGCGTAAGTTGGTGAACCAATACACGATAAAATAGGTCTGAGTGGATGGTTTTGTTTGTGAATTTTTATCAATCCATAAAAAGTAGGCGGTATACCATTGTGAGTAATTAGTTGTTTGTAATATTTTTGATCGATGTGTCCTTTGTCAAATAAACTCCAAATAATTTTATTGTTATGATTTTGAATGTTATTTCTTTACTTCCACTAAAAAGGGTCCAGACGTTTTACCATCTGGCACAATTAAACAAATAACACATATTGGAAGATCCAACAACTGAAATTTCAACATAACATGACTTTTAATTCTTCATTCTCTATTATGGCATCATCATGGTACACATCTCTAAAACAAACGTATGGTATCCGTATCCACAAAAACATATGTATTACGCACAACAATGCAACTAAATTGGCAAGGTTAATAAATCGAAAACATTACCTTAAGAAATGTAAATCAAACGGTGTCACTCCTAGACATTTGCAACAGTTTTTTAATTGCACATATTGAATCTAAGCCGATAATACACCTTTTAGGAACAAATTATCTAGAATAATTAATGCTTTTAAAATATCTCTGCTCAACTTAGAAATTGATATCACGTATTGGAATCTAAACCGCCTGAACAATGATATTAAACGCTCAAAACAAGAATTGTACAACACACTCAATCAAAACCACTTTAAAATTTTCAGTAAGATTTTCAAAACAAATATAAAAAAGAATTTCAAAGAAACAATACCATTTTATGCAAAAATTTAAAGAATTGTTAGTACAACAAACTTCTAATTTAAATATCCACACTAACAAATGTATTTATAATTTATCAAACACGAAATTACCGGATCAGGCAATACAACTGTTGTCTTTAATACCGAAATTTGTTTGCCCATATAAAACAAATACCTGTTGTAAATTTAATAAAAGATGTTGAAAATATTATCATTCAACATAAAGCGGATTCCATTAGGTGTCAAATTATAAACAAGATTACCAATTTCGCCAAATATAACAAATTCAACAAAATTAAAAATTCTAGAACAGACTCATTTATCACTAAATTAATGCATTCGACAAAAAAGTTCATTAAAAACCACCCAGATATTTTTTACGTTATGGAAATTTGACTGTTATTATTAAAAAATCAGATTATGACAAAAACTTATGGAAATATTAACAGATTACACCATATATAAAAAACTCCAAGCCAATCCACTGAATAACATTCAAAATCATATTAAAATTATTTGAAATTTATTTGAGAAAGGACACATCGATCAAAAATATTACAAAGAACTAATTACTCACAATCGTATACCGACTACTTTTTATGGATTGATAAAAATTCACAAACAAAACAATCCACTCAGACATATTTTATCGTGTATTGGTTCACCAACTTACGCACTATCCAAATTTATGACTGCAATACTAAATAATGTATCACCAATTTTTAATTTTAAAGTGATTAATTCCTTTGAACTAAAAGACGAAATTAAACATCTAAGTAATCCCATTGATCATAAATTAGTTTCTTTCGATGTACAATCGTTGTTTACTAATATTTCAAAAAACTTAGTTTTAATACTAATAAAAAAATACTGGAATACTATTTAAGCCTTTACGACCTTAGATTTAGATGAGTTTTGTAACATTATTTCTTTTTTAGTAGACTCTAGTTTTTTCATTTGCAATAATACATACTATAAACAAAAATTCGGAACGGCTATTGGAAATTGTTTATCACCGATCCTTGCTGAGTTAACCATGCATGACCACATCACTTTTGTCATAAAACAGGTAGATTTTTAATCTGTTTTTATACATTCATATGTAGATGATATCATTACATGCATCCCACACAATAAAATAGATAAAGTACTCAACCTCTTTAATAGTTATAACTCCCATTTGAAATTTACAATAGAACTAGAAGAAAATAATAAAATACCTTTCTTAGATATTTGGATTATTAGAAATTATCAACACAATAAACAATTGCAAATTGATTGGTATACTAAGTCAATTGCATCTAATAGAACAATCAATTAATTTCGCTCCACCTTCTTAATCAAAAAATAAATATTATTACTAACATGAAACACAAAATATTAATTCTTTGTAGCCCTGAATTTATTCCCACCAACCTTACAATACTCAAACAAATTTTAAGAAACAATCACTATCCCAACTCAATAATTAATAGGATTCTTCAAAAATCTCATAATATACAACAACCAAACACACAGACCATTAAATCCATTGATCAACAATACCATAAAATGATCAATGTTCCTGGACTTTCTGTCAAACTAATTAAAATTTTAAAAAATTATAACTTAATATTTAGTCTTTTAAACCAAAATTCGATCTAGCATAATTTTTACAGCAAAGTTAAAGATAAATTACTACTCATAGAAAAACTATACGTTGTATACAAGATCAATTGTAAAGACTGTCCAGGATGTTACATAGGTCACTCTAAACAAAACCTCAAAAAAGAATTCAAAATCATAAACATGATTGCCGTATTAGTAACACACGAATTAACAACCACCCTATAACAGCATTAGCAACACACCATAAAACAAACAAACACAATTTCGATTTTGATAATCTGTTATTTTAGATGTAGAATGTAACTATAATAAGAGATTTATTTCTGAAATGATCTATATTAATAACATTAATTATAAAACAGATACCCAGAACTTTAACGTCATATACAAAGGATTAGTTGATTTTATTCCGGACAGATAACACTATACACCCATTGTTAAGTTTATTGTGGAACTCATCACTATAATTAAAGATCATGGTCTTTTGCTATAATATAATATATTCCGACCTCTATATTATTTAATACTCTTTTAATTAATAACTTAATTTTCCTTCGCTACTAATTAAAATTGGAATACTAATATACATCTAACTTTCAAATTTTCCCATATTTTCTTCTAATTACTTAATGATTAAACATTAATAATATTTTATTAATTGTATTATTTGCCCTTTCACCTGATTGAATTATATTTATGTTTTTATACACCCTTACAGCAATGCAAAACTAGGGTTCTTAAAATATTCGTTAACGTTATATTGCATGTCCGCGTTTGTAGTTCAGTTATTTTATTTATTGTGCACTTGTTGATGATTGATTACTATTTCTACGAAACTCGTCTTAATTTTTGGCTTGTAAGTATATTTAATAAATTATAAGTATAATATCATAACAATTATTTGTCAATGTTTATATTATCACTCATTTTTGTAATACTTGATTTTATAAAAGTTGTGTACTCTAATTTATAGTTTTATATGGTTGTTATTTTATATTCTTTTATTTTTTTAACCATTGTCAAATCTAATTTTAATTATGTATGGATATGTATATTTTGTGACCTCGCTTTAGTATTACTTTACAATTATTTGATGTTGTATTTAATCTCTTTCTTATATGTATTTTGTTTTGTTTGCCAATAAATAGAGGCCTGAAGATGCAACTACACAGGGTTGCAAAATGTTACCTTAAACCAATGAACTGACAAGTTTTTCTTCACTTCCATAAAGAAAAATTAAGTTTAGAAAAACAGTTCAATTATAAGTTATACACGCTAATAAAATTTTTAATAACTTTTCTTTCATAACTGTTTTGTATAATTAACATTCTCATTACATAAAGATTAATTTCTGTTTAGTTAAAGAAACAAAAATAATAAGTAAGTTTTGTGTAGTGACAATATTATGAACGCTCGTAAAAAAGTGTATCAAAATTAGTTTCCGTGATAAAAAAAACGATGTGTGAAAAACATAACCAAACAATTTGAGTTCTGCAAGGTTAAAGAATGAGATGAGACAATCTTCATGTAGAAGAAAGAGTTAGAAAAAACAGTTTAAAAACTTAACGTCCGAGGTGAGAAAAGTGAAAGAGGAAAAATTCAAGTCCTAACGCAAAAGAAGGATTCGAACTTCGACTATTACACGCATTGAGTTTAAAAATGCAATTAAAAACCGTTAATGGTAAATAAAGTAAAATTTCCTTCAAAAATAAATAAAGAGTGACAACAATTAATTATTAAACCGGCACTACAAAACCAATTTAGTGCACCCAACGATAAAAAGACAACGCAGGTGTCAGTTATCATCGATACAATGTCGGTTATAGATATAACGTATTTTTTGTTAATTCAAATTGAACTTTGTGCATGCGTCGTATGACGAATAAAATCATTTGTATAAAATTATTTAAATTCCATGTGTGCTATATAACTAATTCTTTTATGTGGGAACGGACTCACAAACCTAAGGTTATAAATAAATGAACCTGACATTATAAATAAATGATTATAAACAAATTAAAAAGATGTCTCATAGCTAATTCATATGCGAAGTTGATAATTCACCGCATATAAAGTTTGGCGCTAAACGTGGGGCGTCAATTAATTATGCTGTGGTTTATGCATAATTATTAAAAAAAATTAATTTGGCTTAATGAATCTAGAGACTCTGTCCGACTATCTCAAGGCCTAAGGTTCGTTTTAGTAAAAGATTGAATTAATCAAACATTAAACTTTATTTAATACACACATTATTTGTACATACACAATCCAAATCAAAATCTAAAACCGCGCTTGGATGCAAATACGATATAAACAAAATAGTTTCGATACGCACACAGTCTTTTATTTTACATAAACAAACTTCGTTGTTGGAGACTTATTGATTGTGGAAAATTCCGCGGAGGTTAAATCATCACATTGACTTAGTTGGTTAACTACCTCGTGCACATTCAATCGTTTAATTTTTAAATTTTTTTTAAATAATTATGCATAAACCGCAGCAATATGTACCAAGTTCTATAAAACTCGGACCCTTGGTTTTCTTGATATCTTGTTTAATGACGGGCGGATGGTCGGCCGGTTGGCTTCCAGACAAAAAATAATTTTTGTTTTAATTAAATTAGAAATCCACTTTTTTCAATAAATAAAAAATAAGATGTAGAAAAATATAGAATCAGATTTGTTCAAAAAAAGAAGAACGTGAGAGATCAGGTTGAAAAAAAAAACTGTTAAAACAGTAAAAGCTTCAAGTAACAAAGACACACTGTGGATATGTGCAAATATGTAGAAGCATAAGTAAACAAAACAATGTTGTCTTTAAATGAAAATATCTGAAATTACAAAATTATCCCATAGTAGTCATGTCCTATCCTATATTAAACAGAAGCTATAAACAAATTTAATGTATGATATAAAATAACAAGTACTTAAAATAAGTGTTTATCGCAGAACTCCACATCGCTCCGATAAGCGCAAATGAAATTGCGTTTTAGAATAAAATTGTTCAAACAAAAGCTATGGAAAATAACATTCCCAATAACTTTTTAATCTCAATTTTTTTGTGAAATTTTTATTGGTGGAGATATTGTTACAACAATTATTGCCACTTAATTATTATATTTCAGTAATTACTTATTGGATCAAAAATAGTTTAAACAAAAGATTGTATAGGTAATTAAATTATAAACAACTTTTATTTGAAACAAAAATTTGTAAAATCAATATTCTTCTAAATATTTTAAAAATTCGAAAATCTGTGTAGGTTAATGGTCCTTTTGGCTTCATAGAATATGTTCAATTTAATCAGATCTGCGAAATTATAAAGAATGTTCATGTACAAAGTTTCATAAAAATCGGACTAGTGGTTTTCTTGATATTCTGTTTACATACGGACAAATTCGATTTTGTCGAAAAATTTGCTTAAGTAAATTTTCCGTGGTTTTGTCATAAACATTAATTTTAGTTTATTTTAAATTAGTTAGCGGTAAGTGTAAATCTCTCTAAATCACACAAAAAAAGAAATTTGCCAATGTAGTATTTTAAGATCCGGACCCTACAGACTGAGGAATCATCTCTTCCAAAAGTATCAAATGAAAACAAAAGAAACAAGGGGCATAATCGCTGTTTGAACACAATATTAGGAGACAATTCCAAAATCGCTACAATAAAGATTAAACTAAATAAAAAAAATTGATAACAAAAAAAAACCTGAAAAAAGTTGCAATAATGAAGAAGAGAATGAAGAGGATGATAGGAAGGACAAATTGTCTGTTGTAATTCCTATTTAAGCCAGTATACCATCAGCTATAAAAGCTAGTATTACTATTCGGTCGATTTTTTTCTCTACTTTATTTTATATTTTTTATACAAGAGTGGAGTAAACTTCTGACATCGGAGGGCAACCTCGTTGGAAAAAAAATTCAAAATTTGTCACATTTAGTACAGTTATAACAAAGCGATAAAAAAGGTGTCATTCTCACTAATAATTAACAATACTTTTTAAAATGCTTTGTGCAGTCATCGTCAGTGAAAATGGACATGTCTAGGTAGAAATTGTAGAGTGTGGTCACAGTCTAAGGAAAAAAAAACCTATATGTGATCGTGCAATAAACAATTTAATCTTTAACAAATTATATTCTTAGGAAACTACATTGAAACTTAATTAAAATAAAACGACATGACAATATTAATACTTAGGTATTTAAAATTAGTTTGAATATTTCTCCCTACTCAAAAAGAACAGTAAAGGATACGGTTTGTATAATCGGATAGCTCCTTTATTTATTTTTTGTAACAATTTTTTATTATGTTGTGTTTGGGTATCTTCCGAAATGATTGCAATTAAAAATTTTAGATTTTGAGTTTATCGATAATGTGGTAAAGTATAATTACCAGATTTAAAAATAACAAACGAGTAAAGTAAAGTAAAGATATTATAACAATAAAGAAAAGCAATTAAATGATTGAATTATTTGTGAATGGGGATACCGGAAATATTAGTTGTTATTGTAAAAAGTGAAGTTCAATAATAGACTTTAAAATAAATTGTAACAATAAAGAAAAGCAATTAGAAATACGCTATTTAAATTCTATTGAATAATGACCTAACCTTGACCAATTTTTTAATTTAATCGCTGCTCAAGAAAAATTCTTCTGTTGGAGTGTCATTATTCAAAATAACTTTCGCTAATTGTCTGATTTTATTCAAAACGTGTAAAGAATTTATTTATTTAACTGGAAGATTAAAATGTTTATTTTGCACGATTAGACTGTGACCATACCGTACAATTTCTTCTTCCATCTTTCTCCTTTCCTCCCCAAATCTTTTTATCTCTTCTGTTGCGTAACCCCTTCTTCTATAGTATGCTCTTCTCTCTTCTTCTCCGTGGTTTGTTCTTTGCAATTCTAACAACACTCTTCAAATAGTATTGCTCTCCTCCCTGCTTGTATTCTTTTTTTTTTTTTCATTTGTTCCTCTATTAAATACCTTAGTGTTTCCCTCTCTAACCCTTGTGTCCATCTCCAAAATTTTTCCTGTTTCTTCTCTAGTTCTTCCCATTCCTTTCATCCCCATATCTCCGCTTTGTACATCATCACACTTTTTACTATTTTCTTAAATAACAACTTTCTTTTTCTACTTCTTTACCGAATAATCTTTCTCTTATACTCCATGCTTATTCCATTATATTACTACTTTCTTTTTCCTTAATTCTTTTATATGATCACTGTCTTTATTGTCATACCTCATCATGTACCTTAAGTATTTGTATTTGTCCACTCTTTCTGTCTCTCTTTTCCCCACTACAATTTCTCCTTTTTTTTCTTTTTTTTTTCTTAAATACCAATATTTTTGTTTTCTACGTTTACATTTAATTTATTTCCCTAAATATCTTCTCAACGTTTTTATTGCTTTCTTCATCTCTTCTTCTTTACTTGTAAAAATTACTATATCGTCCGCATATGCAAGTGTTATTATATTTTTCTTCCTATCCAACCTGATATTTCCTCATTTCTTCTTTAAAATGTATTGAAAATAGCATAGGCTCAACACCCCTGTTTCAAACCTTTTCTGTCTAAAACTCTTTCCTTTACTTCCTTTTCTTTTTTTAATAATAAAAATAATTACTACTAAACACAACTAATAACATGTAAATAATAATGTCTAAAAATACATGTTAAATAATTTCAAGTAACTTTATAACACAGCTTTAAAGTGTGTGTCAATTTTACTGATAATTAGCCATATCTTCTAAAATACTCTGTACAATACATTGACATGCTATATTTTTCTAAAGCTTTTTTTTAAATGTATGTTTATGCTGCCGAAACTTTTGGAACACCCTGTATAATCAAAAATATTTTTAAAATGTGCACTCACTAACTAAATGTGACAAATTTTGAAATTTGAATTTTTTTCCCAACGTGTTATTCTTCCATGTCAGATGTTTTCGCCATCCGCAATTTCAATTGTGCACTTTTTTGAAGAATTTTTAAGTTAATGTAAAACAAACTATTATTTATGTCTATTATTCATTAATAATAATTAGCTGTTTCAATTAGCTTTTTTTGAAATATACCTGTATCTCGATACTCGGCTTTACTTTAGTCGCAACGTTGAGACTGCAGGGAATGGACAATGTGTAGTATGTTACTATAATGGATAAATTCAAATCAAGCTCTTGCATTGTAAATCGAAGAAGCAAGCACTATTCTTCAGTTAAATTTAAAAAGAAATAGAAGAAGAAAGTACATTCTCAATTTTGAATAGTGTGAAATAATTAAGCTTATACAATTACAAATACTGTTTGTTGTATTGTCTTACGTTTTCATTTTCTCTTTATTAAAGTCAAGATGAGATCCATATTATATTATTAGCCAATTTTATTCATTTGTATGTATGTTTACCATTATCATTTATTACATTAATTATTTAACATTGTTTTTGATAATGGAAAAAATAATTTTGTCTTTCTTGCTGTATTGGTTATTGCTTGTTTATTTTATTTTATTAATATATGATTTAATTTATGTGACCATAAACAATTCCAGAATTTTATTGGTTTCACGCTATATTAAAAAGTATTTGTCATTGATTCTTTTATGATCGCTAGTTCTTAAATCTAATTAAGCAAAACAAAATGTTGCAAACTTTTCTACGAAACAAGTGTGTAAATTACTCGTTAAATTGTGGTATATTATTTTGTTTTGTAATGTAATAGCTATAAACTTATATGCATGTTGCTATTGCAGTTGACGTAGAAGGAGGTTAAACATTGCTTTGAAATTACATTAAATATAATTTTCTACGCCAATAACATTGAGTAAATTGTGCAATTTTTCAATCGAAATGTCTTAAATTGCGTGTATAAATTTTTGCGCCAAAATATAGGTTGACATAGACTTCCTGAAATTTTAACTTTTATTTTTTATATGACGTACTAATAATCACAATGAAAAATATACGTTTAATTAATTTCACTTTCATGAAGTAAATCATTTCGTCGTTAATTCGTCGAAAAAGAAATTGGACATCCCAGTCCTTCTCTTTATATAAAGTGAGAGTAATTTTTAAATAAACTACACACATTGAGAGTGACCGCGAAGAAATAAGCAACTTTCACTCCCGTAAATGATTTTGACGCGCACAGTTTAGGTAAAAGAGCGATTTTAATGCAAGATGAGAACACGTGCGCGTGCCTTCAAAACATTTCAAAATCATTTAATTATTTTTCTGTGCTGTTACGTTATTCTGTTATGCATTCAAATTTGTGGTAAGTTGTAATTTTTATTTTACAATAATAATTGACCTTACTTTCTTTCGAAATGGAAAAGTTGTCATTGACCTGGTATCTTCTTCTTGAAGTATAATTATTAATAAACATTCTAAAATAATTTAAGTTATTAAAATAGATTGTTTTTATATAGAATATCAGAACAAGGATATCTAGTATGACACAATATAGTTTTAATGTACATTTCCAACATAGTACCTAATTACATTTTTCTTACGCAATTGATTAAAGAAAAAGGTCACATTTTAAGATACTCAAGAAATTTGTATAATAAATAAACAACTGATATCTGTTGAATTGTTTTACAACAGTTCTATAATAAAATAAATTTAAATGTTGACAGCATCAGAATTAAGCAATTCCACCAAACATATTTTTTTCCAAACTTAATTTTTATAACAACCAGTAAAAATAATCAAAAAACTTGATTTTTGTAACTTAAAGTTGAGGTCCCATTGCAATATAATATTTTTACAACAATTTTAAGCATCCTGTATTAGATTACATTAAAGTTGATCAAGCGTCAAAAAATAAATATGAGAACTATTTTTCATTAAATTTTTATCAAAATGGTGTAAATGGTGTAATAACGTCGAAAAATAGCATAAAATATTCATTCCAATAGAACTTTCATGTACTCATTTGTTCCTTGCCCATAGATGGTTTTTGTGTTTGTATTCAAATATACGAATCAATAAATTTCGAAATCATCCAAAACAATTAAAAACTCCTGCAATACTTTCAGTACCCAATAAAGCATTGTTTTAGCAATAACCTAAAAATAGGTAACTATTGAATTTAGGCAAATATGTTATTACTAATTTGTAATAATTATGTATGAAAGTAGAAATTTATATTTAGAAACCATAATATTTCAAATATTCAAATACTATAAGTAGAATCGCATAACACGAAATTAGACCGCATCTTTTTAAATAACTGTACCTGTTCATATTAATAATTTTAGTTCTATGGTATACGTTATTAAAACAATTTTTCATACACTTTCATGCAACACAAAAACAAATGAGAAATGTCAATCACTTTTTATTGCTTTCGTACGGACACATCAAAGTTTATTTGTATTAGTTTTAATAACAAATTATAAAGAATATATGTAAATACACTTTCAAATAATTTGAGTTTTCTTTTTACGTTCTTATTATAAAACTTTTTATTTATGTTATAAACTGTCGGTAATAATTATAATTAGCAACCAGTGATGATTTAATTTATTTGTTTTTATTAATTACTTACTCTATTATGTAATTTGTTAAAGTATTTTTCCTTCGTCAAAAAGAAAGTATAACTTTAATGCTATATTATTTGCATTTGCAATGTGGTGGTACACAGTTAGATCATTTTCCTAAGTATCGCAATAAAAGTTTGTACCCACTCTTTTTAATTAAAATTCCGGTAATATCAACATTTTCTATTTTATTTTATTTTAAATTTTAATTCTACTTTATTAATATTGTTTTAAAGATTTTAAACTAAAAATCTAGAAGGCAATATATTATTCAGAGAAACAAAACTCAAAAGCATTGTTGAGATTGGTTTTTTATTATTTTGAATAAATAATGACAAGCTAAATTTTTATTTTAATAACGACTGTTCTATACAATCATTACGTTTTTGGAAAGCTAAGAAAAAATCATATTTATTTATGTCATCATTTTGATTGATTTTCTCTACAATCTGATCTCCTCTAGAAGAAATAGATAAAAAAAATTATTAAAAATAAAACAGATGATTGAAAACTAAACATATGCGTTATATTTATGTTTAATCGAAAGACACTTTCAAAATAACAATTTTGTTAGACGCTACGAAAATATTTAGGAAATTGGTGATATGTACCGGGTGGTCAATTAAGAAGGCCTCTCGGCCCTATTTCAAAGAGTAATAGTCGAAACAATTTTGGGAAAAAAAAATATTACTAAAGTGGCAAAGAAAAAATTGTAGAAATTATACCTATATTCTTAAATTTTTATTCCAGTTTTTTTTGAGAAATATTCTCATATTACAGATGACTAAAATAAACATCATTTTAAAGCTGAGATAAATTTGCTTCTTTTTTGTTAAGTGCTTTTTGCTCTATCTCTTCTTGAAAAGTGGTGGGGAGTGTTCAAACACTTTTGCAAATAAATGTCAATAACTTCAAAAAGGCTGAACGGATTTTGTGTATTTTTTAGGCTATCAACGCTGCTTTGAGGGGATTGACTTAGATTGATTGTGCCGCTGCTTGAGAAACACTAAATTTTCTCAAAAAAATTAAGTATAATAATATGACTTTTATTCCAATAAAATTTAGCCACATGAGGGTCTAACACATTAGTCAAAACCGCATTTTGATATCTCTTTCTTTATCTAAAATATGAGAAAAAAATTAAAACTCGAAAAATATCGCATCTTCGTGAATATTTTCAGTATATCTGCCAATAATAAATCCTAATTACAGTTCATTTAGCAAAATATGAAATATGTAATTTACTGTTCAAATGCCAACTTTACATTTCAACTGTTAATAACAATTAATATTTATTCAATATTTATTTAAAATCCAAGTGTGTTTTGGAATATAAAATATATTACATTAGCGGTGTTTAATTGTCAATTAAATTAATATTGCAGCTATTTTCTATTTATAGTGTATTTTGGTAGGCTTATTTACAAAAACTGTATTGAACAAGAGAATATTTAGAACATTGTTATTACAATTTTTGTAACAAATTGGTCTATTTCAAGGCCATATTAGTGCTTTGTTTGTTTCCCGTTATTGTTGCAACTCGTTGGCTTTTAAACAGAATGCAAACTTTCAATTCTTAATTAATTAATTGTTATTGACATTTTAAATGTAATGTTAGTGTTTTGACATATACAGTGTGTCCCACCGGGAGCGCCGGCTATGGTTATACGGAACACTACATAATGAAAATTTCTGAAAATTTAGGTGGATCCTACTCTACTAAAATATTTTTGAAATATTTAATGTTTTCTGAGAAAAATGACAGCTACAAGCCCAGATAACGCGTAGAAATATCTTAAAAGCAATTTTAGAGTTTCAGATCAGAAGGTTTGTAGTACTAAGACGGATTAAAAACGCGCCTTTGTTTTGTACAAAGTGCGAAAAAAAAGTATACCAAAAATGTCAAAAACTCAAAAATTTTAAATGGAAACACCCATTTTTAAAACGTATTACTAATCAGCGTTAAAAATAAGAGCACATTTTCATTTAGTTTCCTACACCTAAACCGAAAAATGAAAAATTACAATTGACCTTGATATTGAAATTTGATATAGGTACTTTACTCTACAGAGATATAGGTTTTTTAAAACTTTCCAAGACATACCAGGTTTTTCAAACGTAAAATTATGTTTGAAATTAATCTCTGATCAAGCAGGGCTGAACCCCAAAAAATGAAAATTTAAATCTAGAGTTTTTTATCATTTACAAGAGTCGTTTTACCTATCCTCGGACACAATGTATAATAACATATAAATAAACAACAACAATAACAATATTTGTTAACGACAATAATACATTAAATTTACAACAACAACGCTACGTATTTAGAATAAACACAAAATGCTTGCTTTTTGCATTAATTTTTATTATATACTATTTATCATTTGCAGTTTTTCGAAATGCAATTTTTAGACAATATTCAAAATTTCAGCTGCATAAAAAAATGTAGACTCTTTAAACATTTTTTTGTAAATTGCAACAATGTTGAAAAGTAAAATTTAATTCAGACTAGATGAAACTTTTAGTTTTTATTGGGTTTTATGTTTTATTAGTAACATATTTTTTTATAAATACAGTTATTTTAAATGTACATTTTTCTACAAAATTCAAACTAAAGTTTGAACAAATGTGATCAAATATTAATTTTTATCTTATCTTGTTTAAGTTAACATGATTAAAATATTTATTTTCAAAAAATTAATTTGTGTTTAAAATTTTGAGATTAGGGCAATTTTTATCTTGATTAGAGCGGAAATCAATGATAAAAAGACAAATTTCAAATAACGCTTTTAATAAAAAAAACCTATATAACGATGATTTTACTGGTGACACTGTATATAACCATAATTGCTGTAATTTTTATTATGTACTTAATGGGGTAAAAACGTTCTTGTTGAATGTGTTGTATGAGGAATCCAATTATGACATTAAATTTTGTATAAGGCTCAAACGTTGGAAATTATGAACCAAACTTACGTTTTTTTTAATAGCAATCATAGCTGGCTGTAGTTTATAAAAACAGCAATTATTTTGCACTTTTAAGAAATGTATATTTTGGGGATAAAATGATTGTTTGAAATGCTTCAATATTAAAAATTTCTTATTTTAAGTTTTTAAAAATTTTTAGAAATCTTAGTTTTCATGACAACCAAAGCTTGTCACATAGCTATTCTTCAAAATTGGTTAATTTCTCATTGTTTTAATTTACATTAAGAAAACATTGATTTTCTTATAAATAATATTAAAACAACAATATTCAAAAACTGAAATGTTTATTTAATTTTTCTATATTTTCTATTAATTGTTGTGTAGTTTAGTTTGTTTTTAAACCTATTTCATTCTTTAAAAATTCTCAATTAAAAAAATCATGGGGCGTTAAGTCTGGTGACCTAACGAGTCATACTAATAAGGTCCATAAGTTCCCAGCCATATATTAGAAAATCTCTTATGTCAATAATTTTGAATGGCATTAGCATTGTGTGCTAGTGCCCCGTCTTCTGATAAATTAGTCGCTCATGAAAGGCGCCACTAGCCTTTAGTGCATTTAGGAAATTTTTATAGGAGTGACCCACCAGTTTTGTATACTTTTTGTCTCTTACCCTATATTCAAAAGAGTTTTTTTTTCGGTAAGCTTAACCCTAAGTTTGAGCACCTCTAAAACCAACCCTTTCTTCGCCATCTTGGATTTGATGTTTTTTTTGGAGTTTTTATATCTCACGTTCTAATTATCGCACAGTCATACACTTAGTGTCTTTGAATTTGTTTTGAGTTATTTTCATCAATGTTATATAACAAAAAACTGTGCGTTTAGCGGGAAAAAAGTTGTTGCTCTTCAAAGTCAACAGAACGACTTAAAAAAAGGTTTTTTTTTCTCTTCGGCTCCTATCTTTTTTCCAGTCCACCTAACGCTTTTTCGTGAGAAAACTTTATCAAAGGTAAAGTAATTTCTAGCATTGACAAAAACAAATTTATTTCGATACGACCATTTCCCGCCCGTCAGAAAGTTTCTGTTTCGGGGGGAATTTTGAAATTCCGTCGTAAGACGACTAGTTCCTTGTTCATTTATTAAAATAAACGATTGTCATGGATCGTATATTGTTTAAATATGCCTAGATGTTCAATAAAAATTATGTAGGGGTGGATTTTTATTTAAAAATGAACATTTTGATGGGTTTAATGATGACTTTATTTTTTCCAAATGTTATTTAATTACACTATTGCTATTTGCTACTAATTTATTGGTACAGTAAAAATTCCTTTTTGAACGCAGAACTGTGTGTATATTGATTAATATTTTGACAGATTTTAGCTTTATAAACATATTTTTTTGCCTTTTCCGAACTGAATTCCGCACCATCTTTGAGGTTAAGTTTCCGTTTTTTTATGTGGTTTTCCCGATAGAAGCCCATTTCACAGTTTTACTTTTCTTTAGTAAATTTCTCATCCTGTCATGATATTAATAGCCATCGTCGTCATATTCATTCTCACTTATCACAGGTGGTTTGCTTGCTTTTCTTTTCAATGATGCGGTTGATCTGGGTGAAGGTACTATCGTTGGAAGTTCGTCATCAACTTTGTCGTCTTCGTCATTCTAGTTCTCTATATCTTCTTTTGCGGCCGTGCAGGTTTCTCCACGGCAAGGCTTGCATTGTACATCCAGTTTGCGTGATATCGGTTTGTGATCGAACACATTTTTTTCTGCACCGATTCATTTTTGCTTATGTTGTCTTGCTGATCGTTTTTGCAACCTGATCTGGAAACCAAAACCGATTTCTCGCGTTTACCCCCACGAACACATCAGCAAGGCAACATTCCCTTCAAACATATCATCAAGTGCAAAAGTGGATCGGTGCAGAGATAAACTCACTTGGAGCCAATGACAACCGATCAGAAACCAATACCACGCATACTTCTGAACATTGTATCCTGTGGATGTACAACCAACTGTAGTATGGCTTGTGGATGTTGAGAAAAGCAGGTTTGAAACGTTCTGTTTTGTGGAAGATTTGCTGTGGAGAAACCTGCACAACCGCGAAAGAAAATGTAGAGTACTCGAATGACGAAGACGACCAAGTTGATGACAAGCTTCCAACGATGGTACCTTTATCAAGATCAACCGCTTCATTAAAAAGAAAAACAAGCCAATCACTGGTAATAATTGAGAAAGAAAATGACGATGGTTATCAATATCATGGCAGGGTGAGAAATTTATTACAGAAAAATTGAAAGCTGTGGAGTAGGTCTATCGCGGTAACCACATGAAAAAAAACGCGCCGTAAACTTAACCTCAAGGATGGTGCGAAATTGATTTCAGAAAAACAGAAAAACATTTCTTCATAAAGGCAAAACCCGTCGAAATATTAATTGTTTCAATATAAACACAGTTCTGCTTTCAAAATAAGGAATTTCTTACTGTACCAATCAATTATTAACAAATAGCAATACTGTAATTGAATAATATTTGGAAAGAATATAGTCATCATGAAACCCATCGATATGTTTATTTTTTAAATAAAAATTCACTCCAACAAAATTTTTATTAAACAAATAGTTAATAGGTATATTTAAACAATGTATCATGCATAACAATTGTTTATTTTAATAAATGAACGAGAAACAAGTCGTACCATGACGAAATGCAGAGCGGAGCGCGAGCGCTGTTCAGCGTATTTTGAAATCCTGCCCAAAACATGGCAACTTTGCGCGTCGATTGACCGGCAAGATATATTTGTGATTTTTTTTGTGAATGCTAGAAATTACTTTATTTTTTTAACTGATTTGTTCTTCGTTGAGAAGTGCCCCTTTTCAACAAAGAACAAATCATTTAAAACTTATAAAAAGGAAATATTTACCTTTTATCATAAAATTTTTATTTATTTAATATTATTATTATTATTAAGTCGTTCTGTCGTATTTGAAGAGCAATAACTTTTTTCCCGTTAAACGCACAGTTTTTTGTAATATAACATTTTGAAAATATAACTTAAACGATACCAAAAACCTTATGCTTATGACTGTACGATAATCAGAACGCGAGATATAAAAATTCCAAAAAAACACCAAATCCAAGGTGGCGGCGTAAAGGTTGGTTTTAGAGGTGCACAAGCTTAGAGTTAAACTAACCGAAGAAGACCCTTTCAAACGGGAGGTAAGAGAAAAAATTGTACAAAGATGGTGGGTCAATTCCTAAATGCATTGGACTATAAGACATTTTGCAGATTGTCTAAATATTTTGTCGCAGTCAAATTTTGCTCAATTATGTGATCAAAAATCCTAACACTAATAAGATAACACAAGACGCTGGAGCTGAATATCAACTTTTAAATTAGGATTTTCATTTGTCCAGTAAATGTTATTATGTCTATTAAAAATTCTGTCACTACTGATTGATACTTCGTCCGTCCAAATAATGCTTATTATGATTTTGACCAATTTGTTCTACATACCAATTACAAAATTGCAGTCTTCTCTGTTATTTTCGGTATCGATAGTTTTTTTTATTTTTTTTTTTTTTTTTTTTTTTTATTTTTTAAAAAAATTTATAAAAAAAATAACTATCCAATTTTCTCTTAAACTTAGACATTTTCGATGAACAAAAGTTCATCTTATGAATTCACAAAGTCTGTCTGTCTGGATGTCCGTAGCTTTTTTCCTGTTGACATTTTTTGAAAATTTTCTTTTGTGATTCCTATAGAACATCAAAATCTAAGACATTTTTGCTTCGATCATTTTTTGTCTATCTCATCGGCAAAGTGGTCAAATCGGCTCCCGAAAAAATTTAAAAAAAATTTATAAATTTTTAAGCTAAATAAGCAGTTCTTTTGTTCATCCCGGCAATGCAAGCTTGCGCATTCCCAACTGGTTAAAATCGCAAATCAAAAGCGAGTGGTTGTTATGATAACCATGTCATTCTATAAATAGTTCTAAAAGCTAAGCCTTCTAAAAATTCAATAAAACTAAAAGTAAGAAATTTTTAATTTTAGGACATTTCAAACTACCATTTCATTCACAATATACAGGTGTTTCATTAATCAGTACAGAAAATGAAACTGGAGATTCCTTGCAAAATTTAAAGGGGGTTTAACATAAAAAAAATTTCCTTAAAGCCTCCTCTGAAGATTACAGCCCCTTAAAGATGTGTAAAAATTCACATTAATCGATTTTTTCTGAATGACTTGAAATAAAAAAGAAATCTAAACATTCAAATACTACTACCAAGAAGCCTCCATAATTTCATAATTTTATTCACCCTTGTTCTCTGCAAGGGGTGAGTCTTACTACCCCTTAGAGTTTTTACCAGAACTTTTTAACTAGTTTTTTTTCTAATTTTAAAATTTAGATTTTGGAGGGCCAATTCAATTAAAAACTTTTTGTCTCTTAAAAATTTCATGTAAACTCAATACTTTTTCACCAAAAATAAATTAAGCGAACTTGCAGAATTTTTAATTAATAAGTTGCGTATGCAAGTTTGACATAAATAACAATATTATTATTAACTATCATTTTTAATTTAAATTAACAATATTATTTCAGAGGAGTGTTCAAAATGGGCACCCATTTTCTTGAATACAGCTCTTATTCTTTTGAACAAATTTCCGTTAACGCTACCTAGCATTGCTACAGATTGTCTAACTTCTTCCGACGCATCAAATACCCTATCCCTTAGCTCTATTTCTGTATTTATGGAGTCATAAAACAATATTCTTTTAAATGACCCCACGGAAAAATCCATCAGTATTAAGTCAGGCGACCTGGGTGGCCACTGTAGCAGGACATCTTGCCCTCTTCCTATCCACTTCCCGGAAATTGCTCATGAAGCCATCGTCTGACAGCTAAAGTAAAATGCGAAGGGTGCCCCATCGTCATGAACCACATTTGTTGACGAACATCGATTGGTAAATCTTCTAATAATTCAAACAAATTATTTTGCAAGAAGTCAAGATACTCATTACCACCAAGACGTCTTGGAAGAACAAAAGGTCCAATTAATCGACTTCCTACAATTCCTGCCTATACATTAATAGAAAATTTATGTTGAAAACTTTCCGTCCTTTGACAATGTAGTTTTCATCAGACCAATGTGCATATTGTGATAGTTAAAAACACCATCCCGCGTAAAACTAGCTTCGTCGGTAAATAATATGTTCATTGAAAATCTCGGTTCTCTAATACATTGCCTGAGAAAACATCTGCAGAACGTCGTTCGTTTGATAAAGTCTTCTGATGTCAATTCCTGAACTTTCATAAAATGATAAGGATCGAGCCCTTGCCTTTTCAAAAGCCGCCAAATTGTTACGAAACTGACGTTTTAAATTTAGAGCTGCACGCCATACACTTTGCCTTGGATTCATTTCAAAATAATGTAAAATATTTTCCTCTTGTTGAGGAGTTGTTCTTCGAGGACGTCCACGGTCACCGTTTCGTATATGGAATCTGCCTGTACTTCTAAAGTCCTGCATGTATTCTCACAAAGGTTCTACTGTTAGAATACGACGATTCGGGAATCTTTCTCTGTATAATGTCTTAGCTCTTTCTGAATTGCCATTCTCCTAAAACATATGCATATCAAGTATTCTTCGTTTGAAAATGCAGCTGCATTAGCCATATTAGTTAACTAAATTTATCACTTAAAAAGACTTCAAATAAACACTACAGAATTAAAATAATAAAGGCAACAATATGAAATTTTAGAAAATTGATTGTTTAATATTGTGATTTCAAACTTGCATAGGCAACTTGTTATTAATAAAAATTCTGCAAGTCCGCTTAATTTTTTTTTTGGTGAAGAAGTATTGAGTTTACGTAAAATTTTTAAGAGACAAAAAGTTTTTAATTGAATTGGCCTTCAAAATCTGAATTTTAAATTGAAAAAAATTTAGTTAAAAGTTCTGGTAAAAAAACTCTAAGGGGTAGTAGACTCACCCCCTTGCAGAAAACAAGGGTGAATAAAATTATGAAATTATGGAGGCTTCTTGGTAGTAGTATTTGAATGTTTAGATTTCATTTTTTATTTCAAGTCATTTCAGAAAAAATCGATTAATGTAAATTTTTTACACATCTTTAAGGGGCTGTAACTCTTCAGGGGAGGCTTTAAGGAAATTTTTTATGTTAAACCCCCTTTAAATTTTGCAAGGAATCTCCAGTTTCATTTTCTGTACTGATTAATGAAACACCCTGTATATATTTTTAGAAACTGGAAAAAAATTTGTTTATATAAACCACAGCCAGTTATGATTGCTATTTAAAAAACATAAGTTTGGTTCATAACCTCCAATCTTTGAGCGTTATACATGTAATGTCATAATTAGATTTCTCTGCATCAAGTACGTTTTTACCCCGTCTCAATATGTGCAGATAGAAAGAAGTTATAGCCATTTGAAGTGTATACGAATATCTCGAAAACGATAACAGATGTCGTAATGCGGTTTCACCAATCGAATTTATTTAAAAATCGAACACTGAAGATGTATATTAGTTTTTTTCTCTAGAGAAACTATACTTCCCATAAGAAACCATCAAATTATGTCCACCCTGTACATAAATTGAAATGAAACAATAATAACAATGTGAACAAAAATGAAAGATAAAAGAGTTAAGCTTTTAAAGAAAAATTGGAACGGTGTATATCAGAGTTAAAATGAAACTAACATACCAATACTAGCAGTGCGCTCCGGCTAAATCATTCACTATAAATAAGTAAGTATTTTAATGCGTCGAATGGTCTCAAAGTACCTATAAAATCAAACAATGTTTTGATTGAAATAGGAAGATATAAGAAGGGACTTTGTCGTGGTTGTAGTAGAATTTTGATTTTGTATTTATTTCAATTAAAATTGTGGTGTTAAATAAGCTATAAATTGTACAAATTCAAACATAAAAAACACAAAAAGTAAGCATTTTGAAAAAAACTAATACTATAGTGACAAGGCCCCAAGTTTTGTCTTTTATAAAACATTAAGTTTTACTTCAAGTATTTAAAATTAAAAGCTGTTTTAAGGGTACTTATATAGTGCATGTTTAGCGATGGCGCACTGCTAGTATTTATTCCTCTTAATACGAAATTTAAAATAGACAAGTGATTGATGTTTTCTAAAATATATCTTAAAGTCTTTAGTATGAACATTACATGCGCTCTATAAAAGACATCTTTTGGTATTGATAATATGAAATTATGTCTTAATTATGCGAAAATTGTTTTGACGTCTTGCTCAGTTAATTTAAACATAACTATTAAACAAATAGAAACATTATCTATACCTTTTAAAATAACACTTTGCTAAAATCGACTTCAGGTACAACCAAAAATTGAACATTCCTGAAAATATTTTCATTAAATATTAATTTCCGTGATCTACCGTGTATATTTTATGATCGCAAAAAAATCGTCTTCATAATTACGTTAAACTTTGAATATAATGAAACTTAAAAAATACAGGAATTGTATGCAACTTTTATCGCTACATAAATTCTCTTCTCGCTTTCTCCGACATACGAATCTCCAGGCAACAATAACATTTCTCATGAACATACAATTAAATAACAATCCAATGTGCAATTATAAAATTAATTTTAAATTTTTTCTTTCAGTTGGACAAAAAAATCAAAACGAAAAAAAAGAAGAAAAAAATGTATTTAATACCAGTTCGTGCATTCCAAGACCGTACTTATGTCCGCATCCTAAAATACAATTTTATTTATACACCAGGTAAATTTGTAAATTAGTAATTCTAACAATTTATGGTTTCACTTCCCGTTCCTCAAAATGTATCATGCAGTAATATAATCACAAACATTAAAAAACTAAATGACTTGAAACGAAAGTTCATGTCGTTACGCATTCGCACAATTACTTATCTATGTTTAATGTTGTAAATATGTGCTAATGCATGCTTTGTTTTTTCCGTTTTTTAGACGAACACAACACAAACCGGAACTAATCAATACTTTAAACAACGAGTCATTATATAATTCCCATTTCAATAGGTTAAATCCTACTAAAATCGTGATACATGGTTTTGGTGGTGGACGAAATTTATCTCCCAGTACTGATATGAGAGATGCTTATTTTCATAGAGGCGCTTATAATATATTTATCGTCGATTATGGTACTTTAGCACGTGAACCATGTCTCGAACAAATGAATTGGGCTCCACGATTTTGTGCTAAGTGCGTATCGCAACTTATAAGATACTTAAGTTTGCATCCAAGAGGAGTAAAGGCTGATCAAATCCATATTGTTGGATATAGCGTTGGAGCACATATAGCTGGTGTTGTCGCTAATTATTTAAATCCAAAGATTGACGGAAAACTAGGAAGAATTACTGGTAAGAGAACTTTTTTTTGTTGAGAAAGTAAAGGAATGTAGGTTGATCTTGATGTTATTTCAATGCCATTATAATTTGATAGTGAAAGCGAGTGTGGAACGGAAGATGATGCACTTTCAAGGTGTGTTATAATATCAATTATTTTCATAAAACGTCGAATTTAATACTTTTAGTATAGTAAATTTAAATTAAATAAGAGTGTAACAAATAATGGGGTAATTACGTTTATAATACATTTTCTAATTGAAAAAAATTGAATACATTAAAAACTGCATTAGCATCAGTTATTATCTCTTTTTAAGTAGACACTGTTTTTTGTATTAATTTCTAAGATTACTATTTACAGTGTAACATTATGTTTATAAAATTACTATTACTTTGTTAAGTAATTTACTTTTCTTATTTGATTTTAATTTCGCTCAGTTTTTATGGTTTACATTGGTTACTGTTCCAAATTATTTATTGAAATTTAATATTGACATTAAAATAATTAATTTTGTTTTGGGTTTCATGGTTTATGAAACATTAACATTCTCAAATCCGCTAGAGATCTGTAAGATCTATGATAAAACCTTCAAAGTGGGCTCACACTTTAGTTTGATATTGTATAACGCAAAGTTGGTTTATCTTTAAGGATTATGGAGGGTAGGGGGCTACTTCAGATTGTTAAGGAAAAACAAGACTAATTGTGGCGTACAACTACAAACAATAAAAAATAAACAAATAATTTTTTGAACTACTTATATGAGAGTGAATTATAAAGCATTATAAAGGAAAAATCATGATAGTCAATGAGGAATTGGCTAATAAAAAACAAGAGGCATTAGAAGACTTATTTAGAAAGTCTAGAATGTTTGGACGGCGCCGTTTCGCCTTCACCATTTCGGCATCGCCGTTTTAGGCGGTCAGGCCTTTACCTTGTGAGAAAATGTTTCTTTTCCTCTTTTCAATAGAATGACGTTGCTCATAATAAGAAATGCTACTCACATCAACATGACACTTTTTTTCAAATTGTATCATTAACAAGTATCAACCCTATTGATTTTAGATCTATCTGCAATACACAAAAATTATTAACAAAAAGCTTAAGTAACACTGTGATTGAAAATTTTCCCCTAAATTCCAAATTAAAAAAATTCTTCGCCATCAAAGACAATCATTTTTATTAAGAACTATGGAAAAGCTTATTGTTATTAGTATGTATAGAAATGAGTAATTATTTCTGCAGTATACATCTATTTCTTATTAAGTTTTTGCAAATATTTTTCTTCAAACGTAAGTTAAGTATGTCAGTACATGGCCGAACTAATAATGCTCACTTTATTGCTATGACACTGTCGTCGGCGCTTAAGTATTTCAGTACGTTGACGGCAGCTCTTAAGTACTTAAGCATCGCCGACAGATAAATTGCAGGAATTGAATCAACAATTTCATTTTATCAAAAATTATTATTTAGATATTTTAGTTACAATTTAATTTTAAGTTGAATGTACAATTATACAAAAAAATATGTTGTAAATTACATCCAGTTGTAGTACAAGATTTTTCACAAGTTGTAATACTAGAAGAACGGATCGTTGTTGTGGGACAACTGTCGTTTGTATCCAAAAGTTCTTTACTTGCTTGCATGCTCCTCCATTGCTCGAACTAAAGGTAGGTTCTGATTTCCTTTTTGTTGGTGGGGGACTCTTCTATCTATCTTTCAACTACACTATTGGATTTCCATCTACCATGTCTCTTTAAGCAGGCGATGTCGCAGCCACCATTCACCAAAAGTGTAGCTGAAGTTCTTCTCAAGCAATAAACACTCTATTCCCTCCAATTTGGTAATTTAAGAAAACTTGCGACCATTCTGCTCACGCCGGTCTTGTATTCCTTTCAGTCGCAATGAAACATATTTTCAGACAAGTTTCAGCAGTTGTCCCCATAATTGTAAATAACCTATTAGTATTCGTCTTGGTTTAAAAATCGTTACATGAATCAATGCTCCTGCATCTTGCATGTGTCAACCTTCAGTTTTACCAATTCGTTGCATCGACATTCTCCAAATACCTACTCCGAACACATCATAACAAAGAAAAAGCAACAGTAATCATGGATTCCCATACATACGACCAAAAACAGACGAGATTCTACGACAAGGGAACTACCGACGCTTGAAGAAAGATCCCATTTCCAGCCTGGAGAGGAAGGTCTACCAGATATTGAAGAAATACGAAGAATACCTTCCTTCAGAACAAGGGACAACTCTTACGCCACACCACAGCAATCCACCGCATTTATATGGACCTTTTTCTACACCACCTGAACAACATTAAGCCATCCATCAAATTCACCATGGAGAAAGAAAGGAATACTCACTACCATTCTTGGAGGTCCTCGCAAAGAAAAATGAGGATATTGTGACATCAGTTTACAGAAAGCCAACTCATACCGGCCAATATCTGAATTACGACTCCAATCACAGTGGAACAACAAAGAAAGGGATTATTAAATCTTTAGTCGACAGAGCTCACAGACTATGTAATACAGAGGTAGGACTACAAGAAGAAATCAAGAACATCAGAAGAGATCTTAAACAAAATGGTTACCCGAAACGAGTGGTAGAAACTGCTTTACTACTCTCTAAGAACCAACCAGCCATAACCGAAGAAAAACCCAAAACACTACTCAGCATTCCATATGTCAAAGGATTATCTGAGAAAATAAAACGGATAAGAAAAAATTATGACATTAACACGGTATTCAGATCATCAAGAACTATCGGTAGCATGATCTCCAAAACTAGACCAGACAACAGTCGTGACTCCAAGAATTGCATCTACGAAGTCCCATGTGAATGCGGCCAGTCATACGTAGGGGAAACTAAAAGACCCTTAGATATCAAGTTGAAGAAACATAAAACCCATACGCAGAGAGGAGAGACTTTGAAATCGCGCATTGCCCAACACTCCTAGGAAAAACATCACAAAATGAAATGGTCGGAGGCAAGAATTATACACCGAGAAGAGCACTGGTGTAAGAGAAAATTTAAAGAAGCAGCGTTTATCAAAAACAACAAGAATGTCTTTAGTCAACCCAGCGTAGAGATTAACAATGTGTGGAAACCCTTAATTAGACGCCTGACTAATCTTAGTTTACGGTAACGTCCCCCTTCATTAACTTTGTACACTTGATCGCTTCACTAACTTTGTATTAGTATATAAGTTACAGTAGTCTTTAAGTTTGTTAGTATTCACCTGAAGACGATTGCAGATTCAATAGCAATTGAAACGTTGTGTTTATTCTATTAAAATAAAATATAGACAATGGAAGTCCAGAATAGTGTTATTATTCCAATCATAACATTAATTTAGATTTTTTGACAAACTACAAATAAGAATTTTCCCCAAATAAATTTCATCAGAAGCTTCACACAAAAATTGATCAAACTGTTCCTTAGTTAATACCCTGAATTTTTTAAGTACATATCCTTCATTCTGCTTCTTAATTTCAAATATTTGCTTATATCTATCGCATGGTTTACATTCAGTAATGACCTTAGAAAAATCCTTAAATTAAAAAAGCAATAATTTTAACTAAAATCTATTGTGTTCCGTATTTTGCGTACTTGTTAAAAATTTTAAGTTTAAAAATCAACTTTGCACCATTAATGAAACTGCTTTGATATTTTTTAAATCGACATCAAAGCGGTTTAACGTCGAAACGGTTAGTGGCTGCTATGGAAAAAACCCACATCCGCTTCGCAAATGACGTAATCGTACTATCAGAAAAACAAACAAATAAAGTACTAGAAATTCGTAACTCTAAAAGAACAAACACTAAAGAAGCAATGTAATATAAAAACAGGGGAAATAAAGATAGAAAATATGGGAGAACAGTTTAGAATAAGGAAAGAAAATTGATAGGTAAACATATCTTGATAAACAAAGGTAAAAAATAAAAACTTTTCATTACTGATGTCAACCCATGGTTTGAGTGGTGGGCCAAGTACAAGATCTTGTAAAAACGCAAAGATTGATGGAATGATCAAAGTACAACAGTAAAAAATTAAAAGAAGAAATAAACGATTTGGAAGCCAAACACGAATACAAAACACAACTAAACGTGTAAGCTAAATAAAATAGAACTGGTCAGAACACAAAATCATATTATAAAGGGGTTCCTGGAACATAAAACGACCAAGACGAAGACTACGCAGGTGTACGGACGGTATAAAAATAGAAACCCAGCGCGACTTGACGAAGAAAACTAGAGATTGGGCAAATGCAGAACGGAGAGGAAATATTATATTTAGTATTAAAAAGAAAGAAGCTAGAAAAGAAGAAAAAAGCTTTTATTGTCCAGTTGTCATTGTACATCTTTTAATAGTCCTGTTAAGTTTCTCATCTAAAGTTTTGGGCTTATTAAATTTAATTTATAAATAATAAATATATGCGTAGCACTAGAGAATGTGATACCTAAAACAGTAACTAAATGATTTCCACAAACTTTCAGTACATCATCAAGTTCTTTGTTTGAATACCAACATTTGCTCACTTAGTGCACGTTTTATCTAGATATATAACCGGTTTTATTTGTGATTCTTATTTTGTCATTTTTTTAATGGTAGCACTACTCTCAATTAACTATTTAATAAATAGTTTTATTGATATTGACTTATGGTAAGTTCAAAGTTGAAAGTTTTAGAAACAACTAAACTTTCGTAAACACTGTTGCTTCAAACATATGGTGTACGACTTTTTTTAATATTATAATTGTTTAATTCCTTACCTATTCTTTTGTAAATAAAACAGATATTATTGCTGGTAGTGCTGTTGATAAAAAAACTGCAACATTTATCATCAACTAGGTCGTCTAGATTCGGGTCTAAAGGCCGTCGTTGATGAAATTTCTTCTTAACTGTCCTTTCGTGTTAGCGAAACGCCAAGAAGAAATTCTACTGAACGACCAGAATCTAGATGACGCTAGTTCACTAACACGTCTCAAAAACCTAAACCAATTTGTCAGATGCTTCTACGGGAAGGAGACATATACTGACATTGTAGATGGAAGAACCTCTGTAGAAGCTGTCCGCTCGTGTTAGCAAGAATAAATTTCAATCAACAACGACCTTTATACTCAAATTTAGACAACTTTAATTAACAACAGGCCGCGAAAACCTAAATCAATTTTAAAATCATCATGTTTCAGTTTTTAAAAAAAAATCTATAACATTTTGAAAATATGTAGGGCTTCGGAGTGAACAATACTCAGAGTAAAATATATTAAAGAAAAATTACAATTAAACTGCAGATTAATTAATTAAATGCAATTTAAAGCAATTTAAGACGATAAGCCGCAGTTAGTGGTTTGGCATATTAATGGGTTTTACGTGGTTCTTGAAACTTGGATGATAAATTCAAACGTAAGGCGGTTATTTAGAAAATTTCGGAAATATTTGGTAGATTTAATCCAGGAACAGCAATATTAAAAATACGTAGTTGACCATCAAGACTTCATTGTCTTATAGAATTAAAAATTACGGTTGTTATAGTTTTTTTAATTGGCAGCAATACCAACAATGATATTTGCTTTATTTATAAAAGGTTTATGTAACGGAGTAAAGATTGTTGCATTCATAATTTTTAAAGAAAAGGAATTTCTCAAAGATACAATTTTCAGATCATCCAAAACGATTAATCAGTGTTGCAACATCTAGTATTGACTCGTTATATCATCATCATGTAGCCATTCGCATCCACTGCTGAACGTAGGCCTCCATTAATTTATTCTAGTCATTTCTATCCTGAGCTTTCTGGATCCAATTTCCAGTCACTCTCCTCTGGTCGTCTGTCTACCTGGTCGGCGGCCTCGTGATATACATGTCCTAAAATAAAGAAACGTCTTGTGTAAGCTTATACATCTGTCGACAAAGTTGTTTTAATGATAAGTCATCTAAAACATTTAGGTTATTCGTGCACCTTTCTTTTTACACGGCCCATAGATGAAAACTAAGTAGAAGGAAATTTATCAAGCAAAGACTTAAGCCTATCAATTGTTGTCATTTGTCCAATTTATCGAGGAACTTTAAAATTCTGAGAAATCCGAATCTATCATGACGTTGTAGCATCGTAGTGTTCAAAGAACTCATTTCATTTCTAACCCAGATGCGTTTTGCCTAGAAAAGTATTTTCTTCTTAAGATATCTTGCGGTTGGCAATGCTCTTTGTTGCTTTCTTAAGCTTTGGAAAACTTTTTTCATTGAACAATTGATATACTTGTTTATATGTTCTTGGCTACATAATTTATCACCAAATCTTTCATTTGAAATTGTTATCACTAACCATAATAAGAATTTAAATTACTTACTTGTTCGCTCAAATAAGCCATTTCCAGAGCGTACAGCGTAAAGCCTTTATTGTTTCTATGCAGTACCTTATCTTTACTAATTGAGTCTTTACTATGTTTTGATTGAAGACAATCTGAAGTACACACCCATTCACAATTTATTTTTTAACAATTTTGGATTAAGTAGTATGTGTTTTCCCAAAAAATTGTTTTGTAACGTATCAAAATTTTTATACTGTTGTATGCCCAATGTAATATCTAACGGCGAGGAATAATAGAAGTAGGGAGTAACTATTTAAAGAAAAGAAGATGTAAAGCTCAGGCGCAAAAAGATGATAATGCTTTAGGTTTTTTCTACCAAACCCAAGGTATAGTTTTAAAATTTTTTAATTTAAAATATTCAGAAAACACCCGTAGTATGTAGTTTTTTACTTACACTTTAGAAGCATATTTAATTACTTTTGTAGGATTAGACCCGTCTATTGTATTTTACCAGAGAGGTAATCGTTCGAGAGATATTGATGAAACCGATGCTCACTTTGTCGATATTTTACACACTGGTGCAGGAATACTAGGACAGTGGGGGCCGAATGGACACGCAGATTTTTACATAAACGGCGGTTCCAGCCAACCTGGATGCAGCAGTGATACTTTATTCAGTGAGTCGCAAGTTTCCTATTGATAAATAACCATTTTTAAATTATAGAAACAGTAGCTTGCGATCATACCAAAGTAACCCCGTATTTCATAGAATCTATAATTTCAACCCGAGGATTTTACGCATACCCTTGTCCAAATTTGGTTAGTTTCTTAATAAATTGGTGTAGTCCTGAAGACAATGAATATGTTTTAATGGGAGAACACGTATCTCACAAGTAAGTGGTTTTGCATAAAATTTGTTACCCTAAAAAGCGTTCTGTAATATATTTTATATTAGGGCGAGAGGAACATACTACCTAAGAACAAATCCGGAAGTACCGTTTGCTCAAGGAGATCCTCGAAAAAGAAAAAACATCAACAAAAGTGATAATAGTAATAATTTCTAGTTTACTAAAGAGTTCGAGCAAATTATTTTTTACTTATTTGTAAAAAATGAACAAATTTGGGAGTGACTACTCCAGAACAAAGAAATTTTTTAAGTTTGTATAGTTTTTATATTTTTTTAAGATAATTTATACGTATTTAATTAAACAAACATGTTTTTTTGTTGAACAATACTATAATTGTATAAGCGAAAGCCGTACAGTCAGCAGACAGAGAACAAACAGATAGACTGAATCTGCTTTGCGAAACCTTTACAATTCTTTCACTGGTAACTTATGGGGAAAAGAAATTCACTAATAATCGAAAATTACCTAAATTTAGTAAAACTAAAGATAATTAATTATCTAATTTGTTAATTTATGTACAACATAAATTTCATGTAACAGTTCTCATCTACATTCACTTCGATTTTCTCTCTCAATAGAATCAAGTAAAAATTTTAAAACTTGCAACAAGATCCTACAAGTTCGAAATTGTAATGTTGATTCTCAACACTATCAAAACTATTAATATTTATTCTAAAGTTTTGATACAAACGAAGAAGCTACTTAAGACCAAAAATATTTAAACGATGGGTAGTCAAAAATAAACAAGTGTTGGTAAAATTTCTAAAATTCATCTTAATAGATAACAAGTTTCCACACTCGGGCCTTCTTAATAGATGTAGGTGATAAAGAGTCAGTGAAAACACAGTACTTTCATGTATCGCCGTTTCGACTAAGTCTTTATCCAGATATTTAAGTGCCTCTTTGGACAAGACCATCAAGTTCATCGACAATTAACGTTATTAATAAAAATAAAATTTAATAGTAAAATATAAAACACACAGTTTAACGTATGCAAATACAATGAATTTCCTAATAAGAAGGTCCAACTGCAGTAAACAACAAGCTAAAAACCGGTAAAACTCATCAATCTGAGTTGTAATTTTTTCCATTCATCAAAATCTGTAACTTATTGTGCTGCTTTTCTTGAAACACATCTGTTTACCAAGTAGTGGTCGCCTTAGCTATGTTGTCCTAGAAACATTAGAAACAAAAACATGTGCATCCAGTTTCTTTATCCTTAACGTTCTTTATAAGGTAGTGAATGCGAATATGGCCCACCATAGAACTTCTATGTTTGGAAGTTGATGAAACTGCAAGTTTTGGAGTTTAATATTCTTTGGGTGATTGGTGAGGTTCCATAAAAAAATCTCTTTTGTTATTTACCGAGCTTTGTAATTTAAAGCTTTACCCCTATTAATTTCTACTGTTTCTTCTTTCCATCAGTAAGAGTCAGAAGTAATTCCTGAAATGACTTGTTCGTTGTAATTAGAAGAGATTGATCAAGAACAGCAGGTAGCCAGTGAGTCATCATCAATTAAAAAAAAACTCATTCTCTGCCAACGGCAGTCGTTGTCTCCATTACGCTGATTATTGCCTCAGATATGGCTTGCTCCATTCGTAAAGAAGATTTAGGAAAGCAATCCTGTATATCTAAATCCAATGATAATATTTTCTGACGTCAAGCAGTTGGGTCAAACAGTGTACAAACTCATATTAATTCTGGCTTTACTTAAGCTTGGTTGAGTTAAAAACTCCAATATTGTAACAGTTGCTGATTTCAGTGTGCTTCAAAGGAGCGAAATACAATTTCAGTGTATATTCACACAGGCCGCTATGACGCGATGAGCGACGCGATGCTTTGAGATGTGATGAATTTAAACATATGAACTTCAACGCATGATGCAAGTGCAATAAAAATTCATTAAGCGACCTAATCGGCGCGATGCATTGTAAGGCCATGCGATGCTACTTTGACCGATCGCCAGTGACATGAACGTTAAAAAATTAATAAATTTGGTGCGACTGCGTACGCCATTACTGGATCAGCGTAATAAGAATTACTATACGAAATAATAATAGAATAATCGACTTAGGTAACTGCTTACACATTTGTCTACAAAATTGCATTAGTGCAGAGATCACTTTCGGACGTGTCACATTAGGGTGAGGCGTCACTAAATGCTGCAATACCTTATGTCTAGTATGTGATTTTTCCTCCTGTAGTAATAAGTCGACATTTGCATATACCGTGTGTCCCACGGAAAACGCAACATAGGACTTTTATTAAGGCAAAATATAGAATAAATCTACTAGTGCTTTGAAATTTTCAACCAATGCGACGTCGCGTCGGTATGTGTCATTTTGCAGCAACCAACTTAAATTTGAATTATTAGCACTACTTTTATACTTTTTGCAATGAGTGTTGCGTATACAACTGCTGAAAAATTCAAATGGTTAAATGGGTATGCAGGGGTGAAAGCTATAGAAACTGTTCAGCATTATTTGCTGTACTTTTTAAGATCGACCGATTCCAAGTGCTAGTACAGTCATGCGAGTATTTCAAACCTTTGAGAATACTGGCAGGTCAAGCGGCCAAAGCTGGCGCAGCTTGACAGGCCTAACAACAACAACGACGAGATTGATGTACTAGCAGCAGTTCAGCATAATCCGATCATAAGTGTTCGACAACTAAGTGTTGACTGCGGTCTAAGTAAAAGTCGTGTACATATAATACTAAAGAAACACAAGTATAAGTCCTACCATTATTCTCAACATCAAGAGCTTTTCAGAACGAATGCTGAAAAAAGACAAGAATTTTGTGAAATTTTAATGGAAAAATCAATTATCAATGATGATAACTTTATTAAAAATCTGTGTTTTACTGATGAATGCACTTTTACATTAAATGGAACACCAAACATTCAAAATTACCGTTTTTGGAGCACAGAAAACCTTCATCTGTTTATACCAGCTCATACAAAAAACTCTCCAATCAGTAAATGTTTGGGCTGGGATATTTTCCAGTACCGTAATAGGTCCTTTTTTTATTTAGGGTACACTTACTGCTGTTAAGTACAGTGACCTATTAATTGAGCATGTGCTACCGGCATTTCACGAAGTTGCTGAAGAGGATACTGTTGTTTGGTATCAGCACGATGGGTGTCCAGCTCATAGTGCTAATCTGGTAAAAGGCCTCTTAAATGATGCGTTGCTCAGAACTTGGATTGGAAGAGGTGGTGAAATTGCTTGGCCACTGAGATCACCAGATTTGTCTCCTAATGACTTTTTCTTATGGTCATACATTGCCTATAAAGTGTATTCAGATGGACGACACATCACTGTCGAGTCATTAAAGGACAGAATTGTAGAAGTTTCCTTTAATGTTCCGGCAAACGTAATCCCTAATGTGCAACGTAATTTTTATAATCGATTAGGGCATTGTTTAGCAGTAAATGGACAGCAGTTCGAGCATTTAATATAAGCAGTTACTGGCTTAAATAAAATGTAGCTGTCACTTCTGCATACCTACCCAAAACCAAAACGGTCCTTTTTAAGACCACCAAAAATCACAAAAAAAATTTTACACCACTTTCAAAGAAAATCAATTTTATTAATAAACATAATTTAAATTCATTTTACAAAGGTTTGGCAATTGTGTGCATTTGCAGAGATTTAAATTTATGATCTGAAATTTAGAATATGAAACAAATAGTCTAAGATCCGACATAAGAAATGTATATCCTTATCTGTTATTTATTAGTGATAAGGAATAAATGATAGATAATGTGCACATTGTACTCCAGTTAAGAGAATATACCCAACAGAATTAGAAAAGTATAGGTTGCCTGTCTTCCCCTGCGCAACTGCGAAGCTGATATAAACAGGTGAGTAAATGTTATTAATATACTCTCATAAGTTATTTAATCTTACTTTATATCAAATGAAAGTTTATTTTTTCTTAATCTAACTGTATTTGGTTGCCTTGTTAAAAAGTTGGTCCAGCCTATGGTTGTCTAGATTTTATATGCAAATTTAAAACGCAAGCGGTGAGAGTGACAGAGATGCATTGCGGGCACTACTCATTCGAAAGACAATAATTTATCAATTTTTAAGGTGGAACCAACTGATATTCATCTCACAGGAATAAACATTCAAGATCATGCTATCGATTTACCAAAAGTAAAGAAAAAACATTTCAATAAAATTTTTCATGTCCGTCTATTTGTATATCAACAGATTAAACAATAATAACTGGACTCGACTATATTTATATGTGTCTTAAATTTTAATCAAAAGTTAAACTAATTGTTAAAATTTGTGCAACAAAATATTTGTCCTAGGTACCAAGTGATGTATCCTCAGGCGAGGTAGATTTTGATTCATCAATGACACCTGACCAAACAGCACCAAATGATTCAGTAATATTAGAGGCCTTATCAAACTTAGAGCCTGGGGTTGATGCCTTTTCTGCTGAAACTTTCTCCTCGCGACCGTCGTGTATCACAACAAATAAAGAAACAGTTTGCTTATTTTGCAACTGTACTGGAAAGAAAATTGATCAGCAAAGAATAAAGGTGATTTTTCTGAAATCTGAAGCTACGCTTCAAAAAATTGCGTCAACATCTAATGATTCTGAGGTACTTGATAAACTTGAGAATCAAATTGTCGGGTATCATCCAACTTGTTTCTCATCATATCAAGTACGGATGAAACGCCAAACTGAAGAGCACACTGTTTCCAATTGGCATAAAGACCGAGATAGACATAAGTTAGCGTTTAACTCTCTAGCAACATTTATAGAGCAAGAGATCATCAATAATCATAAAGTAATGTACGCCACGCAACTATTCTCTCGGTATAAAGCTTTGTTGCTGGAGTTTGCAGCGGATAAGAATCTCCCTCAAGATTTTTACTTTATCGGAGTGAATATCTTGAAAAAAATAGCAAAAGTATTTGGCGACCTTCTTACAATTGAATCATCTACTGGACCCCATAATACAAAGATTACATATCTCAAAGATATGGACAAATCAACACTGGCAATTGAAGCTGTACAACTGAAAGGACTAGAAAACTCTAGGTTTCAAGACGTGGCATGTAGCTTAAGACATTGTGTTAAAAGTATGCCTAGCCAAAAACTGCCTAGTCGACTAACAGTAGATGATGTAATAAACGGAGAATGCACGATTCCAGAGCAACTGTATGAGTTCATGTACGATTTAATCGGATGACCAGATATTTCTCATGATGATTCAAACCTAGTCACTGTTAAAATTAAGTCACTATGTAGTGACATAATTTCATGATAACGAAGGGTCGAGTTAAGCCTGAGAAAAATATAAATCTTGGATTGGCTTTGAAATCTCTGACTAATTCACGCCCAGTTATCACAATACTCAACAGACATGGTCACACAATTGGATATAACTTGGCCGAAGAGTTGGAAACTGAAATGACTTACACAGACCGCTCAATACTATTTCCAGTATTGTGAGTTCATTAATTTGTTTCAACGATTTTCAAGAAGCATCCGGTGCAGTGACTTTGAGCTATACATAGTTACCATTTACAACATATTCGATTTCTTCTTTTCATTAAACCAGCTAAATTATGCCAGGTGGTCCGTTATGTACCTGAACAATCTTATAAAGGCACAGAATAGTAATTGGCGTGTGGTATCTAAATTTAGACGAGGAGCATTTGGTATCAGACGTACTAAATCTAGTTTCTCCCGATCACCTGTTGATTTAACCTTAGAACAGACCATAAATGCTGATGCCTCAAATCAATTGACATATAATCTAGCCGCAGAGTCTATATCAGCACGTCAAAGATGGGTACTTAGTCACAGCATAAGAACCAAAATTGTATCCGCGGTTAAAGAGCATTTCGGTTTAACGCAAAAAGAAGATACTTCCCATGCCTTGCAAAAGAGTCAAATCAAAAAGGATAGCGAATGTTCCCAGAGCATCATTGAGACTATAAAAAATACACTGAATCCCTTCGTTGAAAGTATCGATAAAAATGTTCTGTTTAATATTTCAACTGGTAAGACAGCATCTCCCGAAGTTTGTGATTTTCTAATCAACGTTAAGCCCGTTGAAAATAAACCAAAATTAACGTTTATTTCAGAATCTAATTCTACTCCTGGAAGGTTCGAAAAACCAATAAAGCGTAACAAAATTCTGAATTTCGTGTCACAGTCTTCCACCAAAGCTCAAACCAGCAAAGATCAAAGTAAAAGGGCTATTCTTAAAATGGAACAAAATATCTTCGGACGATTACTTGCGATTAGTATTGAGAAAAACATCAACATTGGGCATTGCTTAACGTTTCCGTTAGAGCCTGTGCCGCCTGCTCTTTTCTCCTGTACTGGTGACTTATTAAACACTGATAAGCCTACGTTAGCCCAGGTATTAAAAAGTAATGTCAAAACTGTTGAGCCTACCGGTATCGATATTGAAATAATAGACGGTTTTATTACTTATATATAATCGGATCATCTATGCCGCAGACATTTGATAAGATTGCTGAATCTATCTTAATAAAATTATGCTCAACTAACGCTTCTGAAATACACATTATTTTTGATAGGCACCTAACACCCTCTATCAAGAATGGCGAACGTCAAAGTTCAATAGACCACACGTCATCCAAGGGCCTCTTTAACCAAGGCCTAATGATTTTCTGGAAAGTTTAAAAATTCCCGTTTCAAAGAAGCTCTAGTTGAATTCTTGGCTAATTACTTGAAAAAGACCATCTAGTGTTAATAATCCAAAATAAAAAATTTTTATAACAGTTAAAGAACAATGTTTTTCGTACCATACAGTCAAAAATCACGTAGTGAAACGTAAAGAAGAAAATTACTTATGCCAACATAAAGAGGCAGATACGCGGATGATGTTCCATATATCAAAAACGCCACCTAATTCGAAAATATTGGTCAAAACCGAATGACACCGATGTTTTAGTAATTTTACTGGCCACTATCCACAAAATTCCGGAGACTCAAATTTGATTGGCGGGTTCATCGTCTAAGAAAAGCAACAAGAAAGATCTTAATTGTATTAACTGTACTGAGCTTGCAATGAAATTGGGTCCTACTTTATGCTTGGGTTTGCCAGCTTTCCACGCATTTACGGGCAGTGATAACACAAAAAGTCAAACATTTCAAAATATTTTCTAAACGAACGGATTTCAGGAAATATTTGCATCGTTAACGGACCCAGTAGATCTATTCGTCGACGAAAAAATTCAATATGTTTAGGAGTTTACTGCCCTTCTGTATGGGATTTAAAATTGTTACAATATTAATGACGTTAGATATCAGCTGTTCCAAAAACATACGCAACACATAATGACAAAGAACAATTTATAAATAAACTCCAATCTGATTACACCATGCTGGAAGTCTCTCCAACAAAAAGTCTTACAAACCATATATGTCAATTCAATGGGGCTGCATACAACAGATGCAAGGTGCGTCAAATTAAATCCTGAAGATTGTGGCTGGTTTATGGATGGCTATTTAAAGCCAAGATGGTTCTTAGAAGATCCCACACCTTTACAAGTTGAGGATGTACTCACAGTATCGGACGAAAAAGAAAACGATGAGGAAATATACTTTGACGTAGCCACTTCTGACGAGTCAGAATCGGAATAATCGGAGCTATTTTATTGACAAAGTTATGCATGATTAATTTTTTTTATATAATTATGTAATTTTTTAATAAATAAATACTGAGAAAATAATTTGATATTGTATTAAAATATAATTTGCATTAAATTCAGTATTTATTTTATTTTATTTCAGTACGTTATTGCTAAAATCTTCATTAATAATAACTTGCTTTACCATTGTCTGTCGAATGGAGTTGTGCCAGCAACGCATCTCTGTCACTCTTACCGCTCGCGTTTAAAATGTAAATCTTAAACCTAGGCAACCATGGACTGGATCAACTATTTAACAAAGCAACCTAATACAGTTAGATTAAGAAAAAATAGACTTTCATTTAATATAAAATAAGATTAAATAACTGATGAGAGTATATTAATAACATTTACTCACCTGTTTATACCAGGCAACTCCGCAGTTGCGCAGGGGAAAGCAGGCAACCTATACTTTTTAATTCTGATGGGTATATTTTCTTAACTAGAGTACGATTTTTTTAAATAACTAATGAGAGAAGTAGATTAAACAAATTTAATTAAAAATTTAATTATTTTATATTATCCGTACGTACAAATAATATTCCAAGTTAAATCACTTTTTAGGTAGGTACTAAAATAATAATATTCCTTGCCTATGAAACTGTCGTCTTCTGGTTCTTTCTTCATCGTGTTTTACACAAGTATCGGTCTTATATCGTGAAGTTCTTAACATGCTGTATAAAAGTGAAACCTGAATCAGTTTACATAATTATACTTTCATAGGCACTTTTAATCATATTGATATAACTGCATCTTAAATCAGCTTAATATTGTTTATAATGTACTTTTTGTTTATAACCTAAAATTAGTTGTACTTACTTGAGAAAGCGATCACATCAAAGCGACTAAACAAAATTTTTTTTCGCAAAAAACAAAATAATAAATTTTTAGGTTGAGAAATGTCAAAAGGAATATTACAGTTGTGGTAGACATGACAATCGTCACATACACAAACCGCTCACTCTTTTTTACTTTAACTGACACTTACAACGCACGTGGTATCGCGACGGTGAAAATATCATAGCACAAGTAGATCCGTTCTACATTTTGCCGTAATAAAATCCTATGTTGCGTTCTCCTGGGACACACGGTATATGTTACAACAGTAAACTTACATTTGAGTTCTCTCATTTCCGAAAGGAAGAAATAACTGTCAAATGATTCCCGGTGTGTGTTAAACAAATAAATATTAAAACACTCAAAAAAAATTGCGGACGATTGGTTGCATCGCATCGTAAAGCATCACGTTGTTAGTCGCGGAATAGCAGCCTGTATGAACGTAAACTTATCTACAGGCTGGATTCATGCGTTGTGTCTGATACCAAACAGAATAAGGTGATACCAAGACACTCATTTATTCAACAATAGTCAAATCTAGGTGGGTAGAAGTATAGGTTTTGGCGGTTTATTATGAGCATAATGTCTTTGAAAGTCACTGAAGAGTTGTGTCGTGATAGACTCTTTGGGAATTATTTTTACAGGCGATCAATGAGAAAATTGTCATAAATGTTTTTCTCTTTTCAGACATAAATGTTGTTGATGGGTGAAGCGGCAGCCTTTCTTGTACATATTTGAAATATCTTGTGGTCTTTCCAGGTATTTTTCATCAAGTTTTTTTTTTGACGTTAAAATTACCAGGAATGAGCTTTATATTACAATATCGAAACATTTGATTTCTTTCTCATCAAATCTAGTACAAACATTTTGCTAAATTTTCGACAGCTGCTATGGCCTCTCGGGCGATGTAGCGCATCTCATCGCTTTTGGGTTATTGATAACAGTTGTTTCATCTACTCAATTGCTCCAACCAATCAGATCAAACAATCACTCTAAGCAACAAGCACTGCAACAAGAAAGCACCCTTCAACTAATGCCAATTGGGTTATCCAAATTTTTATTTTAAGATTTTTGTAATATTTTAGAATGTTTGTTTATGTCTTTAATAATAATTGATCATGTTGTCTTCATGTGACGTTTGAAATGATTCCCATTGTTTTTGTATCTTCTTTAGTAAAATTTGTGGAGTAGAGTTTTCTTTGTTTTCAATTAATTCTTAAACGATTCCAATTAGGGTACGTTACGCATCTTCAGATATTTATATTGTCCGAATTTTTGTGTCGGTGAAGTATGTTTTCTCTGTCTTCTGTTCATCAGGATGTGCTTGTCATCTGTCTTGAGACAAATATTTAGATACATATTTTTAATTTTTTAGCAGTATGAGTGGCGAAATAGATATAATACATGCTAACTTTAACACCCCGCAATCTGTTTTTTTAAAATAGTCAAATGTTGAAGCACGGCACACTGTTTCTACCTTTTCAGATTAATTACACAACCTAGTAATTAGCATTTGAATACTGACAGATTCAGTGGTAAACGGTCAAACATTATTAAATTAAATGTTTCTTTCACTAAAATAAATTGTTTTTAATTTTCTAGTACAAAACAGAAATTTTATTTTCATAACTAGTGAAATTAAGATAATTACAAGTATGCATTAATAATGGCACGCGTACTTAGATACTTAATTTTTATTTAATATACGTAAAACTTACATAATAATACAGCAATAAAATTGTAACATTATCAACAATTATCATATACAATAATAGCCATGTAAAACACAGATAAGTTGAGCTCGTAGGTTAGTACATCTATTTTATTTAGGACAAAAATAATTTATACATTTATTCAATTAGATTACTTTTATGTTTTTGATTGATTAAAAGCTTAAAAACATTTACGAAATATATTTGCATCTTTATTGCCTCTACACTACCTTTCTACTTCTGACATTCGTGTTAAAACAAAGTAATTTTATTTCGATCGATTTAACAACGAATGCATCAGATATGTCTAATGTTAAAAATTAAAATTCTTACAGCTTATTTATTACTAAATATTGCCTAATAACAAACGTTTAACTACATTAAGATTTATTGACCAAGATAGAGAGAGAAAGTAGTTACTCAAAGTGAACGCGACATATTATGAGACAATAAGATGAAATAAAATTCCTAAAATGTACAATTGACTTTAATAAAATTTCTTAAAAAAGTGTGTGTAGCGATTAAATAAAAATCTAAACACTCATTATAGTTTACATTAATATATTACTATTATATGTACAAGACAGAAGCAATTCGCGCCCTTCATACGGAAATATTGTACTTGCTTGAATCTTCGCATGCATTTCGAGTACCAACATCTACAAATGCTCAAAAATATTCTAATTATTATCTCGATTATTATCAACGATACGGACACGGTACTCAGTACCCGTCACTTTTATTGTCAGCACAGCCTTGAGAGTGACAATCACCTCAATATTACATAACTAACCTAACTATATTTTTACACAAACAAAAAATTGAAGCCGTTATACATACCAAAACAAAACGCAATGATTAATAAGAAATTATATCAAAAACAACTGATATGTTATAATTTATATGTTCATTTTATTGCTATAAAATAACTTTTAAGAACTGTAAGTAAAATAAGGGATATTCGTTCTCTAGCTACTCGTAATACTGACTTCAGTAGATTAATTTCTAATTTTTTACAAGTTCACGCTGGATTAGTATTTACAAAACAGAATACAGTGAAATTGACAAATTTCTATATATAAATATACATTTGATAGTGCCTTGTCTAACAATTGCAAAGATTTTGTCTAATAAGTTTCAGTTTTTAAATTTCTATGGCCCCATGTTGGGCGCCAAAAGGCGACTAATCATTTGTTTAGTACTAAAGTTACAATATAATGCACATCGTTTTATTTAATACTTATTTATTTAAAAATAAACCTACTCTACAAAAGCTTCTCAAAAAATTGCAATCAAAATTCTTAATATTCCCTATCCTGAACTGATCCATGCATGTATGGATCGTGGGGTTCCGGTTGTATCGCTTCTTGTCGAAATGGGTTTGTGTTTACAAAAGGATTTCCGGTGGTAACTATTGGTTGTTCTGTAGGTGCTTCTACTGAACCGTAATTGACATTTTTTCCACTTAGGCGGCGTTGCAGAAGACCATTGCTTTGTGCCTAAAATTATTTTGTTTGGTTTTACATCTACCGGTGAAATAAACACTTACGCTCGAAGATTTTTTAATTTCTCCTTGAAAAGCTACATCGTAAGGATTCCATGCCTTGTCGTCATCCGAAGATTTGGTCTCGGCCCATGATTGAAGTTCGCCTGAGGCAAATAATCCGAAAAAAACTACTCCGACATAATGTACTATTGCTGCCATTATGAACACTAATTTCCATTCGTCTGCTGACTACAACAACACACATTGATAATAATTAAAATGAATTATTTTCTATAAGCCTGATTAGCTCAAACTATACAACTAAAAATGTCGCCAGACCGATATTGTGTCCCCATGTTTAGGAATACATTCAAATTTGACTCCTGTTTGTGAATGGAAATATTTTTAATTACCTACTTTTAAGTTCATTAATGCATTAATTATATATATGAAGCTGGCTTATAAGAAAGAATTTATTTAGAACTAGAAATTGACAGTATGTTGTAAATTAAAACTAAAACTTATCACTGCTTGATTGAAATACCAAGAGAGATAAATTATTTTCAGAAACTTATGTGCATTTCTTGTTGCAGTAGAAATTTTAGTTAATAGAAAAATGAGCTTACTGTACGGTAGGTACTAACTTTTCTAACAAACAAACGTCTACTTTACATTTTTGTAGGTAGAATTTTTGTGTCATTTCAATGTGTTTTGATTTGATTTATATCGTTAATTAAAAATTCATTTTTTTAACTTTCTGAAAACTTTTGTAATTCTTGCAGCTTTGAGAAGATTTTGAAATTTTCAAATTTGTGATTTTCAAACGTTTTTAAATAAAGAAATGCTTTTGTTAAATGGTTTTATAAAATCAAAAAGTTGCAAACAACTCTTACATGTAAATGCAGCTTGAGGAGATGAAAATGAGTGAGAATCTGCTTACAGTATTTGCGCACAGAAAAAAGAGAAAATAAGGAAAAAATAATGAAGAGTATGGTCAAATAGTCTCGCAAGGAAAACTATGATAACTAAGGGGAGAGAACTGTTTAAGATCTAGATTTTGTAATAAAGAAATAAAAATAAATATTTGTGGAAAGATAAAAGAAATAGTGCATGATGAACAGTATAAAGGGCGAGAGAATTGGAGGAAAGTGGTTTAAGATTGAGTAAAGTTAATTAAAAATAAGAAAGGGATAATTGGATAGAGGTGGTACTAGAGAGGTACTGAGAAGTTAAAAGAGTGAAGATAGGTTTTGAGTTTATTATGAACAAGGTGTCGGATATTTTCTTAATTATATTATTTTGATAAAAGTTGTACTTTATAATTCAGAAATTGTATCGAGAACGTATAACGTCAGTTACTTTTATAACAAATTTAGTTAGTAAAACTACATATTATTCTACGAGTACGTTATGGATGCTATTATTAGTCACTGCATGCGATTGGAATATTGTACTTTTTCTACGACTTCAATTTTAGATACTGCGTTGTACTGTATTAGCAAGAGCGCGGCTTGAAGTTATAACTGACAAGTATTGAATAAGGTAAAATCAGAAATATGTTTGATTCTTGACTGTTCAGTAAAGCATCTAAACTTTATCCATATAGTAGAACACACTTTTCTTGACATTTTGAAAAAAAAACATATACATAAAAAATTAGTCCTAAAATAAATCAATTTTCGTATAACAATCAATCAATATTTTCAAACACAAATAGTAAATCAAATTCTGAAAAGAGAACATGTAAAGGAAATCAAAATTTCCGAAACAAAATTTAGATTCATAACTTTCAAGACGATATATCATTGGGGTGCTTCCCCAGTTCCACACGACTGAATCTGATTGCGTCCGGCGGAATGAACTTTCTCTATGCACATCATTCTACCGTCGTATTCCGAATATGATATCATTGTTCTGCATTACCGTAAGCGTTCGTGCGTAACAAAATAACGCTTTAAATTTTTTTACTCACTCTTTCGGTAAGAATTAAATCAACGGCGTACGGACAAATACATCCAGCTATGCTTCCAATTCCATTCGATAACCCCATTAAGATACTTGCATATTTAGGTGCTATATCTAAGTGATTAACGTTGTAACCGGATATCGCAAATCCGCTGAAGGCTACACCGCAACTAAGAGCAATGACAGCAGTTGTTGATGAACCTGCGTAAGCAACAACCAAAAAGAAAGTAGCTTCCATGCCAAAACCACCGCAGTTGAAAACTTTTCGAACTTGTGTCGTAGTTAGAATTTCTCGTTTTCGCAAGTAATCAGCCAAAACACCACCGGTCGGTACTATAATGGTCATTAATAAATGTGGAAAAGCGCCCAAAAACGCATTCTAAAACATTCATATTATTTTTAATCGTGTCTACTTTACTAAAATTACCTTTTCGATATCCATTCCCCATCTGGAAGTAAAGTAAAGAGCTTGAAACAACACCAGCAAATAAAAATTGAAAGATCTACAAAAATTTGCGACAAAAATTGCGTATACTGGCATGGAAGTAAAGAATGCTTTCCAAGGCGTGTTCGATATACTTGGTGTAATGTGTACTTGTCCTGATTTACCTAAAGAATTTTCTATATACATTAATTCTCGCGCATCTATGGTTGGGTGTTTGCTAGGTTTTTCAAAAATTAGCCATAACCAACAAAGATACCATAAAACGCCGACAGTACCGTAGAAATAAAATGGCGAATGCCAACCTATTCGTTTTATTAATTCACCAGTAATAGGCATAGAAAACATTAAACCAGCGTAGCAACCGCTGAATGCTAGCGTTGCCAAACAGGAACGTTCTAATGGAGGTGCCCAGTAGCGCCAGATACCATGACAAGCTGGATACGTCACACCCTATAACAAATTAGTTTATTTAACATAGATAATTTTAAAAATATGTATGTATTTACAATAAATTTTAGGTAAATTTCTTTTTACAAAACAATTTAAATACATAATATAAGATTTATTTCAAATGCAACTATAGCAACCATTAAATTAATTAAAAACAATAACGAGAATTTTTACTTTTATACTGTTAAAGGCTTGTACAGTTGATTGGAAAAATTGGGAAGACATGCAACGCATATGAATAAAATTGTCCCGACATGTAGATGGCTCTATTGTCGATTTAACCTTATTTGTTTAGTTGCTTTATTATTGTCGTTGATGTAGCGTATCATTTAATGTGATTAATTTAAACGCAATTAAATAGAGCCTTTATAAACATATTGAATACATTTTTCTAATCAAAATAAAATACGAATAACATTTACATTAAAATAAAGAAGACGTCGAACAGATTCGTATACATTGAACAAACAATACGATTTTTTAATGTTTTCTTTTTCTATAGTAAATAGAATCCCTATCTAAAACGAAAAAAACCTTAAAAACTGCATAAGATTGAAACATGTGTTTCAATAGCAGTCTTCAAGTAAATTAAAATGGTACCTTTCATTACTTTTCTCGGATATTACGCTACCTAGTGATTTAGGTGGGTACATGAAAGCATTACCTAATTTCTGGTGTTAATTAGGTAATTTGAAATTATTATCATATGATGTCAAATTTTTCTTAAAATCTTAGGCGCCGCGGAATTCTTACATTACTGTATTAAATGTACCGAGCGTCGGGCGTATAGTTTTGAAAACATTGCAAAAATATATATGTTTTTAATTGATTGGTAACCCCTTACTATAAATTTTCTTTTAGATATTTTCTCAACTATGTTGAGCCTGCTATAGGGGTGTAAAGGGGGCTTCCTGGTAAACATCATAAGTATGTTTTCAGCCAACGTTTTGTCTAGATTAGTCCAATCCTTGTCAAGGCATCTAACAATTAATGGTGTAGGACCTAAACATTTTTTTTGTGGGTCCAGTTAAACATCAGAACATTAAACAAATAAATTAAACAATTACACGTCGATTGATTAATAAAATTTCTTTAAAAATAGATAAAAAGACACACGGTTTAGGTTTACTAGAGGAAACAAACGTAAAATCGATTTTACGTTCGGTTATCCTAGTAAACTGTGTGTCTTTATCTATTTTAAAAGAAATTGCATAATTAATCAACATGTAATTGTTTAATTGATTAATTGTTGTTGTTGAGCATAACCTAGCGGTAAAAGCGCCAGTTTGTAGACTGGTCACCGCCGGCACGACTGGTTCAATTCCAGTGACGGCGAGACATTTCTCGAGCCAAATTAAAAGGTCTGTTTCCACCGTGCTTTGAAGAGCACGTTAAGCCGTCGATTCCGGTTACCATACCTTTGGTAACCGTTGAAAATATATTGCAGTCACTTCCAACCCATCTAGCCAGCATGAAAGTGTAGGGCCAAATTCCCCTAATAAAAGAAATTCTTTCACAAAGGATTGATAAAGCTGTATAGATGACTGTTGTGGATGTTTAACTGAACTCACGAAAAAATTGTTCAGGCTCTAAACCAGAAAATATCTAAAAGACATTTTTAACTATTTCTTTTTTTGGTTAATAAAAGTTTGTTAAAAATGAAAAAGCTTACAGATATTCCAAAAATATGTGATAACTTCTAACTTCATTTACTGGAAAGATCTTACAGAATCCTCCAATGTCTTCTGGGATTTAACCGTGGCGAAATGGTAACCGTAGTTGTCAACCTTTTGCCACATTTCATAAGGAGTTTTATCAGGGCAAGAGACTTGAAGAGAAAGTTGGGTAATGAACTTATCAACCAAGTCAGATTCTAGACTGAAAAAAATCTGAGTAATTAGGAAAATACCTCCGCATTATATAGAAGTTGTGTATATTGTATTCCTTGTTCACGTGGTTTAGTGTACATAAGTGAAACTGGTTGCTCTATTAGTACACGTAGTACATGACCGTTTTCGATATATGTAGGTCACGAGATATATTTTAAAAATTCTGCTTTGATTGCCAAACCCTCTTTTTTTTAATAGATAAATCAGGGATAGTATAGTAGAAATCATCAAACATCCCAACAATATCAATTGCAGTTTCCAACTTTCATTTTTGTGGATTCCTATTGTTAACCCCACCCCATCTCCTATTTTGAATTAATCAGCGCCGATGTTAACTACCTCTCACGTTTTTCTTCTATATAATACGGAGGTATTTTTCTGATTCTCATACTTTTAGAATCTGGTTTGGTTGACAAGTTCATTACCTGACTTTTAAAAGTCTATCTTGAACCCCCGTCTGTTTGTTTCAAGTTTCTCTCCATGACTCCGACCGTGGAAACCTCAGTTCTTAAATCAACCAAGTTTAATAAAAGTATATTAAAAAGGAAAAAAAGGATTAAGAAAAATTGTACGGCTGGAGAGATAGGGAGCTAAAAATTAATTTTATTTTTGTTAACACTTAGTTGGCTATAACAATTAACAACAATGTTGCTTAATGTGAATGCATTTACGTACATAATCTTTAACACCAGTCGACACTATTTGTTTAAAAATTAACATTATACCAAGAAAGTTTCTCAATACATGTCCATTTTATAATTCTTAAAAATTATTATATTTTAAGGATACGTTTTGGTAATCGCCATAAACCTCACCAGACTTTGTAAAGATGTTGAAAGCCAGGTTCAGATGAAATGCTTATAAACAAAAAATATTTAAAAAGAACTAATGTAATACAAATAAAAACTGGTGTAGAAGAACGGAACTATAATCAAACATAGAGAAAAACAAGTGTGGACAGAGTTTATGCAAGTAAGGTTGCAGAAAACAAAGTATCTGCTAATAAACACAAAAACTAATTTGAGGAAATAATAATAATGATGAGGGAAAAGTCATAGCAGTAAATCCGTTTAAATGTTTGAGTACAAAAATTAAAAAAAATAGAAGTTAAGAACTCTGTATTATAGAAGACCAAAACATATCAAAAAATAAAAAAAAAACTGATAATGCTGGAGTAAGAATTGTTCTATCTAGGATAGAACACCTCTACGATGCAGAAATCAGAAATAGAATGGAAACTAGTAGTAGTAGTGGATAAAATAAAACATGAAGTTTAAAATGGTTTAAATATTTACTAAAAATGGCAGGTGATAGTTTGCCCAAAAAGAAAAATTGGCAGTCATCAAGGAGAAAGAAGAGAGCTAATCGATCTGGGAGTTATGGAGTCAGACAAGCAATGGAGAAAATCAAGCATGGGAGAGAATGGCTTGGCGTACAAATATTTTACACGTTTGAATTTATAGTATTCAAAACTTTATTTAATATGAATGTTTCAGTGTTAGATGTAATTATAATTAATACAATGCGATGGACAAAATTGAGTTGTTTTGGATTTGATAATTTAAATTAGATTTTGCAACACTTTAGTAGACCTATACTGCCGTGTTAGTAAGGCCTACTCTTTTTAATGCATTTCAAGTAAGGCTATAGTCAAATAAGGTTTTTTTCTTAACAAAATGATGTATTGTGCTATATCGGATAAAAATGTCAGATATACACTTTTGAGTTAACACGGCAGCATGTTATACATTCGAGTTTTAGCACTCCTGAATAGTCCCAAACGGACGAAACAGCTGTCGAGATATTTTCGGTGTTTGTTTGCAATTGTACAAACCCTTGGGTATTTACAGCCGGTGCATTTCAAGATTGTTATTTTTGTCAAAACTTAGTTGGAAATAATAATCGAAAAATCCAGTATTTATTTTCTTACACATCTGTCGATAAATGTTACTGTAGTTTTAGATAATTGTCATAATAATTAATAAATACAAACTTACATTTTCTTGTAAAAGCGTATTTAATAAAAATATGATTTAAAAATAAAAAAAGAAAATAAGAGAAGGTTAAGGTAGACAGTAAAATAAATAAGCGAAATAATAAAAATGCCAATATACAGGGTGTTTCATTAAGGCTGGCCACCGGCCATATCTCAGAAACTAGTGGACACAAAAAAGTAGGGAAAAATTCACTATAAAAATGGCCACGAGAAAATCCTGGAAATTATTTTAAGTTCCGTAATTTATCGCAAGGGCGCAATTGAAAATTAAAAAATAAAATTCTAAATTTCTTCGAAAATTCCCACATTAATGCATATCTTTGGTAACATCATTAGAAAGCTTAGACAATTCTTCATCACTTTGGTCTAAGGCTTATTGGCTTACCGACTTTAATAAGAGTGGGGAAGCTAATGAAAGTGTAATCATTTAAATTACTGTTATTTTTGAACGACTTATCCGATTTTAGTAAACCTAGGCTTGTTTAGAAGAGAAAGGTAAGTACTTTTAACTGTCTTATTCATTGCTACGCGATAGTTCATAATAAAATTGTTAGAGGGCGCAAGGGCGCAATTTGTAATAATACCAGTTTTTTTGATTTTATTCAGAAAAATTAAATCATACGGTATAATTATGACATCATAATCGGAAAGTAGATTAAATTTGCAAGAAAAACCTGAAAACCTCAACTCGATATCTTTGCTCGTTGCAGAGTTATTGACAAAAAAATTAATTTTTAACACTGCAATACCAGTTTTTTATTTTATCCAAAAAATTAAATCATACGGTTTAATTATGGCATCATAAGCGAAAAGTACATTAAATTTGTAACAAAAAACGTAAGTAACGTAATTTGATATCTTCATTCGTTCCAGAGTTGTAGCGAAAAGAAGACTTTTTAACCGTTTAATTTAATAGAACGGTAAAAAATCAAGAACAAATGTTAAAAAAACAAGTAACAATCTATAAGTGTTTAAATTGACAGCCGTTTTGTAAAATACAACTATTAATTCTTCTCGTACTGGAAACCCCCTTTTCCCTTTCCGCTCCTTTAATTAAATTTAATTCAATTTCAATTCCGTTAATCCATTCCTCTTTTGTTTTTTCTCTTTTTTTAAAAAAAATCTCTTTTTCTCCTCACAAGTAAAAATCTAATACAGTTATCCAGGGATCTAGGTGGCCACGGAAACAAACTACCCCTTCCGATCCAGCAATTTGGGTATCTAACATTTTAGAAATCACGGACTGTTCGGCAGTAGTGTGAAGGGCATCCATCATGTTGATACCACATGGAGGCTCTCATGTCAAGAAAAATGTCTTCTAAAAGATTGGGCAAGTCATTTTGTAAAAAAGTTTAAATATACTAAGTGACATAGAAAGAAGAACACCCAGTAATAATGAATATTTTGTAAATTTTTTTTTGGGAATATATTTGTTTATATTAAGATAAAAACGATCAGTTTTCAGCCATATTGCCCTAGCGGTTGTTTTGTTAACCTCATTCAAAAACACTTACGATTAAGTAGCCCTAAAACAATGAATTAAGCATTTGTAAGTACAGTTGTCATTTAAGCGATTTAAATTGCATTTCAAAGAGCTTCTTTAATTCAATCACAATGCCTCCAGTGCGAAGACGCCATAATTTTCGGCAATTAAGCGAGTTTGATAGGGGTAGAATTGTGGGATTGCGTGAGGCTGGTTTGTCTATGAGAGATATAGCCGCTAGAACGCAACGGAGTTTAAACACTGTGGCAGTCTGTGTTCGGGCATGGAACCAAGAGGGCCGTACACAAAGAGCGAGAGGTACAGGACGTCGTCGAAGAACCACAGAACGCGAAGATCGCCGTCTTAGACTATTGGCTTTACGGGACCGCTTCTCTTCTACACGGGCGATTGCGGACCAGTGGTTTGAAGAACATGGAAGACCGATTGGGATGCGAACCGTTTATAGACGGATAAGAACCTTTGGGCTCTTTTCATACCGTCCCCTTTTGTGCTACCACTGACTCCAGAGCATCGACGTTATCGTCTAGCGTGGTGTAGAGAACGGGCAAATTGGGACCAAGAATGGAATTCAATTGTCTTTAGTGATGAATCCAGATTCTGTTTGGGTATGCATGACGGTCGTGCAAGGGTGAGAAGACGGCGCGGTGAAAGACAAGATCCCCAATTTTCTGTGAATAGGCATGTGCACCACACAGTTGGAGTTATGGTATGGGGAGCTATTGCTATTGGAAGTAGGTCACCTTTGGTCTTCATTAGAGGTAACATGACCGCTGCGCGCTACATCCAGGAGGTCGTAGACCCCCATATTGTACCTTATGTTCAGACCATCCCCAACAGCACATTCCAACAAGACAACGCACGACCTCATGTTGCTAGGGTTTCTTTGGCTCATTTGAGGCCAATCAAATTGCTTTGTTGCCTTGGCCACCAAGATCTCCCGATCTTTCGCCCATCGAGCACGTCTGGGATATTATGGGAAGAAGATTACTCAATTTACCTCACCCTGCACAAACTCTAGCGGCTTTGCAGCATCAGTTACAGATAGCATGGGATGAGATACCTCAAGAAGAAATCGATCACCTCATTAGAAGTATGCCCAGACGTGTTAATGAGTGCACAAGACATCGTGGTGGAGCAACACATTATTAAGTTTTTTGAAGAAGTTAACAGTTTAATTTTTATCAAATTGTGATCGTTTACTAATCTAATTCGTATACACTAGTATACCAAAAATTGTTCAAACAAATTCATTATTTCTGGGTGTTCTTCTTTCTATGTCACTTAGTATAAAATTAATCATTTAGGTGTCCATCAAAAACAAATGGTCCGATAATTCTGTCACCTAAAACACCACACCACAAATTTACACTCCATTTGTTTTGGTGATCCACTTCGCGCATCCAATAAGGATTTGTTTGCGACCAATAATGCATATTGTGCAAATTAACTCTGCCGCAGCTACTAAAAGTAGCTTTATAGGTCCATACAACTTTGGAAAGGATCCGAAGATTTTCACTATACACGTCTCTCAGCCAATAGCAATAGTCGAGCCGCCTGTCAAAATCAGTGTCTGATAAAGCCTGGTGTAAAACTAGATAATAGGGATGCAGCTTAAAATCCCTTAAAATTCTGAACACAGAAGCAACACTTACACCTAGTTCTGTGGAAATCTCCCTTATGGTTACTTGAGGCTCCGCTTCTACGTACGCAAGAACATAAATATTATTGTTTTCATTTGATGGGATGTATTCTGATAGAAACTGAAATGGGGCGTACATTTCCTGTTTGTCTTAAACGTGTTGCCATTCGCCGAAATACTTTTCTAGTGTAGTGCCTTCAATCAGAATATCTGATAGCGTATTCTCGTTCCGCAATAGCTGCATTTTGAAAACATTCAAAATACAGGGCAAGCATGTCGTAAGCCTCGGCATTGGTATACGACATTTTTGAAAGATAGCACTAATTTCTGATTAGGCAAAATGAACACCAAAACTAATGAAGGATGCAATTTTGACAACACAACATCTATCAAAATTAAGTAAGTTGACAATTTCAATTTATTTAGCTCCATGGAACTGAGCCGACTTTTTCCGCAGCTAACTAGTTTATTATTTTAAAACACACCACATTATAATTATGCCTTAGAAGTTTTCTATGTTGTTATAAACGTACAAGAAGAAGAATTAACGGCCGTCAATTTGAACATTTATAGATTTTCACTTGTTTTTAACAGTTGTTCATGATTTTTACCGTTCTATTAAATTAAACGGTCATAAAGTCTTCTTTTCGCCATAACTCTGGAACGAATAAAGATATCAAAGTGCTTACTTACGTTTTTTGTTACAAATTTAATTTTAATTATAATGTCATAATGATGCCGTATATTTAATTTTTCTGGATAAAATAAAAAACTGATATTGCAGTGTTAAAATTAATTTTTGGCAATAACTGAGGAACGAGCAAATATATCAGTTGAGGTTTTCAGGTTTTTCTTGCAAATTTAATCTACTTTCCGATTATGATGTCATAATTATACCGTATGATTTAATTTTTCTGAATAAAATAAAAAAACTGGTATTATTACAAATTGCGCCCTCTAACAATTTTATTATAAATTATCGCGTACCAATGAATACGACAGTTAAAAGTAGTTACCTTTCTCTTCTAAACAAGCCTAGGTTTACTAAAATCGGTGTCGTTTAAATAACAGCGTTATGTTACACTTTCAATAACTTCCCCACTCTTATTAAGGTCGGTACGCTAATGAGCCTTAGACCAAAATGATGCAGAATTGTCTAAGCTTTCTAACGATGTTACCAAAGATATGTATTAATGTGGAAATTTTTAGAGAAATTTAGAATTTTATTTTTAAATTTTCAATTGCGCCCCCTTGCGATGAATTACGGAACTTAAAAATAATTTCCAGGATTTTCTCGTAACCACTTTTATAATAAATTTTTCCCCTTACTTTTTATGTCAACTAGTTTCTGAGATATGGCCGGTGGCCGGCCTTAATGAAACACCCTGTATATGAAAAAAAAACAAAAACAATAAATGGGAAAAAACCCGAAAAAAAATAAAAAAATTGATAAAAGCCCGAAATGATTGATAAAAACTCCAAAAAATTAAATGGAAAGAATCAATAACAATTAGAAGCAAAGTTTCTACAAAATAAAAATATGTTAAAAATTTACAAAAATAATGTGAAGAGAATAGAAGAATTTAAACAATAGGTAAATCAACAAATACAAGCGACAAAAATAAATATTTGACAACAAGTAAATCAGTTTAAAAAATAAAAATTAAATTGAATGGGTGCGAATGTTACCTAGTATGTTTTAGATAATTATCAATAAAACTAATAAACAAAAATTCACATTTTTCTGAAAATGTTATTTAATAAAAGTAGGTACAATTTAAAAACAAGAAAAACGTAGAATATACAACACTCAGGTCCCATGTTGGGTGCAACAAACAATAGTAACATTCACACCACGCACCCAATTTAATTTTTGAAATCCAAATACACTCTAATTTCAACCATCGCCATTTCGACTTTGTAATTTTTCAAAAGTCATCTTTAGACGATGCAGATCCAAACATTAAAGTTAAACTTAATGTTTAGAAATTGGTTACTTACATAATATTAAGAAAATTTGTAATATTAAACCGTTGATGTTTAATCAATCAATTGATCTTTTTCATAGAACACGTAATCTGGTTATTTTAATTTAGGGGTCTACCCGTAGTGTATTGTACATTGATTATGGTAATGTTGGCATCAATTTTTGTTTGTATTTGACCTATTTAACTTTACTTTATAAAATTTTATAGTATTACTTTTAGAACTCACAATGCTCAGTAGCAACAAAAATAGTAACAAATTGTACAAGATATAAATTTAAATTATAAGAAAGTAAGGTTACCATAAGGTTATAAATACTTAACTAATATTAGGTTAGGAACAATTTTTATTAAATTGGATACCAACTACAGCCAAAGATGGACGCCAACATAACTATAAATATTTTTCAATACACTACGAGTAGACCAGTAGATTAAATTAACCAGATTACGTCATTACTCGTAGTTTTAATTAAATTCAAATGCAAAATATAATTGAAAGCATTACTAATCAAAAATTCAATTATTTAATTTTTGTTTAAAATCTAATATGTAGAAGACTTATTTGAGTTTCTATTATGTGCCTTACGTAATGTACTTTTCAATTTAAATTATTTTTGTCTTGTCTATTCAATTATATGAAGCATTAAAATTATCTGCTTCCTTTTTAAGATGAATTACTAATTTTAAAATTAATTATCCGAATAAAATACAAAAATGTGCTTATTTTACTTTTGTATGATTTCTTGATTTTTTAAATTGTATTATTAAATAAATAATGACAATTTTTTCAAGAATTACTGTTCAGTAGTTACCTCCACAAGTCCTTGCATTACTCTAATAGTAATCGCTAATCCAGCATTTTCAAGTTCCATAGCGCTAGGAACAAAAAAGTGAAGTAAAGACGAACATCCGATGGCTGCACCAAATAATCTATTAGGCGGATATTTGGCGGCTAAAAATCCTCCAGGTATTTGCGTTATAAAATATCCCCAAAATATGGACGAATCTACAGCAGAACTTGTAGTAACAGACCATTTCATTCTAGCTGACTGGAATAAAAGCGTTCGTTAGTAATTTGAAAAGCGCAAAAATATTTTATTTCTCAGTAATAACAGTGTATTGTTGTGAGTTCGCTTGCATTCAAACACCCTTTTAGGAGAGCCGGAGTACATCCGTTTCCGTTAAGGGTAAAAACGCACAATAAAACCCCAGTCGACAATCCGTCAAACTAGCGCCAATCGTAATCATCCAATATGGTTTAAATTTAGAAATATATTCGTAGTTATTACTAACCCCTTCTTCCATCTTCACCTTAGCCATTCCCATGTTACAACGCATACCGAACATAATAATAAAACCCATACATGTAAGCACAGCTACCGTTACTCTTTTGCTAAGACACGGACATTCTGGTCGAATGTATTTGTCGATGTGTCGAAGTGGAGGACGCTCGGGCTCCGGGAGACTGTCAGGTGAGCTAGGATAATCACCCCCTTCGTCCATGCTGCTCTTTTGTTTCTGCAGTCCGAATTCTTCATATCGGCCATTCCTGTAACAAAAATTTCGTCTTTATTTATAAAATTTTGAATTATGATCTTTACTGCAGAACGCAACGTAATGTAGTCTAAAACGTTTTATGATAAATGCTCCCTAAACGACTTGTGTAATGTATTTTAACGCCGGCTTTCATGGCATGTAATGACTAGGTCGACATTGTGTTAGGGTTGCATGTTAATGTATTTCCCTATCATCAACAAAAAGCCCAAAGAGCGCAAGAAAGAGACAGCGCATAAAATCGAATAGCCACCCATTAATAATTGTGTCGTGACAATTTGACGAATGTCGCAAGTAAAACCCCCTTTCTAACAAACAACCCCGTCGTAATGGTACTATCTAATAAATATAATCAGATTAAACGTAAATCCATGCGTTTCCATTAAACTTAATGTGTTTTTGCTGTTTTTTTCTCTTTTAGGCGACATCAATAGATCTAAAATATACCCCCGTCCTTTTACAAAACGATTTGTCGTAAAATAGAAATATAAGTAGCAAATACCAAATACGTGACCAAACAACGACAAAGCTTCTTACGTTTAATCCTTGAACAATTCCGTAAGGATCAAAAACCCACACTACAAAATATTCGTTGACATTCCTTTAAAATGGAGTAGTTTCGTTACTAGTGAAAACGAAAATTGATGTCATCAGCAGAAATTATCACGTCTCCTTCAAGCTTAAGTATTGTAGAACAACGGATGAGAAAATTAAGAACGACTCGTCAATTATTTTCTCTTCATTTCAATATTCTTAATGGTAAAGTACACGTGGGCGCAGGAATGTACATCAATTGGCGATTTTTAAATTAGAAGCGACAGGTGTACCTAAATTTTGCACGTGTACGTAAACGATTTTTGAAATGAAAGTACGAGCCACCCCTGTTGGTATCCTAGGAGAGCGCAGCATCTCAAGTCGAAGCAATATCACAGTCCACTCAACGTCACTTCCCGGCCTGTTTCGTATTCATGAGCTAAGTGCTTCACAATCAAGACGTAATATCGCTCGCTATCTCTATCGGGCGAATTTCGAAATCGATACGACACATTGAATAAATTAATCTAAAACAATTATAATAGCATCATTACCAAACTAGTTGCCAAATATGGATATACTAAGGATCGTCATTACAACAAATACAATGTATGCAAATTTGATGGAATTAGATCGGTGTTGCAATTTTATTCAAATTCAATTGGTTTAAAATAATGAGGTAATAATTTTTTTAAATATAGTATATCAAGAGAGTCAAAAAAGACATGTTCTAACTAATTTATGTTTTGTTGTTTTTACTGTACAGTTGGTGTCTTTTTCTTTTTCTTCTCCGTTTTTCTTCGTTTTGGGTTTTCGCCCTTTCTTTTTTTCGTCTTTTTTGCCCTCTTCGTTTTGTAGGATTGTGTTTTTCCCTCTGTATTCTTCTTTTCCTACGGTCTTCTTTTTTCATCCTGTCTTGTTTTTCTTTCCCCTTTTTTCATTGGTTTTTATGGCCCTGTTTCTTTGTTTTTTCCCTCTTACTTTCGGTTTATCCTTTTCCTCGGTTGCTTTTTTTTTCCTGCTAATCACGTATTTTTACTTTTCCTACTACCTTCTTCCCTCGCCCCTTCCTCTTTTTCTTCCCTTCGCTTCCTAACTAGCTTGTGCCTTCTCGCGCACCTCCGTGGTTTACTTTTTTCTTGCCTTCTCTTTTTCCGTTTCCCACTTCGTCGACTGCAACGCTTTCCTTGCCCCAGCGTCTTCCTGGGTCTTCTCTCGTCTTTTTTTTTCTGTGGCGCCTCTTCAGCCCCCCTTGCTTTTCGCGGGTTGGGTTTTTCTTCGTCTCCTTTGTTTTCGGTCTTTTTTTTTTTCTTTTTTTTTTTACATTTATAAATAAGATGGGGAGTTTGCGACGGTTCCCGAACCAAATATTTCAACACCACTTTAATTAAATCTACAAATTTTAAATTTACATTAGAGTATATCAATTATTACTAATGCTGATAAAATCCAAATAACTGTCTGACCCTACCAGCACATGAAGCAAAAAGGAATATACCTATTTTAATACATACTCCACACATTTATAGAAAAATAATAAAAATATTGGATATACTATAAACAGATTTTAAATATAACAACTAAAATAATAAAAGTGTACTAATTTGGAAAAAATAGTTGCGTTGCAGAGCATTAAACTCTATAATAAGAAAAATATAATTTTAAATAAGTAAATAAGGTAATAATAATAATAGACATTTCTGAGCAACCTGCTCTTCCACTTAACCCATTTAACATATTATACAACAAAACAAATAAATTTCTTGTTTAATGCGAGCAAAAGGAAAGAGAAAAAAAAACATAAAAAATACAATGATAAGTAAAACTAAAATTTAAACTTAAATCTTATACTTATACTCATAAAATACTAATTACCCATAAAGATACCTATTACAAAAATTTAAAGAAAATAATTTAAAATGGAAAAAAATGTTTTTAAAAAAATAATAAAGTAAGTGTTTAATAATTTAATACTAAAATTATAAAGGTGCTCAAAAATAAATCATCAATATGCAAGAAATGTAAAGTAATATTTCAAATAAAGAATGAAACATTACCACTCGTATGTAACTTCAAAATAAAAATCCAACATCAATCAGTAGCAGTATAGTAGAAAATAAAGGCATAATTTAAAACGGACATGTTATTTCCAAACAAACAGATAAAAAATTGTTATTTTTTTAGTTATGGATTACGTTTCTAATGTTTTTTTTCAAGAGAGAATTGAAGAAAAGTAATTCAATTCAAAGATCATGTTCTAAAATTGTCAATAAAAAAATTAGTTAAATGAACATGTTTTCTTTTAGTATATTATACTATTATAAGTGATAGAAATGCATCATTATATGAAGTGAGAAACTTCTGACAAGCTTTATAATAGTATTTCGGTCACGTGTGATATACAACTTTATCTTACAGGTGTATTGTTTTTCCCAATGTTCTCAAAATTAATAAAAACGGAATTTTTTCCAAAAAAATATCCAATTGGACGTGGAAGCCGAAGTTTCCAGTTTGCTTCAGGTAAAATCAAAACATATCTACCAGAAAGAATATGATCTATTTGTCCAGTGGAAAGCGGAAAATTCTTTGAATGTCAGCACGGAAGAGGTCTTATTGGCATATTTTGTTCAAAAAATAACTCATGTGCTGTATGGGTATGTTACGCGTTTATACATGTTGTATTTTATAATCACAAACAAAAAAGTCGTCTTCTCTTTGGGAAAAGTACTTAATGCTGAATTTACATGAAAATGTGGACATAGGAAAGTACTGCAAATTAACTGCATTCTTGAAACAGAAACATGTTGGATACGAAGGTTTTTTCATGATTTCTTCTAGATGCGTCTGATGACACGTTTTTATTAGCAAAAGTATGTATACATTTTGACGTATGTCAATAAAATTTTAAATTTTTGCATATTTTATGTAGCTTGTGGCTGTTGTCGCAATTGCTGGCGGCTGTAGGTTTGATGTATTATTAAAAATGTGTATCACCGATATAGAAAACAAAGACAATCTTCTCCTGATCCATGTTCCTTACACCAAGACCCATAAGAAACAGTCTTTTACTATGTTGTCCGTTGGAATTAATCCTATTAATTTATATCGGAAATATAACAGTCTACGCTCAGAGAAAGTGAGCATAGGAAGACTACTTTTTTGCTCTCACTCGCATATAATGATGCATTTCCATCACTTATAATATAATTACTATTATGGATATTTTTACATTTATGTCATATATTCTGGTATTTTATTACAATGCCGATCTATTTAATCCCAATATATAAAAGCTTACTTTGGCATCTGGTACCACTGCTTTAACATTACTATAGATACTTTGCTTGCATTCTTAGTTGTAATGTCCAAATGCAAAAGGAAGACCCGTAACAAAACTGAAAACCCCAGGCAATGCAACGAGCAATCGACGCCGTGAAAAACAAAAATATTCCATGGCAAACTGCTCCTAAACGATTTAATATGCCGAAGAAAACTTTAAAACGACGTATCCTAGAGCAAAAGCAGCAAGCTAGTCATAATAAAAAATGTCTAGGGCGCTATCGTGCTGTTTTCACTAAAGAACTACAACATAAGTGTTAGACATGGTTTATACACTTTGTGGAATAACAGTAGCAAACCTACGTAGTTTTGCTTATCAACTTGCAGTATTTCTAACACGTACAATCACATAAAAAGATTGGATTGTCTCCTTTAGAAAACACCAACAAGAAAAAAAAACAAAACAAATGTCTCAAAATTCTTCAACATTTTAGAAAACGTTTCGAAAGATTACTTATATCTCTACATCAGATTTACAAAGTCGATGTAACGGGACTTTTGACTGTCCAGTCAAAATCCTCCAAAGTGTTTGCACTAAAAAGTGAAAGACAAGTTGGCTTCCTTACATATGCCGACAGAGACACTCTCTCTACACATGCAGTTGGCATGTCAGTGGATGAAATTTTATTCCCCCTTTTGTCATATTTCTAAAGCAGTGGACGAAAAAAAAATACTCAAAAATGATGCTCTACCTGGGACAGCATTTTCTTGCCACAGTTGGAAATATTTTCCCAATAGCTTGAACATTTTTTGAAGTTTGTCAAGTCATCAAAAGAAGATTGCTAATAATAGACGGTCACGCTACAAACACGAAGAGCTTTGTTTTCATTTAAAAGGCTAGGACTAATTACACCACTGAAGTTTGTCTTCCTCAACATGTAGTCATAAGTTGTAGCTACTTGATGTATCTTTTATAGGATAATTAAATATTTACTATGTTCAAACAGTGTAAATTTTTTTTGAAATAACATTGGTAGAGTTGTAACACAATTCCAAGTGTCCCGAATTCTTAGGGAAGCTTTTTTGAATACTACTCCTACTGTTGCAGTAAAAGGGTTTTTAGAGATGTGGGCTAGTCTCAATTAACAGAAATGTATTTAAAAGCGTATTTTGCTGCAACAGCGACTATAAATATCCCCAACCCTTTTACTAGATGCCTACCAGCTGCTGTTAATTAAGAGACACATAATTCAGACTAAGAGGACGACGAATGCAAAGTTAAGAGTGATTGCGGATTTGCTAATGCTCAATTCATGGTTACATTTCCTGTAGGTGTATTTTATGGCAACAACAGTGCATTAACAACCACTGTAGGTTGTGGAGATCCCAACAATGCATTTGTGTGAAAATGTATCTGCTAAACCCTTCCCTCTAAGATACATCATCTGTAAACCCTTCCTGCCAGTAGCCCACGTTCATCGTCATCGGTTTTAACTTTGAACTCGTACAAAAATGGAATTCAAACAGCGATGGAAGAAAAAGAAAAAAAATGGGATAAAAAATTAAAATTAGAAAAAGAGAAGAAACCAAAAAAAAGAGTTTATTTGTGATTACTGTAAATAACTTCATTTGTTTCTCACTTGTAAACATCAATTTATCAGGTCACTATTTAGTTACCTTTTAACTGGCTAGCCTGTAAAATTTTACAAGTTAGCCAGTGCTTTTATAATATAATATTGTGAAATTGAAAGAACAGTCTTTAACATTGATTTAATTGTCAACATTGGAACATTGTGTATTATTACTACCATTATATACATTAAATAACATTGTGCAGTTACTATTTCCACTAATATTAAAGTTTCTGTCTGGTAATGTTTCGCTTGTATCTTCATGTACATGCCGTAGACTTGCTGACGGGAAACATTTTCTTGGACAATTTAATTTTGTTGTGAATGAAATCGTCCACATAGCTCTCCACAATCCGTGATGACTTCCATCCCCTGCGCGCTTTAGAGTTAATATGTCACCACCCGTATCAACAAACCATCGTTGCCCCAATTCGTCTAAATGAATGCCCTGAATAAAGTGCAAGCTCTTTTAATCGTAAATATTTAACAACTTTCTTAGGCACTGCACCAATAGTATGTTGACTTGCATTTGAGGCGACACATTTTCTATTTAGGTATGTCAGGAATAACCTCAGGTTTGTAGTTTCTTGAGGCCTCATGGCCACATATTTTCTAAAAGTGACGCATGGTTGAAAACTACATCCATCGTCGGTTATTGTGAACATCTTCTGCATCATTTACGGTAAGGGACAGAAGCTCGTCGCACCCAAATATTGTCAAAAATGGTAACCACTTTGGCCAGCAACCACTTTTTGTCCGGGGTTTTAAACAGAAATTTTTTCACTTGCTCTTTGGTCAAAACTTTAACTTTTTTAGGAACATATCGTTCTTTTCGTCGCATTAAAAAGGCAAATATTTTATAAAACCTAGAAATGATAAATAAAAATCCGACTTAAAAAATATATAAAAGAAAACGAATCTGCGAACATCAACGGTTTCTCTAACTGCCAAACAACTCTTGTCCATTGACCACTTTGACCACAAAGAATTCGGGATGTATTTCTTGGACAAATTATTTAGATACGCTAGTACAACATCTTCTGTGACATCAACCACGTTATTTTTCTGACACCACTTTTTAAATTCGGCGTACTCGTGTTAGTATCTTACTGAAGACTTTTCGGGCAACAAACTTGCAATCACTCTTGCTGCTTCATCAACGATAGCCTGCGGCACACTCATTTCAGTAGATCTGACCAGCAAAATACACCAAAAAGTCGACATAAAATAAACAACAAAATAAGTGGCAGCGTTTCCAAAGCAATACGTCTAAACTTTTTTTAAATATCTGAATTGTTCGGGAAATTTCTTAAATTTTTAATGTATTTATTTTATTTACAAGTGAGGAACAAATAAAATATTTAACAATACACACAAGGTAACGGGTTTTGCTGGCTCCAGAAAGTGACAAGCTCGTCATATCTTTCTATCGCCAGTAAAAACTCTTTTACCTTGCTGGTAATGTTAAATACTATAATAAAAAGATATGTAAGAAATTGTTTTTTATATCGGAAAATTAACTACACAGTAGTCATTTTTTTCTATCCTGAGAACAAAGTGGCTATTTAGTACGGTTGCCGGAAAGTGGTCTTTCAAGTAAAGGTAAAGAAAGCGAACTATTTGTTTTGCATATACTTAAATAACTAAGCTAACTGATGCCACAGTTTCATTTAGTGTTTCTTATATTTTTTATTGAAAAAACGGTTTTTTCTTAAAGTGCCCACTTTACCCACCCTTTCTCTATTTGATAAAAAACAAACATCTAAAATTTAATCTTTAAACTTTACAAACATTTGTTATAAAACAAGAAATTAATTTATTATTTATTTATTCGTATCGTACAGTTTCACTATTGTATTACAATGTAAGTGTTATGTATGGTGCCCCAGAAGATCAGTATGAACCTGTATAGTGTGGTGACGAAACCGTGTGCAATTGTGTATTGGTTCGTCTTGGCAAAGCATTTGCTTCAAGCTTTAGGAAAGTCACAAAAACCTAAACATGCCAACCCTTACCCACCTGTATTTATAATTAATTTTTTAATTAATTTACCAAAGGTGTTTAAACAAATCGGATATTATTAAATGTGCGATTTATATTAATTGTTTCTGGTAATCTTTGTTTAATCCTCTGTACAGTATCTTCATCAGAGTGGCGCGGATTTAGAAATTTGATTACATAATATGCTCTAGATGCAGCACTGCCTTTACGCACTCATACATTTTCATTATTCATTCATCATCATAGCAACCTGTGCCACTCATTTGTTTTAAGCTCACTTTGATTTTAATGAAGTTTAAGTGTTGAATTCTAAATTTTTGTTTTTTATTAACCACGGACAAAACGAAAAACATTACTCGCCGATTCATATTCGAAAATTACGGCTTTTGTATTTTTCATGTTTTTTATTCATTTTTATTATTTTTAATTTTTATAGTATAAATAAAGTATAAAACAATTTTTAAGTTCACATTTTTGCCTGTAGAGATATGTAAATTTTAGAATTGCGCATGCTCGGTGCAAACATTTGTCGTAAAGATAAAAACAGTTGATTACCTTTACTTACTCCTTACATGTTAAAATTCATCCAATTTTCTTCAAATTTGCGATTTCTGAAAAATATTAGTATACAGGGTAGCTTTTATGTATGGAACCAAGGCTCTGTAGCCAAAACGGTTGAAGGCATCATTCTGGAAATTTTAGGGATCAAATCAAAAATTTTCTTTGCTCGATAATTTTTTACACGGCCGCCATCTTGAATTTTTTAAATAGCAAGATGGGTCATGTGATATATCATTTGAAAGCTTATTTTATTTACTTTGTAACTGAGTTTGAATATTTGAGTTGGATGGTAAAAATACGCTCAGAAAAAAATACAAATTAATTTACTGCTCACGAAATAATTATCGAGAAAAAAAGGAACAATAAGACTTACATGGAGAAACAAGAATCACTAGAATTAAATAACATCGTATGTAGAAAGTCAATGTTCTTAAGAAAACTGAAATACTTTAGCGAATTAAATGCTCATAATGTGAACCATTTACCTCCTGACAGTAATGTATACGATTTAGGAAAGAATTAATCGAATTTATCAACCAATTTTCTGGAATAGCTGCAATCTCAGCTTCAATACGGTTTCTCAATTCATTTAAATCGTAGGGTCTGTTCTTGTATACACAGCTTTTCAAATGGCCCCACAAGAAAAAGTCCAGAGGGGTCAAGTCAGGTGACCGGGCTGGACACTCGAGAGTTCCCTTCTCCCTATCCAGCGTCTTGGAAAAGTTTCATCTAGATAATTTCGAACGTTTATCCCATAATGGGGTGGGGCACCGTCCTGCTGAAACCAGATATCGCCCCTAACAGCATTTGGGTCGTCCACGTTTGGAAAAAGTTCCACAATCCTAGGGATAACATTCTCCTGTAGGATGTTGAGGTAACTGTTGGCATTGAGATTCCCTTCTATGAAAAATGGTCCAATAATTCTACCTCCAATTATGCCACACCATACATTTATTTTTGAGGATACTGGGTGTGCACTGTTTCCATCCAATGTGGATTCGTGTCGGAATAATATCGGCAGTTGTGTCTATTTACGGCGCCATTGAGAGTAAATGTGGCCTCATCAGAGAACAAAATGAAACTTGCAAAATTGTTATTCTCCGCAATTGCTTCCATAATGTTCTCGCAAAATCACGTCTATCAAAATCGTCTTCCGATAATTCTTGTACTAAATGTACCTTGTAAGGATGATATTTGTGATGCTTTAGAATTTTCTGAACTGAATATCAAGACATATTATGGTTTAGTGCAAGCTGATATGCTGATGTTTTGGGTTGATGAACTACATCCATTAATACTGCCAGTGAATTATCCTCTGTAGCCACTGTTGTTGGTCGGCCACTTCTGCGACGGTTCTTAACACTCCCAGTGATATTATACCGTCGTAAAGTCTTGGTCACAGTAGATCTCACTATAGGATTCCTATCAGGTTTTCAGCATTGAAGAGTTGGCAAACTTCTTTATGCGTGCGTTTTCTATCGCCGTAACCAACCATCATAAGAATTTGTAATCTTTCTGATTCAGTGCTGATTCATTTTTACGAGACGGTTCTAATTATTGAATAATAATGAACTAGTAATGAGAATAACTGATGTTTTGACGTTATAACGTTACCTAGGTAACGTCACCTAGGTAACGTGTCAAAAGCATCGCCACCTAAATTAAAAAGGCGATAATACAAATAATTGCAGAAATAATTATTAGAATAAATTTTTAGGTATTTCTCCAAATACAACTTCAATGTTTCTAGTCAGTTGCAAAGTAAATAAAATAAGCTTTCAAATGATATATCACATGACCCATCTTGCTATTTAAAAAATTCAAGATGGCGGCCGTGTCAAAAATTATCGAGCAAAGAAATTTTTTGATTGTGTCAAATTATGTGAAATAGCTTCAGATTTGATCCCTAAAATTTCTAGAATGATGCCTTCAACCGTTTTGGCTACAGAGCCTTGGTTCCATACATAAAAGCTACCCTGTATGTATCACTGCACTAAAATCCTTTTTCATAACTCACGTGTTTTATTTGCCTCGGCTTTGGCCTCGGCAACTAAAACACCTTGTAATGAAAAATTAAACTTTATTCAATACTATTTTTATTATTATTTAATATTATATTCAATATTATTTATTGATCAACCTAAAAAGGCTAAAAATAACACACCAGTTGGCTGAAAAATAATTCTATTTTTACTTTTTTACTGTAGGTTGTCAGTATTTCACCATTAGATAACCTGTTCATTATTTTTTTAATGATTTCTCATTTTAATTTTTCGATAGTAAATTTTAATGTAATGTGATAATTATTTAAATCTTTCAAACATTTCTTTATATCATTTATGTCCATGTTTACAATGGAATATGATACTAAAAATCCGATTGGATACCAAATCTATTAAAATATGTAATGTTAATATCGTTCTATCAATGATGTATCTGTTGGTGAATTATAAAAACGAACTCAAAGACTGAGCAAACTTTGAGTCAAAACCAATAGTTAATAAATATAGTATTTAATTCAGTTGTTAACTAGTTTTCGGTTGAAGTAAGAAAAGAGCCATATTCAGACAAAAATATACATGTTTTACTAAATGTGTCTAAATGGATATATTATAAAACCAAAAAACAAAATGACAATAGAAAAAATTTAATTAATTCAAAATTATAATTATCTGTAACAATATTATACTTATGAACTGAAAATGTTATTGAAATTCTAGCTGTTGAATGTAAATTTACTCTACGTTAATTAAATGACAAGAAATTGATCAAACAATAATAAATAAATCCATAAAACAAAATAGTCAAACCAAATTACATACAAACATATTAAATACTTTTAAACAATATAAAGGATATCTAAGATAATATAAAAAAATAAACACCCATATAACACAGAACTTTACATTGCCTTGATACTGATAAACACTAAAAGTTTCTCGCAACTAAAAAAAATTTGCTCAAAAAGTTGTTAAACAGAAGTTTTCTATAATTTAATTACAAACAACATTTTTTTTGAAGAAATCAGTATAAGATAAATTATTGTGTAGTAAAAATTTAAAAACAAAAAATGTACGTAAGTTAAGTATCTTTTGTCTCTCAGACTATGTACAAAATATATATATATATATATACTTCTACATTCATTAAATCGGACTAGCATATTAAAAAACTAACAAAAATACCATAAGTAAGGGTATAGAATAAAAAATTATTACTTACGTTTTTAAATAATAACACAATAAGTAATACAACGTTTAATAGTTTAGATACAAAAAGAAAAAAAAGTACTTTATCAAATTAACTGAAAAGTATGTAAGCTGTCTATACAGGCCAATTTAAGCAATATTTTAAAGATTGATTTAAACAACATGTTACGGAACACACTGTATGTTCGTTTTACTGTATGTATTGTAGAATTGTGTTTAAATAGATATAAGTTATCGGTATTTGAATATTTAGTGAAAGGGTATTTTTAAATAAAATCGCAAAGCGTACCGGATGTATTTTGAAATATGCAAATACAATTACATTATTATTAATAATTATTTATACAGTATGTCTACTTAAGTTGGACTCATATGGGAAACTTTTTTATTATTAGTTTTAGGAAAAAGGTTATTCTTCATAAAAGTTTTGCATTATCTAAAACCTAAAATGCAATTATTAGATATTTCCTATTTTAAGCCGTATACGAAGTTTGTCAAAAAATATTAATCTTACTGAAGAGTAAAAGTACCTTTACTTTTTACAATACAGAAAAATTTTATAAAGTAAAGTTATTTAAAATTAAAAGTTATATTCAATTGTGCAATTAGCTATTTAGCATGAAAATTAAGTCAGTATTGAAATTTACGATTACAAATACTTTATAATGTAAAACGTAAATAATCACCAAATCTTAATTTTCATGCTAAATAGCTGTAACTGCATATTTGAATATAACTTTTAATTTTAAACAACTTTACTTCATAAAATTTTTTTGAATTGTAAAAAATAAAGGTACTTTACTCTAGAGTAAGATTAATATTTTTTAACAAACCTCGTATACGGCTTAAAATAAGAAATCTCTGATGATTGCATTTTAGGTTTTAGATAATGCAGAACTTTTATAAAGAATAACTTCTTTTGTAAAATTAATAATAAAAAATTTCCCATATGAGTCCAACTAAGTAGACACGACTGTATATGCAAAATTTGAAATTGTATTTAAATTTGTGGTATTAGGGGGTAGTTTGCAAACCAAACAAAATAAATATTAAAGCCCGACCGAATTTTATTATACCTTTTGGACCCGCTTACCACCTCGGTCCTGTACGACTAAAATCATCGCCAGGGGTCATCTTATCGACGACGCACAAATATCGTGAACCAGCAGGTGAATATTATTGTGTCCTAATTATATATGCAAACATTGAAACTATTAATTAAAGTTAAACGCCCTCTTATGAGTTAGCGTTTGAGATGCGTCACAAACAATAAAAATTCAACAACAGCAAATACATAAATGTATATTCCCAAAAATCAAAAACTTTACAAAAGAAATTAATTCAAGTTAATAAAAATAAAATCAACATGAGAATAAAAATAATAATGCTGTACAATTTTGAAGATATTATGTAATTTTCGAATAGCAAATTTCAAAGCGTCAAAAAAATTTAATGTGCTTTAAAAAATAACATTAAATAAGTTTTCAAATATTAAGATTAAAAAATAAAATGTCACAGCTAAATTTTAGTGTTTTTTGGTTTTATGTAAAAAATTTTATTACTTTTTACATCAGTTACGATCAAAATGATTGTAAATTTTAAACTTTATTGAAAATACTAATTTAATGTTTCTATTTTTAAAATGGAACTTACCCGTTTGTTGTAATTATCCGATTCAAAGTAACCGAAGAAAATATTTGTTAAATAATTAAAAAATATCTGTAATTGTATTTTTGTACGAAATCAAAACTTAAACATAAAGGTATTAAAAATTAAATAAACTAATGAGTTATATATTTTAATTGTGGTTTTTATTGTTAATAGCTGAAGTAAATAATTAATGATCCTGTTGTTTGAGTTTAGTTCTAAGTTTAATATAAAAGTACTTTAAATACTGTGTTAAAATAAATATTAAATGGTAAGATAACATTACACATGTGATATAAGTTTCATTGTAGAAAAACAATTAATTTTTTTTAAAAATAATTCCAGAAAACACTGCGTATCACGTTTGTGTTTAAAAATACCGTTCATCATCAAAAATTGTTTTTTTAATTTATTTTATTAGAAGCAATTATCCGTTTTAAATAAGTATTTGTAACTGCAGGTACAGACTAAAAAATATAAGATTTTACTATTTTTACACATACATTGATTTGTACTACAAACATAATTAGAACATATCTATCCAATCACTTAGACCTTATTGTGAAACAAGCTCACAAAGAAACACGAAGAAAGAAAGTTTCGCTTTCCGCAAAAAAAGATTTTATTTTTTGCATTTAAAACAACTTATAATAAAGTTTCAATTTTCAACCTAATAAATAGCTGTCTTCGGTTTCTTTCTTTATGTTACAAATTTAACGTAAAAAAAAATAAACCCAATTACGTACGTAAGATAGAAAATTGTGTTATAAAAAATGACTATAATTGTGTCTCAATTTTAAAGCCTCGCCTCATCTAAAATTCAAAACGCACCCCAAACGAGTGTATCTTACCCCATTCTTGTACTTCTAGTTAAGTGCAACCAACGACATCATTCTTAACCAAAAATCGATTTTATTTCCACAGAGGAAATTACAAATTCAATTCTGACAATGCAAACGATCTTTCTTATTACTAGAATAAAAATAAGCAGCACATATTGGAATATTTTCCGGTTTTAAGAATATAGAGAAATCCGTTTCGTACGTGCTACTACTGCCAATTTGTGGGATTACGTAAGGGATGATTTTAAGAAAGGGATTCAATTTTCTAACCTGAACCAACGAATAAACAAATTAAACAATTTGAGGTTCCGTTTTAAGCGAGTTTATCTCAATTCCCGGATTACTCTCCCTGTAATTAGATTTTTCTTCTTTTTTTTGTGTGCACCACCTGGCGTTTCACCCGTTTCAGAAATCCCCTCAATTCAACAGGTTGAAGTCGAGTTGTATATTTATTATTTAGTTCCCTACCTAATCGAAAATTCACCTGTTACACTACCCTATCGTTATTTGCTTTTTTTGTTAAACGTTTTAACACTTAGTACACACGCGTTATAATTATTCGTTTAATTACTTACTTTCGTATACCCATTTTGATACGATAATTACGCGGATGCGAAATAAGAAAAAAGTGTTAATTCCGGTTACTTCGGGGGGTTAGTTACTCAACAACCCGGAGTTTGAGACTGACTCCAGGAACTACGGATTCGCGCGTATTACACACAGTCACGTGCTATCGCATTTTTACACCATCTTTCACGGAAGACAGATATTTCATATCATTTACGTGTTACTATCTTAAAGACTTAATAATTTGAGTTCGAATGAAATTATTTTATCTTAAAATGTTTATGACTGGAAGTGGATTTATTAGAATATACCAACGTTTGCGCAAGTGTATGGCACACATTACGTTTTCTAAAAAAATCAACATCAAAGTTTCATAATCAATAATAAACCGCACAATAAGTTTTTTTTTTTTAAATTTTATACTTATTAATAATGTAAAATCATTACGGGTTTGTTATGATAAGAAAAATACCATGCAAATTTATAGGTTAATTCTTGAGTAAAAATTTCTATAATTTAAAATAAAATCGTTCAAAAAGAGGTTTTAAAACTTATTCTATTGTTTGCTTTTACTTCTATTTTTGTACCTCGGAAAATATGTGAACTACTAGAATAGAATAGATTAGAAGTTTATAGTTTACTTATTTGAAAATGTTAGAATGCGGGTATAACAATTACACAATTCAAAAATTGAAAGAAGAAAAACGACCCTCAGAATTTATAGTTTAATTAAACAATACAATTTTAAATTACGAAGTTATGCATACGCAATAATAAATTATTATATAAAGTGTTTTTATTCACGGCTTCTATAAATCAATGTCTCATCAGGTGAGAATTTGAAAATTTAAAAATGCAAATTTGCCGCTTCAATTAATAGTGAATCCATTTATGCTAATGTCATCATGTCACTTATTTCATCGTTTAGTTGTAATTATTATCCCTGGTTGTAATATATTGTTGTTCGTCGTTTATCGTTAATTTTTATAAATTTTAATTAAAAGAAATACCAATTTGGTTAATGTAATAAAAACAAAATTAAGTAAAATGTGTGTCTTGCGACATCTTGTGTAAACATTGACACGTGTGAATAGTATAAACTAAGAAAAATGCCAACAGTTTGGCTTGGCTTTATCGGCAACGTGTGTTACAAGCATTAAAGCTATCGCTTAGATAGCGCTTTTCACTTTAACACACACATGCCGTTACAGTTAACTGTTGGCATTTTTCTTAAAACAAAATGTTCTATTGTGTCAAAAAAAATAAATAAAAGTACCTACAAATTATAATAAATTATGATTATTATTAACTATTATGATCTCATTAAGTAATCTCCATTTAATTGTACATTTATTTAATAGTTCTCGATTTTAGTTAATAACTCACTAGGAAACGTTGTCGTTACGCACATGTATTTGTTTAAATAATAAAATCTAAAACTCGAAATTTTTTAACTAATTTAATTGTGTTTAGCCCCACCTAAAAATAGCTATTTATGTAACAAGTCCATAATCTACCTTTTTATAGACGAGTCACAGAATTACAAACGAACGACGAAGGAGCGAGGTCATAACTGTGGCAATAGTAAAACGAGTTTATGGACGTGTTTCATGCAAGATTTTATGGTCATATGGTCAAATGTGTGATTTTACTCAAACACATATGAACTGCAGAAAGGATTTGTCATACCGACGTATATCTAGCCGTCTTTGCTTGACTTTATAAATTGACAGTTTTTACTCTTAAAATTCACACATTTATTCTGATATTCACGTTTGACATTGTCAGTCCTCCATAAAGTAACAAAAAAATACTAGTCATATTACATTATCCCCGAAAACATCGTCAATGACTTACATGATGTCAGAAAGAGGGTAAAGCACATTCCCACATAATTATCATTTACAAAAAGTAGGTTATATATCCCTCATTTGTCAAAAAAAAATTAAGGAATGAAAAAAGCAAAAGTCTTAAATTGAACGAATTAACACCAACATTTGAGCAATGCAACATATATCTCTAATGGTAAACTTTCCAAAGGCTTAAATCAAAAGATACATTCAAAGACCCAGTTTTAAATGTAGGAAGGAAACAATCAATAAAAGCTTACATTTTTGTGCACAACATTCTGGTATGAAAAACAACTTACTAAGGACCAGTTGTATAATCTTTGTTTGAAGTAATATTATTGTGAGACCAATACCTCTAGCCTAAAATTGAAACATTAAAGTCGATGTATATTCAGTCAAATTAAATTTGATTGCAGTCATACAGTTAAACGGAATTTTATTATTTAAAGTTATATTAAATTCGAGTTTCCACAAACCAGGTATAATAGTACATATTGTAATACTGAAATCAATTAAGTGAATATGATTTTCTCTAAATGCAAGACATGTATACCCCATTCTTATTTTGACTTAATCAATTAGTCAAAGTCAATCGGTTCGAGAAAAAGGTATTGAACTGTCAAAAATATTAATACTTTTATTTTGACATGATCAACTATAAAGAATGGCAAGTATACAAAAGAATCAAATTACAAGTAAATAAATGGCGTTTAGAAAAAGAAAATAAGAGATAGATTCCAAAATGCATGCAGATTTCCCCTCTGTAGAATAATACTTATCCTCTGAATTAAATACGATTTACAGCAGTGATAAGCACTCATGGGTTTTCTGCATAATTCTTTAAAAAAATCCTTGCACTTTTACAAATTGAACCCATAGTCTCACTACTGAATCAAGGTCTGAGCAACCTTCTCTGCCACAAGGCAGGTTGTCATGCTGCTAGATTTACATAAGATTTAGATAAAGTGTCGGAAACGGTCTCGTCAGTATTAAACATTTTTCTTGGTACCAGAGCACTATTTTAATTCCGTTAGGTCTTGTATCATTATTTCTAGATAATTCTAAAGGTTTCAAAGTGGCCGAAATCTAAGCGGAGCTTAAAACTTGTTTCAATAAGTCATTCAAAGCACCGTGTCGATGCCACTTTACTTTTCTTTTAAGGCAAGATCGGGAAGATCATCTCTATCAACAATCTGGCCACAAATACATTGGTGAGGTATACACAAATCACATCGAAGACGTAAAAGGCAGTACAAATACAAAAAACGTTATTTCTCACATTCTTAAAAGGAATGACATTGATCCATGCACGAGAATACTCTTGAGATACATCATTCCGACGAGCTTAATCATTTTTAGATTTAGACGTTCTGTTGCATAATTCTTCAAGAATATCGTAAAAACCCCAATTTTTCTGGGAGTTAAAGATTTGAGATATCTGACTATTATGACTTTCGCTCCACAAACAAATTGCCTCACTGAAAAACGTCATTTCTGTTATATCCGTAAGTAGAGGATACGTCAAGCAGAATAAACCAGAAGACAAAAATGTTGGCAAAGAAATGTCTGTAATCTTGCGGATTCCCAAACCTTCATCCTTTACTGGTAATGAAGTTTGGTTTTATTGTGTAAAGTCAAAACTATTGCACTACATAACACTTACATTACAATACAATATTTAAAATGTACCATACGAATAAATAAATAAATAAAACAAGTATTGACTATCTCCTCTACAGATGACTTAATTGATAGGTCTAATTTTTTTTGATGTCTGGATAGAGCTCAAAATTAGAAGTTCAAAGCAGATAAGTCATCTTAGAAACTCCAAGACAGTTTCATAATAAGGAGTATCTGACGTGAGACTTTAAATGTCAAGCCCATTAAGAAGAAATTCAATTTCTGCTAAATTTACTTCAAAAATTTTTAATAAAAGGCAGCATAAAATTGCATAGGTTAGTCATAGATTTAAGAAGACAATCAACTCCATTGGATAACCAAATTAAATCTTTCAAGTGTTGTAAACGTAAGCCATTAATCCTTCCTGCAGATCTATTATAAAAACTATAGATCGCTTTTGAAATTTCTACGATTGTAACTTGAAGGTTTGCGTGATCCGTAACTGGTTCCGGAGGAAACCTCAATTCTTGCAAAGGACGAGGATGTTTCTTTTGTTTTTTATTGAGAACTTTTTTTTTTTATTGACGACAGAAGCTTTATAGCTCCTCAAATGTCACCCTCATCTCCACAATCTTGAAAACACAATCACTATCTTTATTAAACTTGCCTCTCTCCGATGGTAAAAAGTACGGATTAAAGTCCAAAATATTCTTCTTCATCTTTGACTTTTAAATTCTGAAAGCAGTAAATGGTTTTGCCAGAAAAGATAAATATTCTTAGATACACATCCATTTATCAGAAAAGAAAATTTTCTAGTTCTGGTTTCCTTTGGTATCTTTTTTAAAATTTTCACATTCTTTTTTAGAAAAGCTATGTTCCTTTGAAAAAGATTATTCACTAGATTTAGAATTGGCAGAGAAATGTATGAATGGAAATATTATTACTATTACTCCACAAGACCTTTGATACATTCCATATACTCAATGCCTTTTTTTAAATTTTTGCTGCTTATACTTAAAGTTTACGTAATACTTTTCGTCAACTCCCACACTGTGTAGCGCGTCTATTAATAGATAAATGAAGCTACTTGGTAAACTATTTAAAAAAAGTAGAATTAACCAACTCATGGCGAAAACCGTAATAGGTACTTTAGAAGATATTAGATCTACCTATTGACTTTTATTTATGTAAAGGTTGCATAAATGGAAAAGCTTACACACTGAAGTTTAGCACAAAAACAACAGTTTTTGCACCAGCTGAACTTATACAAGCAGATGTCTATACACCTTAATATTCCAAATTTTGCTATAGTATATATAAGGAGAAATCAAAAGTGGAAAAGTAATTTAAGATATTTTTGGCAGAAACTAAAACGATCAGCCGTAATACCAAAGAAATTCTTTGTGACTACGGCGGTGAATTTCTACAGAAAGATAGCGTAAAATCAAATAGTATGTAGGTACACTTCTTGAACAGAATGGTTTACCGAACGTGAAAACCGTTGTTGAAACAGCACGAGCAACTACTGGAAGATGAGGAGAACTTTTCGTACTATTTATATTCTCAATTGAACTGCCCCGCATCCAGCCAAACATAAACTTTCCTATAAGTTAGAGTTTGGAAAGAAACTAATCGTAAAATATTTACGTATTGTTCACTTGTTATACACGCGTACCCAAACAAACTTGTAAAAGTTACATATGAAACCTATATAAGGTTACTTTATTGGTTGTGATGACGATGGTTATCGTACTTGGGAGATGAGATCTCTACACTTATGAGAAGAAGACGTATGCCTTGATAGAGACACCATAGAAAAGAAATACAAAGCTGTCATAAGGAACAGTGAAACGTTACTACTATGTGACCAAGAAAAATAAAATTACATTATTTTTCTCAACACTAATATTTAAGGATTGTTAACATTTTTATACAGTTGTTTATATTCAAATATAAAATACAACTTACTAAATTCAATTTATCATAAAATTATATAACATCCTAAAACAAGTTAAGTTAAAGCACAGCAGACCTTTGCATAAACACCAAGATTGTTGGAACAAAGAAGGTACTTCAAATGTTATTTATTGATGATGATTTGGTTGCAACACCTGATAAGAACTGAAGATCACTGAAACCTACAAACTTCTACCTTAGAATGGAAATACTACAAATCAAAAGTTCAGTCGTATTGAACAAGAAACTTACACAAAGGAGCGACTCGAACGATTTAGAATGATTTATTGTACTCTATTACGACTCCAATATATGAGAAAAAGTCTAAAATCTTAGCATATCTGTGGTATGTAATTTACTTACAAACACGATATTTCCCAAACCCTAAACGGAAGCGAATCTGGTACTTACAGAAAAAAATAACACCAGGTTAAGAAAAAGAATACCGTCCGATAAGTCTCCTAAACACGTTGGTTAAACTATACGAAAAAATTATGAATTAACAGGTTAACGAATGACATAAACAGCAAAGGAGGACATCCAAAAGACAATTCAATTTCAGAAAGGGTTTCTCTACTGTATTAAAACAATAATGGGCAAGACATCCGATAAAGCCAAATGTAGAATTCGAAACTATAAACTATTAATTATCATTGACATTAAAAACGTCTTCAACGCAGTATCATGAGAAAGCATTGTTAAAATCTTAATAAAACAAAATGTTAAGCCTACTTAATCCAGCTTGCCCAAAACTATTTATTCAACAATAATGGGCAAGACAATTCAATATATGCAACTTGAAAAAAATCAAATTAACGTCAGGGGTCCCACAAGGTTCCATCCTGGAACCTATACAGTGGAACATTGTGTGTATTTATTTATTTATTTAATCGTATGGTACATTTTAATTATTGTATTGTGATGTAAGTGTTATGTATCGCGCCCCAGAAGATCAGTATAAACCTGTACAGTGTGGTGACAAAACCGTGTGTAATTGTGAATTGATTTGTCTTGGCAAAGCATTTGCTTCAAGGTTTAGGAAAACCACTAAAACCTAAACATGTTAACCCTTACCCACCCTAGTATTCACATGTAATAAGATTAATTAAGTGTTTAATGTGATTGTGTTTTGTGAAATTGTGTTGTACATTTATTCCTAATTATTCAGTGGCTCTTGATGACCAGGTCCAGAAACCAAAGTGGTAATTCTCAGGAACAACATGTTTTTCTTGTTGATCATGTAGTACTGTAAGGTACTGATCACCTTCCATATTTTATATTTGCATCAGAAACCCCTAAAATAACACACAAAAAAACTCTAAAGAAATTGACGTACGTTTGACGTTTAATTCGGGAAACCAAGTTATTGATTCTCAAGAACAACATGTGTAGCATCAACATTAGAAATTAGTAATAGTAAAATTAGATAAAAAATAATTAAATTACCAAATTATCCAACATGCACCAAAAGAGTCTTCAAAAAATATTTTCAAAATTTGATTATCAAACAGTGATTTCATAGTAGTAACAACTTGCAAAATCTTTAGGCAATCCGAAAGACCCAATAGAAATGTGTGATAAATCAGGAATATATAAAATTAATTGTAAAGACTGTAACCAAAGTATATATAGGCAAACCAGAGACCTATTAAAACGCGTTTTAAAGAGCACGAAGCTCATGTCAAATATCATCGCACAGATAGGTCCAGTGTTGCCATGCATATGCTTGAAAATGGCCATAGAGTAGGCGACATTGCAATTAATTAAGGGTAGATAATAAAACAAACTTGATTCTTATGAAAGTTTAGAAATTTTTAAAAAGAGAATTTGCTTATGAATTATGATGATAACGGTCCAATGGGATTTTTCGGAATTATTTAAGCATTTTCTAAGAATCAATTAAGTTTAACGATGCGTGATAAGCAGGTAGTATATATAAACTTCCCGTTGTTTTTTATTTTTCCAAGTATCGGTATCGCTGATGATAACAGCTTGCTGTTGAAACACGTGTCCGAGTCAAGTTTTTGGTGCAGTTCTTGGTTTTTCTGTTGATGTGTATGATACTGTACTTAACTGCAAACTACCATCAAGCACTTTCACATTTGACTTTGCCGATAATCTGGCCCTCCTAGTGTGGGCAACTACTAAAAACGGACTAGAATACACTGTAAATATCTCGACGCAAAAAATTCAAAATGCTTTGATGAGATTGGGTTGCACATTGCACCTAACAAGACTGAAATTCTTATTGTTGTAGAGAGATATAAATTGAAAAAAGTAAAAATTAACATTGGGGAAGTATCATTACTAACTCTAAAACCGTTAAATATATAATATAACTTTGAATGCAGCTCTTGTCTGGGTAGACTGGATCAATATAAAAAATACCAGAACCTGCTAAATAAAATACAACAGAAAATTGCGATCAATATAAACCATACCATATCAACGAAAACACTATTTGTTATATCTTTCACTATCCCACTTTGATAGGAAAAGTCATATAACCAAGATGACATCAAAAAGAATAAAAAAAGACTACTTACAATCAATACCTTAGAAACTGTTTGGAAGAATAATACGCAAACTGGTAGCTGGACCAAAACTCCCATTCGCAAGTTATTTCCTTGATTAAATAGAAAACATGGCAAAACCAATTTTTTTATCTCACAAGTTTACACTGGCTATGTTTATCTCTTTTGATTTAAAATAAAACAATCCAGCGCTTGTAACTACTGTAACAAAAAGATACCGCCAAACATATATTCCTTCACCGCATTGAAAATCCCTAGAGATAAAGCTCAAAAAATACTAAATACGAATATACGTGCAGACAACATCATACTTTCTCAGAAAGCTCATGAGAGAAAGAGGGCGAGAAACGGAATGAGACATAGATAGTCATAGTTTTAACTGTACACTTACTGGAAAATATGTAACGGGCATAGACCTATACATTTCTATTGGAAGACGTTCAAATAAAATCAAATACTTTTATATGATTTATTCTTCTTGTCAGTCCAACAACATGGGCACGTATAATTATGTAACGACATGCAGCATGCAAATCCATCATACCAATAATGTTTTACAATTTTAATCCTGCGTCACTATATACAGAGTGATTTATGTAGAACGTAGATTAGAAAGTTATAGACTACCTAAAATTCCATCAACATGAAATTTGGTATATGGCCATAATCGACTACATTAAGTCTAAGTTATAATATTTTCAAAATCAAGGCATTTCCAGATACACCAAAAATTAACGACATCTTTTTTTAAATAGATTGACCTTATTTTGACATCGTATGTGAATTCTACATTAAATTTTATGATTGGTATATCCAAAAATGCCGCCATTTTGAAAATATTTTATTTAGACTTAGAGTAGTCGATTATGGCCATATACCAATTTCATATTAATGGAATTTCAGGAAGTCCATTACTTTCTAACCGACGGGCCACGCGAATTACTCTACAGAAAATTTTATATGTGAAACCTTCTACTTATTGAAATTATGTACTATAAAGTTAGGCTGAATCAGAACCAAGTCTGAAATCTATATAGTTAAGGGCGGTATCATTAGCATTAGCATACTCTTGTTAAAAATAATTTTTCACGTTGATAGGGTTAGTGGGGATAGATGGCAGGAGAGACGGACCAGTACTGATATTTCCAAATTTAACACATAGATCGCAGCAGTAGTGCATGAAATTGCAAGAACAGGCACAGTGTTGTATGATGTCAGTGTTGCAACTAAAGATTAGTGGCCGGTTTTTAATAAATAACAAATTTGCTGTTTCGAGAGTGTAAAAAGTTTGTGCAAGTACTTACCTTTGTGTAGATTACGTGGCCAACGATGAGTTTTTGTTAAACTTTTATACTTAACTACATACTGCAAATGTTAAGGAATATACATAACCTAACTGAACGCACGAAAACGTTTACAGTTCTTAACAACAGACTGGCCCATCTCTACTCCCTTGAGGGTAGAGATAGGCCAGACGGACAGAGGAGAGTTGGACCTATAAAATATGCATTTAATTGTATTATTTTAGAGATGCCAACTGTTTATACAAGGAAGTCCAGGTCACAAAATCGAGGTTTGTGGACTGGAGAAGATTTGGAAAACGTGATAGCTGCAATACAAAGTCGTGCAATGGGCGTTAATGAGGCGGCTAGACGGTTTTCAATTCCAAAATCAACTTTAAAACGTCGCTTAAAAAATAATAATGCGGTCAAAAATAGCCGGTTTGGGCCAGACTCATCTTTGGGCGAAGTTGCTGAGCGGAAGTTGGTAAAACATATAAAAAAACTGCAAAGAAGTGGATTCGCTCCTTCTAGAGATGAAGTGCGAATGACTGCATACAACTTAGCAGAAACAATGGGCCTTAAACACAAATTTAACAAAGAAAAAGGTAGATTCATAAATTATATAATATATATCTTCTATAATACCAGTCCCGGGTCCATCGCAGAACCGACTTCAAAGTCCGGTCAAGAATACAGCCAATACAAATGGAGCTGATTCCATATCAAAAATTACACCTGGAAAGATCCTTGACGATATTCATCCAATAACCCCTACAATTATCGCCGTACGAAAGAGAGCTCGAAGTATTGCCACACTACTTACATCGGAAACAGAAATTACAAAAAGAAAAGAATATGCTGCGAAAAAAGGAAAACGTGTCAAGAAAGTTGATGGAAAGAAAACAACAATAAGGAAACAAAAAATTAAATCGTCTTGAAGACTCGTCTTCAAATTCAGAAATATATCTAATTCTGAACGACAGCTCTGATGATGATGAAAACGCAAAAGACTATGAAAATGAATGTGTCGGTTGGGGCGAAGATTATCGAAAAAGTAAAAGAAAGATGACTGGATACGTTGCATCGTATGCGGCCGGTGGTTGCACGAAGAGTGCACACCATTCAAGAACACCTGTCATCAATGTGGAATTTATGCATCCGCTAAAAAATAATATGTTATAGATTGTTTTTCTACTGGTCCATCTATGGAATCGTTATTGGTCCGTCTCACCTCTACTCAGAAGGTGAGATGGTCCAGAACAGCTTACATTTGCTTTATGTATTTTGTTGTTACGCTTTGAAGTATTTTAGTTTAAGAAGTGCCAAAATTTAGGCAAAGACCTGTGTTTGTGTTATTTTGTGCTTAAATATACGTATCATATCAAATAATTGTTTTTTTATTGGTTTCATAAAATGTGGTCCATCTATCCCCCACTTACCCTACATAGAGTTATTTTTTTTATTTTGTATGTTTTAAGCCACATATGTACTATATTTTAATTTAAACAATCAAAATTAAAATTGTGCAGTTTATGACTCAAACCTGACGAAGAATACCGAAAGGTGATGCCACAGGTCATAGCTGACCAAGAAATGAAATGCTTTTAGTGTTCCAAGATTTACGTTAACACAATCTACCTGTTCTAACCCAAGAATTAAAAATAACAATTTAGAAGAATACACACATTTTGATATGCCCCAACAAAGACAGTTACGTATTAAAATGCTTGAAAAATATAAGTATCGTCACAAAGTGCTAAGTTAGATTGGTTATACTTCCTCTTAAGAACAAATCCAGAAATCTCCATAATGTAGAATTCGTAAATTGGAAGGCTCTTCAAAAGCCAGATCTAAGAATTAAAAAGAAGTTTCAGATTATATGTTCACTTGATCTTAATCTAGATGAGTCCAGATTTCAATTAAAAAACAGATTAAGTTATATGTTAATAGTAAACGAAAGTGAAATAAATGTCAGTTACACATATGAATGGTGGCAATAGCTATATTAAAATAAATTTTTAAAAATATTTGAAATGTATGTTTGGAGGAATGCTTACAATTACAAATTGTTATGATACAGAAGCACGGAAACTATCCCATTTAATCTGGATGCCGTTCCCCATACGGTTTACCATTGCCATCAGCTCATCAAAAGAAAAACAACAAATGACTTGAAAACAAACCTGCTTGTCCTCAACCAAGTTTGCAAACAAAAGGAAAAATACCAAAAAACTACACGAAAACCAATACTCGGACACGTGTTTCAATAGCTAAGCCATAATCATCTGCGAACCGACATTACAAAAATAAAAACAATAGGAAGCTTGTCACGCATCGTTACACCTCATGATTTTTGTATAAGCTTGAATAATTCCGAAAATCCTAATGGACCGTTATCATCATAATTCATAAGGAAATCTGTTTTAAAAATTTCCAAACTTTCACAAGAATCAAGTTCGTTTTTATTATCTACCCTCATAATTATGCTTTATTATGCAACTTTGCTAAAGTGTTTGAGTCCATCATACATTCTCAAATATACTTGTCTATTAGGCACATGATAAATCCTTATCAATATAGTTTCGTTTCTCACAGATCTACGCTAACCAACCTTTTGTGTTTTAAACAGTTTGTTTCAGAAGTTCTTGGTATCAGAAGCTAAATCGATGTAATATATACAGACTTTTGCAAACATTTGATCAAATTGATATTTATAAGTGAAATGTTTGTCCAACGACATCTCGTGTAATCAGGGACACGTATGAATAGTAACAAACTAAGTTATCTTACGTTTGCATTTAAAACATCCATCCGTCGTTACAGTTATTTGTTGGCATTGTTAGTTTGATATTTATATTTTGCTAAGCAAATTAAGTCAATTCAACTTTCATAATAATCTAATAAGGTTATTCTTATTATATCTAGTTAACCGAAATCAATTTGTTCGATATCAAAACTTCTTATCAGATCAGTTTACACCTACGTCTGGGGTTCACAAGGATCTAACCTAAGACCTCTTTTATTCTTACTATTTATAAATAATATAGTTGAATGCATCTCGGCTGAAAAACTTTTATTTAGATATTACGTTCCCTAAATTATTGTTTACAACTACAGGTAAATATTGAATCATTAGTGGAGTGGTGCACAAAAAATAGACCTTTTCTAAACGTATTCTAAGAAAAGGAGACTATATCATATACGTATCATATAAACAATATTAATCTAAGACGTATAACTTCCATTAAGTAACTTTTAATTCAAAACTTGACACTGAAATTATCGCCAAAGCATATAAACTGTATAAAATTATACACGGTGTTTCCAAAGTAATCTAAAAATATTATATGGGCGCTTCGTCACTCAATTTTAAGACGAAAAGTTCATATAAACATGTGTGATAAGTCTTGTCGTTAATGAGATACAGGGTATTTTATTATTTTATTAAAAGCAACAACATGTGTTAAAACATAAAAGGAAAAATAGTATATTTCAGAACATGTGTTCAAAATGTCCACCTGCAGCTAAAATGCAAGCATCTGCTCGATGTCTAATTGATTGCCGAATACGTTCGAAGATACAAGGATTGTTACGAATAACATTACAGCCTTGTGATACGATTTTGAAGATCTTGTACGTTTAATATCGGGGTTGTGTAAATGAGCGATTTTAAATATCCCCAACACAAAAATCCAGAGGATTATGTCCCGGTGATCTAGGGGCCACGGTGTGGAGATCCTCGTCCGATCCAATGGTCTGGAAAAACGTTATTTAAAAACTCGCGAACAATCACTGAAAAATGTGGAGGAGCTCCATCATGCATGAACCACATGCGCCTTCTAATAATAAGAGGTACATCTTCTAAAAGAACGGTAAGTTCATTTTCTAGAAAATGAAGGTATGTCTCACCAGTCAACCTGAGCATTATAAACAATGTAACACCCTGTATCCATTAACGACAAGACTTATCACACATGTTTATATGAACTTTTCGTCTTAAAATTGAGTAACGAAACGCCCCATATAATATTTTAGATTACTTAGGAAACACCCTGTATATAGAAACTGCAGAAAATTTGATGATGTTATAACCTTGATTGTTTTGTTTTACTCACTGGTAAGATGGCAATTAAAATATTGTTCTGTAATATGGTCTTATAATATTCAAACTGCAAGTTTAGAAAGTTTAATAAAGATTTCTTAAATTTATAACATTCGTAGTAGATGATGAATATCCACCTAGAGGTTATGACCACAGTTTGTTACTTAGAAAGTTTGGTTTTATTTCACTTCAGGTCAGAAGAGTTACTGCTACTGTTAAATTTTTATATACACAAATTTTACACAATCAACTCGATTGCAGTTGGTGACTATCCAGGATAATCTTCGTTGTACCTAGATTAGGTTCTCGTCGTAACCTAACTTTTTACACTCAAGCATACAGAACAAATATTTTAGCTAATTCGCCAGTCAATATTATGTTTATACATGTTAATAAAATCTGCGCGTTTTGTGCCATAAATGCTGACACGTATCAACTATAATGTTATTATAGAAGAATTGAATATTTGATTTAGAATTTGTAACAATGTAAATTATTTTAGGTTTTAAATATTTGTAAGTCTTATGTGTAATAATTCCTGTAATTGGGGTTTCCTGTAGAAAATAAAAATGATCAAATAAATAAATAAATAAACAAATTCTCTACGGCCATTTACAAGCATATGCATAGCAACACTGGACTTATCTAAGCAATGATATTTGACATGATTTAAGTGCTCTTTAAAACTAGTTTTAATAGCTCTTAGTTTGCCCTATATATACTTGGTTACACTCTTTACAATTTATTTTATATATTCCCGATTTATCACATATTTCTATTGGGTCTTTTGGATTGCTAAAAAGATTTTGCAAGTTGTTACTACTAGAGATTACTATTTTATAATCAAATTTTGAAAATATTTTTGAAGACCTTTTGTGTATGTAAGATGTTTGGTAATTTGACATATTTCTTATCTATTTTGCTATTATTAGTTCCTAAAACTAAGTAATGCCAACAAATAACTTTATTAAACATTACTTAGTTTGTACTATTTATACGTGTCCCTATTATACAAGATGTCGTAAGACACATATTTCACTTATGTTTGTTGTAATGTTTCTAATGTTTAACTTATGTTTATGCTTTCTAATTATGTTTGTGACACCATACATAACACTTACATATAATAATAAAATGTACCATACGAATAAATAAATAAATAAAAGGAAAATGACAATACAAAAAAAGCCAATAAAAATTTAAAAAATTAATTACTTAAGAAACAAAAACGTGGTCACCTAATACCTAATTCGACTCAGCGCTAGAGTGTCTACATGATCAACGATGATAATGTTGTGAACGACGAAGAGTGTTGTTATGTAGGATATGTACATTCATTGTGGATTGGGGAGATCAAACTCTGTTTGAAAAAATATACACTTTAAACAGAAGATCGCGTTAACCGCTACCCTACGGTAATATCTAGTTATTTTATAATAGGAGTACAAACAAAGCTTAGAGAAACGTAATATTATTTATAAAATAATTTAGATCTTCTATCAACAAACTGTATTAAAATAGATTGTCCAACTAGATATTTCATAGTTTCTAGGTTACACCTGTTTTAATCAATCAATACTTTTTGCTTACGAATGCAAAAATTGCATAATTAAAACTTAACGATCCTTCTGTTCCGCACAACAGTTTGGGAACTCCTGAGGTAAACAAAAAAATGACCGTTTAAAAATTAGAGGAAATCTGAAACTATGTACTTAGTAATTAATCTAGCAAACTGCATTAAGTCTCAACGCGAAATTCTCGTATTAAATGACAATTAATTGGATCAAGACGCAGCTTTTAAAGATGCATTTAATTGCTGCAATCTAAAGCGATCTGAATTGTTATTTAAATATTAAAGAGTAAGTGAATATGTAGCAATACAATTACTCCAATTTCCATTTTTAATTATCTTTAAGAGTTAAAGGGGGGTGATAATTGAAACCGTGGATGTTAAAGGCGATGAGAGAAAATGGATTTAGAAAGAAGGGAGTCCTTATCTAAAAGATTTCAGCTTCCTGCCGTAACTAAACTGTAACAGTTCGATGTTGTCTGTCACTATAGAATTAACTTCTAAAAGTAATTCTGACCCCTCTCTTATTAGACTCATCCTGATATTGCCAGAAAATATGTGTCAAACTGTTTTTTCCTTCAATATTTCATCTAAGGCTTCCTTTTACATCAAAATTGTATCACATATATTTGTTACTTAGAAGGGGTGGAAACAGTAAAAGAAACGTTTGGTAAAGCAGAGTGCTTTAAAATGATTGTAGCTTTGAAAGCCACGCTCTTTCCTTGTTCGCTGGTAATACTCCGCGTTCAATTTCAATTCAATGCAAATTGTGGGCTGTACAGTCTGACAGAAATATTTATCGTCGACAAGAAGTAAAAAATATGAGTAAACAGAGTTGATGGAAACGATATGGCTTGTGATATTAGATTGAACTGCATAACAAGGTTTGTGGGGGGTGGATGGGTTATTCGATTTCTGCATTAAATGCAATCAACTGCTCTGTCCGTTGGAGGGTTGACTGATCTAATTCAATCAGTCGTTTTTGATGGATTCGGACGAGACGTACTTTTTTTTGCATCGCGCAGCGTACTATTCCGTGTTATACAAATTAGAAAGGCTCGTGCTGATTTAGTAATAACTGCAATAAATAATTTGTAGCTATCGCTTACACAAAAGGGAGAGTATATCGCCCTAGTTAATATTCGATATTAAAACGTCATAGTCTTGGGGTTGCTGTTTAAAACTTCTATTACGTTCTATAATATTATGTACGCAAAAATATTTATTCTTGAAGGGCTACCACTTTGAAAAATTATGGTTGTTTCACTAAATGTTCTCGTAGTATATCATTAATCAACCGAACTTATACAAAATTTTGTTCATAAATTTATTTCATTATAGGCATTCACTTTACTTAATTTTACAATACAATTTTGTGATAATTAGTTTTAGAAAAAATACCATATAGTAGAAAAATTAGGGTTTAAATTTTTATGAAAACCTTATCGCGGAAATGCAGATGAGTAGTTTGTAGTATATAAAAATAATACTTAAAGAATTAGAATAAATGGTAGGTGATACATTAATACTTGGAAGATAAAAAATTAAAGTGTTGCTTAACTTACACTCTTATGTAAAGTGAAAATAACAAAATTGTTTCAATTAGATAACGTCTGTATTTTCATATTAAAAAATCAGTTCCCTTTACAAATGCAACTAATTTAAAACCAGCATCGCATTAAAAAAATGACCACACAAATTCATAAGTCTTTGAAGTTGGATTAAATCGTGATTAAACCAAATGAAAAGGGACGATGACGTTGTGCGATTTTCATCAATGTATCGTATTGAGTTTCACAGGATAATTAGGAACGGCCAGAGGCATCGTTATTCAAACGTCAACGTCTACCAAAACACACCATATATACGCCAAAGAAAGAATTACGTACACGTAAAAAAGAAAAATGATTCGAGAAATGCACTTTTTATGTTTCGTCCCGATTTCTCCCTTCACTTTGTTGGGCAGTTTAGAAAGAAAACAAATGTCTTTAACACTCGTCAACTCGCGACTGATTTCATCAATTTTCGTTCTCTCGAAACTCATACACAATTCAAAAATCGAAATCCGCAAGAAGCTTTCTGTTGCATCCACAATAGAAAAATAAATAAAGGAAAGAAAAAGATGTGGCTTTAACTGACCCTTCATCCTACTGAAAATGAATAGAACGATCTTTTAAAAATCTTAGATGGGATCAAATCTTGATTTTGGGGCATAAAAGTAAAGCTTTTTATATAGTACAACATAAAAGAAAAAAAATACTAAATTTAACGTATAATAAAATTTACAAGTAAAGCGGTAGTTTCCACCATTAACATGATTAAAACTGGTACGAGAAAATCTTTTGTGCTTTCAACTCCATTGGACGCCACAACAATGCGAGTTTTCTTTGGTTTGAAACTCATTTGAGCAGAATCCATATCACTTAGCATTAAATTAAAATTACCTTTTTCCCTTCTTTTTCTGACTTTGTTTTTTTTTTAAAAATTGTTTCTTTTCTCTATTTATAATAATGTCGGTCAATTTATGTGAAGCGAATCTGTAGTAAAAGCATAATCCATCAGGAAATGATGTGAACAGGTCTTTCCGTAACCATTCAAGTGTGACCGCGATAGGGCATTGAAGGCAAACCCTCTGGGAAATCAGACTAAACCTCAGTGCCGCTGATAGCTCTTTAGATACATTTCGCATTTTTCTCAGATTTAAGTGATGGGGTTTCGCATAATAGTACAGCGATGATATTTGTTTAATCAGTTTTTAAAGGGATGTACTACATCCTGTTTGGCATTTTACATCCACTAATTTATGTTACATCATCTCGCACACTTTATACATTACTTGAGTGTGCAAATGCAAAGTCGACACATTTTTAAATTTCAATTTTGTTTAAGTCAGCATTTTAGTTATTTTTAACATAATTTTCAAGTGTTGGTTTTTTTTTTAATTTACATATTAATTTAAGTTAAAATTATTCCAGATATTGATTTTTATTGTTTTTCGGATTAGATGCCGTTACATTGTTGTTCTCGCAAGTGTGCTATCTTTTGACTCAAAATTTATAATCATAATCAATTAAAATCAAATTCTGTTGTTGTCTTTAGAAGGAAGCAATGATAGTGACAAGGACAAATATGTAAGTGAAGGTTTTAAGTAGTATAAAGTTTTGAATGAAATCATCTGTCGAAACATTAAAAGAACACTAAGTGAAAGAAGAATTGTGAATAGAGGTACCCAGAAGGCGCCTTTCCAGGTTGATGCTATGTATTCCGTTATATTTTTGACTCTATCTAGCAATTAAACCAGTCTTTTGATGGGGAGAACATGTCTTACAGATAGGTGGTGCAGCGGTTTTGATTTCAGACATCATCCAAGAGGAGAAAACTTGAAATTCTATAATCAGACAACCACGTTGACACATTTGTTGATGGATCAAAAATTAGTCGCTATTGACTCAGATTTAAGACACAAACTAAACCCACCATGCCAGAATTGGCACAGAAAGAAGTAGAGACTACAAGATTTTAAGGATCTGTAACTGGGATCTCTTTAAGAAGAAAACTTAAGAATATTATCACAGAAAAATCTGTATGTTTGTATGTATTTATTTTTTCGTTTTTATACAAATTTACAAAATGATTTGGTTTCAAAATTATCCAATAAACTTAACAAACAAAAAGAAAATAAAAAAAATTTTACATTCCTTCCCTGTTAAAAACCCTCACTCTATAAAAATTACTTTAATTTTTCTATCTTTTCAATCCTCCTCTCTATCACCGCCTTCATCCAATTCACCCTTCTTCTCCCTCTTCCAATAATACCTCATCTTCCCTTTCTTCCTCCTTTAATTTCCCACACTCTTCTCTTAGATGCCTTATATTTTCCCACTTCTCTACACACAACCTACATCGGCTCTTGTCATTTTCTATCCAATATTTGTTCTCGTTCTTGTCATTACCACACCTAAACCTTGCTATTATTTCTTTTTCTCTTAATTTTTCTTTCTAAAATATATCTGGGTAATTCTTCTGTAACTAATCTCATATATATTTTTCGTTGTATCGGCTTTCTCTTATTTTTGTTCTTCTTTCTTGTATCTGTGTGTCTCTATCTCGTATCATTATCTCCTCTTCTATACTCATTCCATCTTTTCTTATTTTTTCTTCCCTCGCATATCTTTTATCTTTTGATTCCTTACTTCCGTCCAGTATTCAGGTAAGATTTCGGTTTGTCTACATTTTGTTATTCTTTCTTCATACCTTATGGTTATCTTTCCCGTCTGCACTCTTATTTTCTCAATCTTCATTTTTCTCTACTATATATCCGGGTGTCTCTCTGTCCAGCCCCATTGTTTAATTTCAATATTTTTCTTGTATTTTCTCAAGTTTTTTCCACTCTTTTCATCCCCATATTTCTGCTCCGTAAATCATAACACTTCTAACAAAAAATCTGTAATAGACGCTTTTTTATTTGAAAATATGAGGGTAGAACCTTAAACACTTTCAAACTGGTCTTTAGCTAACAAAAGAAAAATCCTTGAGAGACGCTTACCAAGACATTAAAAAATCTTCAAAATGACTCTGTAAAAAAAATAAACCATACACAAACCATATTTTTGAATTTTGTTTGTGGTTTCATTGATTTCATATGGCAACGCGCTATGGCGACCGCTTGGACTGCATGCCGACTGCAACGCGAGTTTCAAATTCAGTAAACTCCCGAGATGCCGATTAGTAGTATTTATATAGAGCACCACAGTTCTCCAAGACGCGACTGCATTTTTGTGATCGAATCTACTGCAAAATTTGAGTTGTATATGGCGGCTCTAAAGCTGGGAAAAGGTTTGGAAGCATTACTCTAAACAACAAAAGAAAATATAAACAAAAAGCAAAAGTAGTTTTCACCAAGGCAAGAATCACATGCAATTGGAAAATTGGAGTATAGACATGTAAAAAGACTAACATGCTTTTAAAACAGAAAAATCAGCACAAATAGATATAAAATTGAAAATTTACAAGAAAAGTAAATAACCACAAAGTTCCTTTACAATCTTTTGGACATAGAAAAAAATTTCAATAACACGTTTTTTAATACTTTATCCAGACAACAATTAAAAGTTTTGAGGAGGACGAACGTTTTCAGAATAGTTTATATTTGTGACATCTATCAATAAAATCACAGTTCTTTTAGCAGTTGTTTCTAGAGGATGTAAGTAAGTGTAAAGTTTTTGTTAAAAAAGATTTTCTTTTCCACAACAATCTTCAAAGAAATCAATTGTGAAAGAAAGAACTTCAACTGAGAAGTAAAATTAAGTATTTTAGTGTTAATCTTGACACCAAACCAACAACTTAAGCAGCAACTGGTTCAAGTCGTATCCGTAAGAAGCCAAATAAGTTACAAATACTACCATTTCTTGGGATCCCACCTCTTAATCTTCCTTTAACATTTAATTGAATTAAGGTTTGGCAACAACGTTTAGGTTTAAGAATTTAACGCATTGTAACATAATATTTAATTAATTGCTGAAGAGACCAGAATCATAATACAATAAACAAGGCCTAAGAGAATAAAATAGATAAACTACAACTAAAAGGAAAGTAATCATTTGGTATACAGTAGGTTTTAATCTAGTATCAGAGTATATATTGCAAATAAGAGAAATTGTTACGGTTTTATTTTCAAAGGTAGGGCGTATGTCGAGAGCCTTCTTAAAAGTGTGTCGCGAATAACATGTTACAACTAAAGTTGAATTTAGCGCGCATGTAACTAATTTTCTTGTTGTGGAAATAAAAATTCGATAAAAGTTTCCGAGACAAACACCGGGCATTTTCTTTCTTTCTACGCGGTGTTTTTGACGTGCCTCTTGAAGTTAAAATTTTACATAAATTACTAATGTGTGCTTCAAGATTTCCAAGTCGAATTGGTGCTTAAGTTTAAATTCGGCTGAATACACTTTGCTTTCTTTTCTTTCTTGGTTGTGTTAGTTCTAATCATGACGTATGCTTTTAGCACGTTGCGTTGACCTTATGTTATCATCGTGTATTACAGCTGAATAACTCCTAGGGATGCTGGAATGGCTAATTAAGAACCTTCTCTATAAAATTAACGACTACCAACAGTCATTCAGTTAAGCTGCAAACAACAGGTGAACACTACGGTCTGCAGGGGTCGTTTATGCTGCATAATTTCTACTTCGAGGGAACATATTCGTCTTTCGTTCTTTGCTACATACCTCCCCTAAGAAAAATCCTGGGATTACCTACCTTCTGGAGTTGTCAGATACCGTCGCTAGCAGGAAACTTTTATTCTCAGAACTGCATACTACAGAATACAGCTAAGTTTTAATGTTTAAGTAACCTTTCACTAATAATGCGTATGAAGCTCACGTACTGTAACATGACGGTTTGATCTCTAGTATTGAAGCAAATTTTTATTCAGTATGCTCTACTCCGACGTTTGGTTTTTAACCACCAAGACTCGGCGCTTTACTTAGAGCGGTTGAAGCTAAATAAAAAAGGCCTTTTGGGTTGGCGGGAGGTACTTACCTTTTCAATCTAAGCTTAAGTTAGTTTTAAGTCGCTGTGTGTAAGTGACGTGTGTACGCAGAGCCTTCTTAGTAACCAATCCTCAATTGGAACGCTAACTTTAATTTGGGTGTAACTAAAAACTTACCTGAAATTCGACACATTAATTGCGAGCCTTATTTATTGTTGTTGCTAACGCATGTAACTATATGTGACAGTCTCTCTATTTCTGTCACATTCTCCTAATACCTTAAAATTTGTTTGCTGTATTGAATTGTCTGTCTGTTTCTCTGATTTGTGTTCGATTTAGCGTATTAGACCTTAAGTAAAACCTGTTGATCTCCTGTTGGTCGGTTTTATTTCTTTCTTTTACCCAGCAGGTGGCGCCTTGTTAGGCAGCAGTCTATTTCTTTACAGTTCTTTAAGGACCTCCCACTCACCGACAAAGCCGGACGCTGCTGTTCTAACTACTATAAATACTGTATCCTCCACGAATTGAGTGCGCTACATCGAGCCGAATTTCCTTTTTGGCTGTTTTCTTTTTTAGGTTGTTTCCTCTAGAGCCGTCGCTTTCTTTCGTTATTTGTAACCAACAACCGTTACAAAATGTTACTTTTTGAATAATATATCAAAAAAAAGTTTTAACAATTGTACTTGTCTTAAAGTAGCAGTGTTTATACATGCAACCGCACAAACCGTACCGAAAAACTGTTTATGAAATTCTTAGAATTGAGTGTTTTCCATTGTTTTAGAATTATTAAATTTGCACGTTATCGTATTCTAATTACTATAATATAGCTTATAAGTGATACTAGAAAGTTCAAAACTGTATTATTTGTACCAAAAAAGCTTCTTGAAATTCAACTAATTTATATTTAGTCAAACGCAACGCCATTGGTTGTCACGTCAAAAGTCATATGTCAAAAGATGCACGTCAGATTTTTTCTCTAATTTAGTATTTATAGAGTCAACCTATTACAATGATTATCAATTACAGCTACAGAAAAATCTTCTCCAATCAGTCTTTTCTCTGAAGTTTTGTAAGTGACGTTCTGTGACATGTACAACTGGTAGTTCTTTTTCTATCTTTCTGACAACAAAGACATAGGAAACTTAGGCTTTAGAAGAATTATTTTTCTTGGTATTCTGTATCTCATTTAATTTTCTACATTCTTTTCAAACTAGACAGGAGAATGTATTTGAACACAGAACTAGATTAATTGTTAATGAAAGAAACTTAACATTAAAATAATCACAGCAGAAAAACATAGACTTTGACTTCGGTATATCTGTTCTTACTGGCTTAAAAACCACATATGTTTGCGTTCATGATCTTGTGGAACAACAACAAAAATTTTATGAGGTATACGTCTACTTATGTAAACACAACCTGGTACAAGACACTACTTATTTTGAGGAGAGTACTTTTGAAGTTGAGACATTTAAAATTCAATGAAAACCCACCTAACTCTGTCAAAAATGTAATGTAGGAATAACCTCAATCACACGAACAGCACGACTTCGACGGCTGCTTATATGACTCGTGACGTCACACATCACAAATTTGTTTTAAGCGGGAAAATGGTTTTTTTTGAATTTCTAAGAGTAATATCTTGAAAACGGCCGTTAAGATTTTTTTTGTAAACAGTGATAATTGATACCCTCAAATTAAAATTAATCAATTTTTGAAAAACAAGTGTAACACCCAATTTCACGAATGAGTCTTCAATTATTGATTACATCACGGGTAAGTGTACATTGAATATTACGATTGCTTTGTGCCACCAAAGTGTTGGGTACAAATAAAAGTCATTTAGCTAGCACAAGTGCAAAAATTATATTCTGCAGTGATTAGTTGGGGGTGATCTTTCAACGCATGATGTATTAAATCATCGTCTGCGCGTTCCATTAGCATTTGAAAATGATCCTGTTGTTCTATGATTGTACTTTGCTCGATTCGGGTACCGGTGATAGTGACCCCCTAAAACTGGATGGCGTTAGAACGTACGGTACACTACTGCACATTTATAAACACGCCAGAACACTTATTGTCGTAATAAAGCTATTTTCCAACGGCGTTTTGCTTCAAATTTCGGCAATTAAAACCGAGGTTAAACCATTGATTAAAATCACAGTTTTGAGAAAATACCTCCTGCTAATGTTGCTTAGAGACAACATGATTATGGATTTTTCATTTGTTGGACTTTTGCGCGGTATTGGACAAAAAAAATTAGTATAGAAAGAGTACACATCTTATCACAAAAGAATAAAATTTGCTAGTATACAAATATACCAAAATCAAAATAAAGTACTGCAACAGAATGAGAAGTTAATGATTGCCGATTGAGGGCAGGAGTAACCATTATATTCTAACATTAAATCGATCCTGTACTATACAGATTTATTCAAAGCTTAATGTAAAATTCTCGTTTTCTTATTATTACAGGTTTGATAAATTTAACCTGACCAGATTAAGAGCAATACACCTCACCAAACATCTATACCTCACCAACGAGAAAAAATTAAAAACCTTAGATAAGTAAACAGAAGAAAGAAAATAGAAACTACTACTTCTAGACGATCTAAGTTCTAAATTGAGAATATGAAAGTCATTCAGTACTGCCAAGACGATTTCATCTTATTTTTTTAAATTTTTTCAAAGTTTTTGAAATTCATCGAAAAATTAAATGATGGTCGTCATTGATTACTTTGAGAAAGATGATAATTGAAAATTGATTGAATCTCGAACATCTTGTAAGTACTAATTAAGAAATCTTAAGTATGGGTCCTTAACTCTTGTTTGTTACTCCCCTTTGTCAAACTATACAAGAAGAATAGAAGAAATTTTAATAAAAGCTTTGGACTTACATAAACTATATACTTAACAATACTAAACAAATATAGTCTATCCAATGATGATTTTTCTGATTATTTCAGCATATTAACTATATATTTAGTAATTATAACGATATGTTATTATGTAGTTAAAGGGTTTGTATATTTTTCATGCAGAGATACCCTAGTTTCATGTTTCTTGGCAAACATCTTAATCTCGTCCATAACAGTATGGATGTCTGGATCTTGATGGAAGTCAGTTTTGTGCTTCTACTATATGGGCAATACCTTATTGTGGAAAGTTTAAATTAGTTTTGTAGCGTCTAGGGTGTGTACTCTAGACGTCAGGGTTCTTTCAGAAGAAAAAACTGGCAGTCAGTTTACGATGGGGTTAAGACAGCAACCCCATATGGGTCCCTTCTTAATGGATTGATCCACGATAAGAAGTGTCGAAGATTGTTACGCAAAGATGGGCAAAAAAATTGGTTTGGGGTTGTCTTCTTGTTGCGTTGTGACGCGTTCTTGTTAGTGCCGTTGCAGCTGCGGTTCGTCGCTCGTGCGCGTTCGGTGCGCTCTCTCGTTGGCGCTGTTGCGGATTCTGCGTGTTGGTGTTGCTGGCTGCATAGGCGAATTTGTGCGTTACGTGTGCTGTATTCGACAACTTGTGTGCGTGAACTCGTTGCTCTGCGCATCTTGTATGCGACAGGCAAATGGACGTTAGAACCAGGCGTCTAAGCTTTGTAACGTGTGTGGGCAAACATGCGGCTCCATCGCGGATGTACGTCAAAGACCTTGGACCCGTGGGTTCCGTGACGTGTGTACGAGTGCGATTGATCATTGACGGTTATGTCGTCAAGACGTAGTGCGCGTCGTGATCGTTTGTTCCTCTAAAGCAGCAGTCGTGGCGTTCGTGGTAGTTGCAGCGGCCGTTCGTTTGCGGATGTTGCAGCGGTCGTTGCATTTCATCTTGGCGGGTTTTTTTTGGGCGATGGCGTTGATGAAACGTCTTTGTTGGTGGTCCATCAGCCCAACTTGATGTGCGTTACATCATTGAATGCGGGAGGAGAATGTCGGTGCCAATGATGTCCATGGTGGACGCAGCGATAGCACGCGTTGTGTTGGCGGGCATCGTCATGACAGGCGTGATGTGGCGGACGTGTTGTCGTTGACGGCCGCGTTGTCGGGCGGCGGTTGGAGCGGCAGCGAGCGTACTAGGCGCAGTTGAGGTCGTTTTTCCCGTTCATGTCGTTAAATGTCGTAGCGTAGGTATCAAAAATTTTTACCTGATGAGGTTGCCCTCCCCAGACTGGTGTGGTATTGAAGAACAGGGGGGACGCGGGAGGACCAACCCCATAGTTTTTTATTCTTTCTATCCTAGCTGCAACCACATGTATACTGTACAGCCAAACACATATCTGATAGTAAATCAAGGTCTTTATCGACTATTTAAAATTTCTCGTATGAGTCAATAGAGTTGCCTGTATTCTAGCATATTTCTTCTTCACGTGTTGCGTTTACTTAAGTTTGGATCTAGAGTCATGTTAGTTACTTAGCGTTGTTCTCGTATAGCACAAGAGTAGCATTTATATTTAATAATGGTGGTTCTTCAGTATTCCATTTGTGAAATTAATCTGAATAGAATTTAGCTCATTTTCAATTATTTAATCCGTCACATATTATGTTGCTGATTGCTTGTGGTTTTTTAATGGCTAAGTCTTGGTCTATATCTGTTACTAGAAGTTCAGTGTAATCTGCATTTATATACTAGATAAAGGATGGTCCATTACATTACCACAGGGAACCTAGGGTCTAGAAATACACCCGAATAGCTTCTTCCAGGACACATTCTAATACAATCGGTGCACTTGATCTATTAGCAGATAAGTATTGTTGTTTTAAATCCCAATTGGTAATTTGGTATAAAATTACCAATTTCTCTTAAAAGAGCTCAAGTCTCTTGAGGAGTAGTTTTTAATACCTTTCACACAATTGGCAATAGGAAGATAGGTCTGTAGGACTAAACATCGCCAGGTGATTTACCTGGATTGAGTGAGCCTCCAAAGTGACCCTTGATTCGCTGCTAGTTTTCCAAATACGAATTGAGAGACCCTTCTTTGAGCTTAGTTTTTCTTTTTCAAACTGTTTCGTTTTATTATTTAAAACAGTCTTAATTGAAGTATCTCGCGACTGTTGCTGTCTTTTTCAAGATTTTTCTTTTTTTTACTCTCTTCTTGTTTTAAAACTTTCACAGTTTGTGTTTTTCATTTAATAATTTTGGCCGATATTCTTTTTTATTATCTTTTTACTTAGAGTCATAATAACTGCTTATTCAAAGACAAAGTTTTTTTCAAGTTTAATAAATTTGGTAAATCTTTTCGTGATATAAAGAAGTCTATTATTCCTAGAATTCTATTGATGCGACTATGTAGGTATGGTAATTTCCTATTTTTTGAACAGTCTTTCCTGGTTCACTGTTTAATGATAATGTAATATTTAAGAGTGTGCCTGGGTGGGGAAAAAACTGCCCTAACTGGGAATTTTTCTTTGGCGAATTTGAATCAGTTGTGTATCAGCTTGTTAGAAGTGGCATACAATAATATTCTGGAGATAGAAAAAATTTTTTCAAAGAGAGTTTTTGTTAAGAATGTTTTGGAATTTTATATAGCAATTTTTGATTTATTTGGTTCATGTTTTTATTTCTACTTAAACATGGCTCCAGTGTCTTTGGGTTCTAGCTTATCAAGTAGGTTGTTTATTTGATTTATAGGTTTCATCATGTACTGCAGTATTTGCATAATTTGATGAATGGTTGAGTTTTACTAGTAGATGGGAGTGGATTTTTTTATTTTGTATTGTTTATGCATACAAAACAGTTCATTAACCACTACACATTTACGGTACATGGCAAAGTCGGCATCATAGCAGTTTGTACACTTTTTTCTTTGTTTAGTCTGGAGAGTCATCAGGTGTACCAATGGCATTTTCACGGGTTCAAATTTATTTTCATCCGATTCAGGTATTTTTTTTTAATATTTTGTTTTCATTTTCTGTTTCTTTAAACTCAAACATATATAACAAAAAACGAGTATCAAATAATAATACATGTACCCTATATTAGAAAAAAGGATTTTGAACCAAACTACAAAAATCCCAAGTTTGCCCTTTTTACGAATACAACTCATTTCCTTAATTTCTTGTTTTTTTAGTTTTTCAATTTGAATTCTTTTCTATTAATTCTGTCGGTATAATTTCACATGATGGATACAGATTTCTTGTCATAAATTCATAACGCGTATGGTGCTTATCTATTCTCTTCGTTTTGCTACTTATATTCACTTTGATCTGTTCATTATTCAACATTTTGGTGTTGCAGAACTTGTAGTTTAGTTTTAATTTTATCATAATCTTTTACGTTGTTTATGATTGATGATGGTGGTTACTGTTTTTTTAGTTGTTTCTGAATTAGCTTCTATTGTACTTTCTGGTTTTCCTGGGATTTATTTGCCTTACATTTTTTTTATTTTTGATTTGAATAAAAGCCAGGTCGTTTCACTACCAACAGATCTTCTTTCTTATTCAAATTTGCAGAAACAGAAAATTTCTTTTTGTTGAAATATATTTTTGTTTGACAACTGTAGTATAAATATCACATCTGGTAAATGATAACACTAGTAACGAAAATATAAAATATATAAGGACAGTGTTTGGAGTAGGTTCAGATCACTTACCGATAAAAATAAATTTGATACGTAAGAAAGAAGAAAGGAAAAAAAACATTATAGAATGGAAAGAAATAAAAAAAGAAAGTAAGAAAAAAGCGATTAAAAAGAAATAAAAATAGAGAAAGGAAAGAAATGAATATAGAAGAATATAAAAAGTAAGAGCAGACTTCAAAAGGAGTGTAAAGTAGAAAAAATTATAATACAGAAAATTGATGAAGCAGAAGATAAACGAAATCAGAAATGAAGGACAAACATAAAATTTTGAAAATAAGGGAAGATGAAGAAATATATCAATATATCAAAAAAAAACATAAAATTGAATTAAAAAATTAAATGGAAAAAAACACTGAAAAAGAAAAACAAAGTAAGAAAAACAAAAGAAACGGAGTTAGATGAAGATTTAAGAAGAAAAAGGGAAAAAGGAAGGCACCGACAATACTGAGGCAAGAGTGGAAATACACAGGAGAAAGAATGAGAGAAACAATAAGAAAAGTAATAACTGATACGGCAAGGTAAAAGGTTTTCAGAAAACTGGAAGGAGGCTGTAACATACAAAGATGGAAATATAGACTAATTTCATAGATATAAAAGGATCCTTTATAAAGTAGTAAGAATAATTTTAAGGTAGCTGATAAGGGAAGAATAGAGTAAGGGAAGACACAATAGGAAAGCGGTTGGAAATAAAAGAAATATCTAAGAAAAATGTTTGAGATGGACGACAGGTTTGGAAAGAAAAACATCAGAATTAAAACAGTAAAAATGAGAATACAATGAGCGATTAGGTTAAAAGAATTAATGGAGGATAGGAATAATAATAAAATCTTATATGTTGGAAGCAGATGGAATTACAAAAACAACAAAAAAAAACGCATAGGAGAAAAAAAAAAAAAAAAATATAAAAGAAAAAAAGGTAAGAAGCTTAAAAGTAGAGAGAGAGAGATAGAAATATAAATAGAAAATAAGAAAAAAAAGAAAAAAAAAAATATTATATATATATATAATATATGGGAAGGTTAAAAGTAAAAAAAGAGAAAACAAAAAAAGAAGAGAGAGAGTGTGGAGGAGAGGTGATGAAGATTGCATAGAAATAAAGTAAGAGAGAATGAGAAAGAGAATTATAAGAGACGAAAGGAGAGCGTGAAAGAGGTAAAAAAAGTTAGATGAAAAAAAAGAATATAATACTTAAGTTTTGCATTGAAGTCTGAAGTGGTGTCTATTTCAGAGACTTTCGTTACTTTTAATCCAAATAAAAATTATATTTTGTGATGATATACAGACCATTGGGCATAAGTCCGAAGAATTTTGAAGATTTGAACACCACAGTTTCCTTGAAAAGAAAAGACGAACTAAGAGTTTTACTAAAAACACAACCTTTTGTTGACGTTAAAATTTAAAAAAATGGAGTTTTACAAAACGTAGAAGGTCGTACTGAATTAATGTTACTAACGGTATTCGTCTTACCGATGAAAGCCATTTTCGTTTGAGTATTCAGTCCTATTTCAACACAGTCAGTATTTGCAGTAATAAAGTGTTGTCGGGAATTTTTCCAAATAAAGTGATTGAGTCATATTTTATAAAAAACTTAAGATCGGACAAATAATTAACCAAATTAGTCTGTATTAGAAACACTGCGTGGAAGAATATTGTGTTTTTGGTTTTTATAAATAGCCAACACAAAGTCCAGAATTAATTCGCTTTTTCTTTGGAGTTACATTTATTATAATATTTATACTCAAATACCACCAACCAAAATTGAAGAGATGAAAATCATATTACCCAGATTCAAAATCTTCTTAGTTTGTTGCTCATAAAAGTAATAATTTGATAATAATAAATATTTTTTTATTTATTTATTTATTTGTATGGTACATTTAAATATTGTATTGTGATGTAAGTGTTATGTATGGTGCCCCAGAAGATCAGTATAACCTATATAGTATGGTGACAAACTATTATTAAATTAAATATATACTAAAATTATATTTTAAATTATTAAATCTTTTGATTACTATGTAATATGTCTGAATTAAATATTTTGTAGAACTTACTTTTGACTATTTTCCGCTTTTCCTTTTCTGAATTTTTTTTTGGAATTTGGTGTGAGGATAGATATTGGTTATTTCAATAATCACACGAACTTTTTATGATAAAAACTCAAAATAGTAGACCAATCGACAAAGAAAACCAATTTTATTGTGACTGTTTTGTAATAAAAACGCAAACGTTCAAAGCCTTTTGACCTTTTAGTCATTATTCTACTTCACTAATCTGATGTTATTAATCTCCCATCACACCTGTTGGATACTCACAATATATTTGCCTATACTTACTTTACTTCGATTTTGACAAATTCTAAATATTTTATTTCGAACTATTTGACCTAATTTGAATTTCAATTATCTGTATAGGTAAATAAAATCTGGATTATCACAAACAAATCCATAAATCTTACAACCAACATCGTTTGATATCTAAACTTCTAAACACAAACATAACAGTATACTTAAGTAAAAATTATTTTCAAACATTTCCTTTATTTTTACAAGCATAATTTACTCAAATATTTTTATGGCGTTGAATGAACGCTTGTTCTACAAGAATAATTGCAATTTTGACCTAGAAATATCAGTAAGTTAAAATCAATATTTACGTAAAGATACTTCCAGATCCCCAACAGTAGACATAAATAGATTTTTTTTGGCCGAAAGTTTTAGACGCCGGAGACACGATGGACCATTTATTATAACATGGAACGATCGACGGCGCCGTATTAAGGCGCCCAAAGTCTGAATCGTCCCGACGCTTTACAGAGATAACATAGGGATGTTTTGTGTTTTAATGCCACACACTTTGCTACTAAATTTAAGTGCTATAAATTTTTTTCGTTTGATGAGCAATCAAGTTATATTTCTGCCATTACGATTATAAACTAAACGGGAATAATTTTAGGGTTTCGAGTTGCAGCAAAATCAATTACTCGGTTTGGTACCGACTAAATTTATACCCCACCTTTTACATCTAAAAACCCTTGATGTAAACACTGCATTGTGCGAATGTAACTCAATTTGCAACCAACTCTCAACATTAATTTAAATCTTTGTGGGGTTTCAATTTATATTAGCGTAACCTGATAGGGGTTTAATTTTTTTTATTTTCCTAGCTGAAAATATTCCTTTAATAATCATTGGTCGATTGGATAGGGTGCACTCTTTGGAGAGGACCTTGCGAAGATATTAAACGGCGATATGAAGAGAGTTGTTGACTTTGGAGATGGATTCGTCTATACGCGTGTTGACTACTCAAATATTTGTCTGCTGTAGAGCGCCAATATCACAGCCTCCGGACAAAAGTCCCTGCTACAGTTACCACTTGCTACATGTGAAATTTGAACTCCAGCTTTAGTTTTTTTCCTACATTTAATCTTTAGAAACCCTACCCTTTAGCAAATACAATACTAAACTACTTTTATGCTGTAAGTAGGTAGCTACTGATTACATCTTTTTAAGGCAAATATGTATTAAATTTCAAAATTTGATATCGTTTATTGCTATTTTAATACGTTTTAATTCTCTATAATCTGTATTACAATTGTAAACTGCCACGAAATTGCAAAGTAAATCGATACTTCAGAAAATGATGAATTTGTTTTTTGGCGAATATTTGAAATTAGTATTTCCCATTGCGTCAGTGGATATAAATACATTCCAATTTATTCTAAATTCGTAGAAAACTAAACATTATATCTATGTTATTACTGAAAAAAAATTAACATTAAGTTTTCCTATAGTATTTCTGTCAAAAAATGATAGAAATTTACAATCTCGGATTTGTTTTATTTTACTTTTTTTGTGGCATTGAGTATTTGGGTTAAATTAACTAAAATTTTGGTAAGTAAGGTTTAAAGAAAAATGTTCTAGAACCGGATAAAGTTGGCTATCCATTTAACAACATAAATAATTTACTAGCTTCAGAAATTTGTTGACAGGTAGAGTAAGTAGTTTACAAAAAATCTATTCTTGGATCATTGTTGCCAACAAAACGTAGATTTCCATACTGTAAATACCCAAGCGCTTGTACAATTACCAGCAAAAACCGACAACCACTCAATAGCTGTTTCGTCCTTTTGGGACTCTTCAGCACTGACAAAACTCGAGTACAAGTACAAGAACGAGGTTGTAACACTAAATGTCGCCAAAACTTATTTTTTAAACACAAATAATATTTTATACAGTGCGACCAGTAAAATCTGCAAAATATGAGATTTTTCTTAGTTAAGTATATTTCAAAAATTGTTTGAGTCTAAAATAATACACATTATTTTCCATCACTTACCTATGATGATATTTTAATTGCCCTATTTAAAGTTTGTTGAAAAACGCACATTTAAAATAGCTGCATTTAAAAGAAAATGTGTCTGGAATAAATAAAATATTATAAATAAGAAGTTCTATTTAGGTTCTATTTCATGCAGCTAAATTTGGAACATTGTTTAAAAATTGCTTATTTAGAATAAAAAATATAATAAATTTGCCAGATAATGTATATCACGTGACTACAATTTGTATGGTTAATTTTCAGCTTGATCCGAGCTTAAATTACATACTTACAATTAACTCAAAAATAGTTATAACCGAATCTTGCGGTTGATTTCCTGAGCAATTTATTAAAATTTAAAGAACTGAAGATGATCCATGAAAGAAACAAATCATTAGAAGACATCATATAAAACATTCAGGCAATAGAAAGTAGTATAGAAAATAAAAAAGATAAGAACATATTTACAATGGTGAAGAAGATAAGAAACATGAAACAATACAGGATGATACTTTGATATTGCAAAAAAGAACTAACAGTAATATAAGACAAGATTTCATAAACAAAGTAAAAGACTGGAAGGTAGAAGCATCAATTATTGAGAAAATATTTACAAAGCAAAAACTGAAAATTTATAACAAAGAAAAACAACCACAATATATGGGAAAAAATACTAAATACTTCTGTTATAGAAACATTAAAAGAAAAATGTAAAAGAAAATTAATGGAATAGTACAGTAATTCTAAAAAACAAAAAACGTAGGTACTTGTTTATAAAATGAAAACAATACAAACCACATTAGAAAAAGAAATGAGTTGTAATAAAAAACTAAAACAGTAAATACATATCTATATGATTTATTTGTATGGTACATTTTATTGTTGTATTGTGATGTACGTGTTATGTATGGTTCCCCAAAGGATCAATATAGTTAAAGATATAAACTATAATATAATTAGAAAAATTTTAAGACGTATTGTATTATTACCAAAGAATAGATAAAAGAAAAATTTAAAAAAAATAACCTAATGAAAGTAAGAGTACATAAAACACTTGCATGAGAGATAATAAAACATAAATACAACAATTGTATCAAGAAAGAATGCACAAAAATATGTATAGAAAAATTATTAGCAAACATAAACAAAGCATAATTGCATAATTTTACTATTGCAAATAATGAATTAAATTTGATTTCACCTTTTACACAGGGTCTCCCACAGCACAACGTGGGACAGGTCTTATCTAGCAAATTTTGTAGACCAAATTTTATACAACAGATACAAACTTACAATAAAATAAAAACAGAAGAAATAGAATTTGATAATTTAAAAATGAAAATTACAAGTATCGTGAAATATTAGAATCAGATAACAACCTGCATATGAAAGTTAAGAATACAAAAAAAGAAAAAAAAAATAAAAAAAAAGGTTAAGGGGTGAGACAATAAAACAATAAACACTGAGATATTTCACCCATTTGATACCCATCTAGAAATTGTAGATTGAACACACACTGACTTAAACAAAAACAGATCATCAAAACTCGCAAGCTACGAAACATTCATCTTTCTCGTTCACGATATTAAAAAATTGACGTTGATCGGTTATATTTGCTAAGAAGCATTAGTGGCAGAAGACAAGTACACCAAGTAGTAGAAGAAGAAAAATGTTGTTTAAGCGATGTTGTCAGGAAACGCAAAGCGAAACTATTATTAGTACTGATTCCATAAAAAAGAATTTTAAAGTTTAATGGATTAAAAAAATTTTTTTCAGAATATGGAAGATAAACTTGATAAAAACTTGGTATGGTTAAACACTGGGGTCATCAAAAAGATAGTGAAGAGTACATTTTAGCAGCAAAAAATCAGACACAGATGGAAAAATAGTTATTCACTTAATTTGATAATGTAGCAAAATTGCTCAGACGGGTTATAAAAACAAATAAAACAGAGTAGCTAAATTAATTCATCAGTCATTATGCAAGAAATATAATTTGCTAACATCAAAGAATGTATGGGTACACCAAGTGGAAAAGACGATTGAAAATAAGAAAGTGTGAGATTTCAAGATATTGAACCACAACACTCTTGACATCACAATAATTAAAAATAAAAAATTATGGTTTACTGATATTTTTTTTCCAGAAGATCAATAAATGGTAGACAAAGAAAAAAAAATCTCATCAAGTACAAGAATCTCATAATCGAAACAACCAGACTCTAGATCAAACATTTCACCATTGTGTCAATTGTTATCATGCCACTTAGCCAATTTCAAAAAATTGACAAAGATTGTTGAAAAACTGCAAATTGGTCAATGGAATAGATATTATATGTGTATACCCTTCTCTGTACGTTTTTTCTTCAATCTACTGTAGACATATAATTATAAGAAAATATACAGGGTGCAGTAGATAAAGCGTTGGTTAGACGGATCTCGATAACTAAACGTAGCTGAAAATTAAAAATTGACATGGAAGGGTGAAAGCATCCTCTTGCGACTTCGGGTTATACCGAAACCATGTTGTACATCCTGTATATATTTTTTAATTTTCTGACTGTTTACGTTATTCTGAACAAATTTTGCTAATAATTCTCTATGACTATCTTGAACAGTTTTTAAATTATAAATTAGAAAACATATTGTATGTTATACGTAACGAAAAGATATTTTTGTAACTCACATGATATTGCACCTCTTTTGACCGACATCCAGGTCAACGTATTGCGTTTGTAATTTAGTCATTTTTCTTTCGCTGAGTACGTATTGTTATTAGCGGAAAGGCGTTTTGCGCCCGAACATGGCGTTCTAACTCCATTCAAATTGACCTATCCGGTTTTATACGTCAAAATGAAACTTGATACGTTAATTTGACTGTGTCTCGATTCCAAAAATAAATTACTTTTTATCTGCCTAAACCACTGTCTTAATTAGCTACTTCTCACGTTTAAAACCAAGTAACTACCAGAACTGACCGTTTTAGTGTAGCATGGGAGTACCGTTTCCCTACTGTAGCACCGAATCCAATAAATTTTTTTCCTTAGGACAACATAAGTAAGTGAATGATATGCCAGTAGGTTCTTCTGTGCCTCATCCACTCCCTAATGCATCTACCTTTAAAGAATACACCTGGTGCATATACAAAGTGTCTTTAAATTTGATGTCATAATTTGTAGTGCGTTTTGATAAGGACATGTGTCGCTTCTGATATACAGAGTGTTAAAGTTAAAAAAATATAATTTTTTTATTGTTTAGAGAACAGTTTTTGAAATTTGAAACGGATATTGAAAAAATGTTATAATTGGTTACAGTTCAAAAATCTGGTATACATCATTTATTTTTTAATACTTTTCTACATTTTCTTGACATTTTTTCGATTTTCTCAAAACGGTTTGTTCCATGCAATAAGAGATCATTTTGTAAGTTATTTGTTGCTTTTTCTGAAAATAGTGAAGAGTTTTTTAACATTTCCCACGCCATTTTTTTCTAAAGAGAGAACCTTTTTGCCCCCTCCCCAACGCTGCCCTTCTTACAGATATCAAAAAATGCTCTATGGTTTCTGTTTCAAAAAACAGTTTTCTAAAAATAAAAAAAAATCAAAAATGTATTAGGTATATCAAAAACAATGCATTTTCGGGCACATGTTTATATAGACTTTTTGTCATAATTTCCCGTCAGGAACACGCACTAGAAATTATGACACCCTGTACATATTACATAAATACATCCCATTCTGGTTAAAACAGCTCTCTAATGCTATAGTAGCCCGCTTCTCGAGGACAGGGAAAACAACCGGTCTGGTTCACCTTTCTTCCAGGAAATGAAACACAAATGTTTTTTAGTTCACTTAACTTTATCTACAGATTCCAAACAAAACCACTTACAAGAAACGGGGTAATTAATGATATTACTAAACTCATGAAAATCAGTTCCATAGAAAAAGAACATCATGGGTATAGAAAAATTATCAAAATCAACCATCTATCAAAAATTTGCCGACAAATGTGTTTATACAATTTCAAACAAACACCGATAATGACTTATTTTGTCCTTTTGGGACTCTTTAGAAGTGAGAAAACTTGAGTGTAAGTTCACACTTGTACAAGATGCAGCTGTCGACTAAATACCCTAAGGTAGGTTTCTCTAATTTTAATTTCGTAACATAAACTTTTCTTGTCGGTACCTCTTTTACGAATGCTTACACCAAAAATTCTAAGATACGTCTATTACTAGTAATACAAAATTTATTATTTTCGTAGCACCACGCTTAGGTCTCCATAGCAGTTTTTTAGAAGCAAATACACGAAATTAACATGATACCAAAAACAATAAACTAAATAAAATGTATGTCTTCCTTAATTTGTCAAAGCCTTTATTAACAAAAACGCCTCCCAAATACCAATTTTAGAGCTTTTACGAAAACTGATACGAAAATTACGGTACAGCTACCAAATTTTGTTAAATCCAGCAAATACAAAATTTTTAATTTTTGGATCATCTCGATTAGGGCTAGGAATCATGTTTTTGAAATATTAAAAATTACTGCAATTTTAATTATATTCCAATTTTTGTGGCGTGATAAGTTACAGTTGTCTTAAAAAAATTTACTTTAAAGAAAACATTTATAATTCAATGTTTGAAAAACATTATGTCGATATAGATACAAAAATAGTCATTTCTATCACTAGGCCAGAAAGGTCAATACCTTTCTGGCCAAGTGATTACACGATTTTTGTTGTGTTTTTTTTCAATGTTTCAATGCGTTTAAAAGCTTAAGGCCTATAACATCCTTCAAAATAAGATGTAAAAGAGTACTGTAACTATTATTTACGTATTCCCACATGAGGATTGTACTGATTTCAGTGTCATGAATATAATATAATATTGCCAACATTTAGTAACTTTTGCCGGCCGAGACCAAGAAAAGGAGTGTTTTTAGCCGTTTTTGGGTGATGCAAAATCAGTGATTATGGACGGAGGACCGCAAAGAATATTACAAAATGTTAACCATGTTTATTTTTACATTCACAACATTAAATTTAATAACAAAACTTAAATTTTGTAGCACTTTCTTTAGGTCTCCGTATCATTTTAAAAAAAAATACCAAGTCAAGTTATTAAAAATTTTGTAATTTATAAGATTTATCACTCATCGTATTTTTGAATTTTTTAAATATTTACTTTTATCCAGTAAAAATGAACTTTTTTAACTTTCTTTTCGTTACATTTTTTTTGTTGTTTATTCCGACAAAACTAAGATGGCCGCTAAAATTGGTTTAAGTTTGATAACTCATTAAGGAGTTAAAATCAAGAGTAATAAAAGTTGACAAATACAAGGTGTCTCATTTTCATGTATTTTATATGGTTTCTCACTTATGAACGGTCACTAGTGTGTGCCAAGGACGACAAACGCTTAAGCCCTTTTTTTAGAAGGAGGGGTTATTTTAAAACCAAACTGCGCAAACTCTAGTTTTTGGCAATGTTTGTCTCTTCTAAAGATTGCGTAATTTGGCTTTAACAACAACTACTTCTTCTACAGGAAGGAAAAAAATACGATTCGTCAAGTTGCGTGTTGCAATAATTAACTACCTTCTAACCCTCTTAGTCTTTGAGCTATAGGGTGAAATTGAAAATTATTACATTTTTAGGATTGCTTTATCTCGACTATGCAAATGTTTACATGTAATCTAAAACGAAGTTTTATAGAGTTTCTTACGTAAAATACAGTAGCTTAATTGAATTTTTTTAAATCAAAACCGCTTCTTAATAAGCTTTCCAAAAATACTATATTGATAGATAACCTCATTGCAAATTGTTCAATTAGTATTATTTTTCTTAGATAATCTAGGATTTTATTTTAGAAACAAGAGGTGGTATCTTTTAAAAAATCACTGTGGTCATTATTTAGCCGACGTTTTGATTGTCTACAATCTTTTTTGAGGCATCTAATGATTTTAGTGCATCAATTTTATTTGGATCTAGTTGACATTTAAAATAGTTACACAGTTAAAATAATTTAATACAACAACTTATTCTTGACAAACAAACATTAGATGTCTCGAAAAAGATTGTACCAGACAATCAAACGTGGATTAAATATGTACCTCTAAAGGAAATCCTAAATTATAAAAAAATAACCAAGAATATTGTCTATATATGTTTTGACAAAGAACGTCACAAATTAAAAATTTCTAAAAATGTCATATTTCTTATATGTAGTAGGCTTTTTAATAGTTGGTAACCATAATGACATTTTGACATTTAGGTCGTTAAAAATTGGTCTTGGTTTCATAAAAGCACCCTACTGATTCAGGTTGTTTTTTAGTGTGAGCAACAGTCTTTTACCTGGGTGAGGTCTCTCTGGATATGATCTGGATGTCTTGATACGATTTGACTCATCATGTCACCATTTACTGACGTCTTTAAATTCATAGACTAACTCTATGCATGTCTGCAGTGTTACGTCATTGACATCACTATTTTTGTCATTTTATAATCAATAATATCATATTTTAGTTTATAAACAACCATGTGAAATATATCACTTTTATATCTTTTAATTATTTTTTCAACAATGTTATAATTCACAATGGGGTCTACTAATTTAAAACCTTTTCCTTGATTAAATGGTAAAATTTCATAATATATCACTAATAAATATGCCCGAAAATTTGTAAAATAATATGTGCATTGAAACACCATAAAATTAAAATATTTTTCGAAATTTAAATATGTGGAAAATATTATTAAATATGAAACCAAATTCACACGTTGTTTATCTTAAACGTGGATCTATTTCAGGACTCTTGCTTTTTTCAACTTCAACTTCATTCAAGAGCAGCTTCAGCACCCGTAAATTTGATATTAGACATGAGTTCTGTGACACTTTGTACATCAATAAAATTAATTTTATTGCGGCATTGTCAAAAATTAAAGTGTTGAGGATTTTTTTTAGAAGAGGTATACCATTAATATTTCATTTATTTTCGATGAAATTAGAAGTTTGTAATGATATCTACGTACACATAAATGCATCTAAGAGGATCATGCAAACAAAGAGGTAATCGTTTTAAGAGTTTAAGGAAGCGGCTATATAATGAACTGAAAAAGATTCATGTTGGTAACATCAAACAAAGCACGTATGCGTCTCCCACTATATTATATCACACAGCTTAATGTATGGAGAACTGAGTCAGTTAGAAATCCGCGAACAACGACGATATGAGTCAGAAGGGTACTCGAAATCGCTCTCAACAAGAAAATCTTCTTTATTGCGTTGCGGATCCAAGCAAATCCCGTAAAGCTCACTTGCTGTATACGGGGTTGCTTAGTGATGAGTTGTCGACTGAATGCAATGCACTAAACTTGTACCTTTATTACACTTTTAAGCAGATAAAACACCTTTAATCCAGAATTAATCAATTTGCAAATATTTTGCGTTAGTAAGCCTTTCAACAAAAACTAAAGAAACAAATAAAAAAGCTTTTACACTCATTAAATTCATTGTTTCCCATCATTTACCCCCTTATTCTCCCTCGCAAACATTGTCTGTCATTGCAAAACGAGGATTACTGCGAAGCTTTCACGTCATTTGTGGACTTTGACAAGTTGTCAAGCTTGATTTTTATACGAAATATCAATAAATTTCGCATGTAACAGTTTTTGGTAAACTAACGTATAAGTAGCATCTGCTTTGTCAATGAAAATTATTAATATCCAGTAAATTAATTAGTCGCAAGCACTCTTCGTCGTATTAAAATTAACTGGAGAAACTGTCATCACTCATTCATCTAAGTTTTACTAAGACAATTATAAGGAAATAAGCGGTTAATGGAGTGCGTCAAAAACAACTTTGTGATGCTTGTTATAAACCGTCATTAGTCTTCATTACTGAATCGAATCTCAACTTTTACAGTTTGTCTTTCTCGATATTGTACTTTTTGTGGCGTCGAGTCATTTCTCATTTATACATAAATAAACTAGAAATTTAAATTATCATATTTTATGTTGGTAGTTAATAAATATAGTGTACGCATTACTCGTGGGTTACAGCTTTTCAGAAAATTTAAATTCTTGCAATTTTGCAATTGTCAAATTTAGTACAAATTGTATTAAATCTAATAGAATTCAATTTAAATTGTCCCACAAGTCTGAGTATGGCGCCTTCTTTTAGGAGTATAATAAGTGACGCGGATCGATTAAAACTTCGGGTACTTTACTTAGCCGACGTTTTGGTCAAAGACGTCAAATCTTTTTCGAGGCTTCTAAAAAGGATTGTTGCAAAACCAATTTTTTAAAACAAATTTATCAGGGAACTGCAGATTATATACGATTAAGCAACTATGTCGACAGATACGGAAACGCAGTTATATAAATCGATCCTTCGATAATTATAGCTAACTAAGTGTTAGCAAAAATAAAAATCTTGAATCGCCTGCTGTAAGTTCGCAAGAGGTTGTACAATAGCAAACAAACACCGAGAATCACTCAACAGCTGTTTCGTCCTTTTGGAATTCTTCAGGAGTGAGAGGATTTAAGTGTAAGTTTACTACTGTACAAATGCTTGCTGTCAGCTACATTGGCACATCATATTCAAACAATAAATTTTGCTACACCTAGTGTCTACTCGTGTTAACAATCACGTACGTAAATACATTCACGAGTCGCACTAGGTGTCGCAAAACTTATTGTTCAAATTGTATACGATGTGTAACAAGAATTGGAGTTTGTCAATAACTGCAATTCTATAAATAATAAAACTAACTTAAGTAAGGAATAAACAAACATGTAATTAATTTAATTTCAACAAAAAAAAATGCTTCCAGTTCTCAAACATATTCGAAATCACGATGACTAGTCAATTCACATAAGCAGGGCTAAATGATTTGTTAGGAAATGATGACACTTAGGGTTGCTCTAGTAGAGAATAAGTGTCTAATGTTCTATTATCTAAGGTAAAAGCAGAAAACCATAAAAAAAATTTAAATAAACAATTATTACGAAAAATAATTAAGCGGAAAACTCGTATCAAGGAATACGAAATAAAGCACACCAAGCCATGCCCTATAAAGTAAGTGGACTCTGTCTCGCTGAACTCTAGATTAACAGTTTTTTTCAAGCCCATATTTCTAAAGAAAGAGTTCAATTAGTAACTATTAACTAATTAACAACAAAATATATTTTTGGCGCACGTTGTATATTGTCACTACAAACAGTTAGGAATGTAAAAAAATTGGACACTATGCTCCATTACTTGGTGATTATCATAGACAATTATATTTTAATGCTTTAAAATAGATCCTACTAAACATGGCATGACAATATAAATCTAATTAACATGCTGCTCATATAATGCAAATTATCTTACAAGGAGAAGAACTTTTACAGAACAGGGTGTTGATATTGGCTAAGAACAATACTTTGATTGAAGATATTGACAACGACGCAGGCTAAACATACATGTGTATACTAATATTTGCATATTGACATGAATTAGGTTTACTGAGGAAACCAGGTAAGAAAAGATTGTGGAACACTATGCAAGTGCTATAGGGGAGAGTATTGTACCTTTTTGGCTTTTTTTCAAAAACATATTAGAGCTCAAAAATATTATGCAACGGTCTTTTAATAATATTGGAATGAAGACTGGGATAATCTTCGTTGAAATTGGCAGTATTAACGACATAATGTTTATTGAAGTAATTTTTTAAGGTCATTAAAAAAAATTGTCAAATGCCCGAGGTACAAACTCGTCTTGTACTCGAGAAAACTTACCAGGATTACATTAAAAAAAGCTAATATAACAAAAATTAAATTATTGATGGTTTTTATTCAACGTGATAAGTGTCAAAAGGTTTAGAAAAAGTCAACTGCAAAGCCTGTCTTGCTGACCCTCCAATACTGATAGGTTTGGGTAACTTCACAATAAAGTGTTTTTCTAAAACCTCATATGTTTCCTCATTTTTATATACAAACTTATTGGCAGCATTATAAACTTTTTTTAAATATTTCACTGTAAATTCTTCTTTCTCACTGACTATTACCTCTGCAACTCAGAAGAGTAAAAAGCGATTAAGCTTGGGAAACTGGCAGATGTGCTTGGTATACATTTTGAAAAATCTTGTACAATGTTTTCGGCAAATTTTCTGTAATCGTGTCTATATTTTGCGGAGAATCACTAATTGGAGTTCGATTTGTTACGCTTGGAAATAAATATTTGTCTGCCAAAGACATGTTCATCAACTGGCCAGATTCCAGAAACTTTAAAACCTACTTGAATATTAATTGGGGTGAATGCCTTTGTATAGGCCTGTCCAACAATTTTTGACATGTCATAAATTGTTATTGGCTTTTCCGGGTGTGACTGCAGCCACTCAGTAGTTGCTGCATTGTAAAATTTCTTAAACGGCCCAAAAACGCCTCTATCGAGTGGCTGCAGCTTATGACTTGTGTGGGGTGGAAATGTAAACACAACTACTCCAAATCTTTTTGCCAGATATATAGCTTAAACGGAAATGTGACTTTCATGATTATCCATTAGCAGTAGAATCTCATTATCCTGAGAAGGTTTTGTGTGTTTGATAAAATGCTTCAGGAATTTTAAAAACTTTTCTGAATTTGACCAACCGCGCATTTTCCAATGTTCCCGCAGGTGCACGCTTTAGCATATGTTTCTTGAAATGAACTCGTGCGAAAATCATAGCTGAGGGTATGGTATTGCCTATCGCATTGTTGCAACCAATAATGGTAGTGTTGACGCTTCTCTCTGCAGAGGTCATGCTTCCCACTTGTTTTGTGTCCTTAACAACTATAACTTTAGATGGTGGTGCACTGTAGAGATACCACTTTCATCTACATTGTATAAGTTTTCAGGGACAAAATGGTATTTATCTAATATTTCTTTATATTTATTGAAAAAGGAATAAACGTTGTGTTTGTTAAAGCTCGTGGTTCTGGACAGGCTAGTCGCTTGGAGTTTTCTTAATGCCATGTTTTTATGACGACTCATAAATAAGTAATACCATGTTTTTCCAGCCTGGCTTTGCCTCTCCCAAGAAGCTGGACAAATAATGTTGTTAACCTTTGCAAAATTATATGCCAGTTTTTCAGCCTTTTTTATAGAAACACCATACAACATCGTATTGCAAGTAACTAAACATTGGCACAACATCTTTTCGTGTTCTGCGGAAAAAACTTTCCAATTATTGAACTTTTAATATTAACAAAAGGCTGATCATCTTGGTTTTTCTTTAGATAGTTTTGGAGTGTAGTTCTTGATATATTAAATTGTTTAGCAGCGGCTCGTGTAGACATGTTTTTATTTAAAACTGCATTTACGGCAATGGTCAGGAAATCAATGTTTACTTTTGCACGTTTTACGCCGTCTTTGCTTCTGGGCATCTGTGAAAACTTAAAAATTGTAGACAAGTGTATTTGAGGTAAAATGATATAGAAAAAAACAGTTTTTGCACCTTGGGCCAGACCTAAGGTACAAAGTAATAGTGATCCAAGGTACAAGATTATAGGTACCGATTGGTACTAAAATCAACGTAACTTTTTTGTTCATGTACTTTAACGTTTTTATTTAAAAAATACTACTTGCATTGCTAATAAAAATCACTTAAATTAACAGAGAAATATTTTGTCAACAGACTACAACAAAGATAACCTTGAACTAATCGTGAAATCGCGCGCATTCTAACTAGTCTCTTTGTGTGAAGGAATTGCACAGTGTTTTCATATACAGGGTGGCCCATTAGTGCCAGGAAGGTGAATACCTCGGAAAATATTGGGGTTAGAAAAAAACTTTTGCAATGAAAGTTGTGCAAATCAATGAGCTAGACATTTTAAAATTATTTTGTTTATACAGGGTGTTCCATAAAAATGTGATATACCAAAGTTAGGTTTTTTTAAATAGAACCACTCATTTTTTATTACAAATTTGGATTCCTTAGGAAATTCTGACGTTATGCATTATACATAGTGTCTAAAATGGAGGGTTGTTGCATTATTTCATTTTTTTCTGGAAAAATTGACGTTTTAAAAAAGTTAAATGACCAAGTTACTCTGGAACTAACTAAAGTTAGTTGTTCACCTTTCTAACTTTACTAAGTTTTTAGTAATCAATTATTTAATTTGAGCTCCCTAAATTCATGGATAACTTGATTTTTTTAAATGACTTTACCTAATTTTTTATGTTCCATTGAACGTGGAATTTCATAAGCATTCTAATGATAAGGTTGTAGGTAAGTAGGTTACTTGAGTATCAACGATTTTAAGTTCTCGGAAGATTGTCAAATTAAGTACAATACTCTCCCCTATACGTTTGTTGTTTCACATCTAGTAAAAGGTTCGTTGCGTGTGAAAACAAACTATAATAGAGAAACTGACTTTTCTTAACAGATACTGCTAGAGCTGAAGTTACAAGTGGTTCTTGCTTAGTCCAAGTAGGGAAACCAAGTTACTTTCTACCTCTCTTGTCAACCATTTGTTGGTGTTTTGAACAGTCGTGATGCCATTTTCTAACATCTCGTTTCCTTCAAATCTATTGCAATTAAAAAACTTTTTTCTAAATCACCAAAAACAAATTTACATTATGTGCTTGGTTTACTAATACTGAGTTAAGGTTTTTAACGCATAAACCTTTTTATCCATTTTTCATCAGTTGTACAATTTTGGGACCATGGCTCCAGAAATTTACAATTCAAAGCTTTAGCGTACTAAAAATCTGATCTACAAATTTCTGTATTTATCACTAGCTATTAGTAAATACTTTGACACCAACAGATAAATGTCATTGTATTTTAATTTTTGAAATACCGAGCTATGGGCAATAAGTCTTCAAATTGCAGCATTAGCAAACAAATGCAGTCACTACTAAGAATTTTTAATAGACCTGTAGCAGCAAATTCCAAATATCCCCACACCTGAAAGTTTTACGATCATTTCCAAAAGCAACCAAAAAAGAAGAATCGTGTTACCTTACTGATATTCTACAAAAAATTAACTAACAGAATAACATAAAATTAAAAGAATTTATAATAGTTTGTACTTAACTATAGTATATTATTAAATTAGTTGTATAAGCAGCCTATTGTTCAACGAGAGGAACGAGTTCAACAATAACCCCTTATATAACGAATTTAATACAATATTTTTTTCCAATTGCTTTAAATGTAAAAAATTTCTTTGCTGAATATATTGTGCTGCTAAAATATTATTCAACGCTTTTGCGTGTAATAAAAATTTTTTTATTACACTCAATTGAAAAAGGTATTTTTTGCTAGGAAAAGTATTTTGTAACAAAATTACATTTTGGGAAACTAAAAGAGTTGAGACACTGCGTAATTTGTCACATCTGACAAGTATTTTTTATTTTAGTATACATAGTATTGTCAATTTACTAATTTTGCAAACCAAACATTGAATTGAAGTTTAAATTCGATTTTAGTTGTGGTTGTTATCGGAGTTTATTACATTTTTGTCACAACTAGTCTTTGTTTTTTTATTCCGTTGCTTATTTTTTGTTTTCTAATTGATTTCTTGATTTTTGTTACTAACAGGAGAGAGAGGAGATAAAATCCTCCTTCCTGTAAAGGTTTCAAGGCGTGTTGGCAGAATGTATAAAAGGTGGAATCATAATAGACAAGCAATTCTAAATAACTGTGCTGTTTCAATCTGACAATCCTAAAGGGTCATGTATCGCGTGATATCAGTTTAGTTTGGTTACGGCTGTTCTTTAACAATGAACTGTGCGTTTTAAAAGATTTTCTTAGATACTTTTGCCAGGTTAAACCTAAAAATTATCATAACAAAATAAGAAAAGTATTAGTGCCAATTCTAAAATTAGTGTCCAAAAATACTCCTCTAAATGAACATTTGCTGCTGCAAGAGGAAAAGTTTTCTTTATAGTGATAAGAATGTTATAAATGGTTATTTCATTATATGAGTTGTTGCGCATCTGCTTATTAATAATTTTTTTAAACATGACCAAATGGTCGAAATTTTGCAATTTGTGATTGCAGTGAGGTCGAATGGCATAAAACAATACCGTTGCTTTCACAGAAGTTAAAAACTGGACAACTAGTTATTGAGTAGAAATATTTCAATTTTATAGTATAGTTTGAGTTTTTTAAAATAAACTAAATAACCAAAATTCATTCGTTTGTTTTCGTTTTGCGTTTTCTCCTACATACTTTCATCTATGCTTCGCTGCAATTTTGTCATGTCTTTGTACCGTAGTTTCATTTATGTTCCATGTATCTTTTAATATCTTTGTATGATAATTTTCAAGTTACCAAAAAAAAGTAAAACAAAAAAACAGATAAGCTGGTTGTTTGCGGACGTACTTCTAAGTGACATTATTGGATCATGATTTAAAAATTCTGATAACGATTCGTTACCGACCAGGTGTTTTGGAACATCAGGAAGATAGCCATTGACAGTACACTGTGTCTTATAGTAAATAAACTGTATTTGACATAAAAAATATAACATTTTTTTAGTTGTTCCGTCCTTATGAGATTGTACTATTTCATTATAAATGGCAACGTCGATAGAGTTTTCCTTTTTTGAAGCACTTTGCTAATCACTGGTTTTCGTACTGCTGGAACACATTTTAGGTTCTATACAACAACATTAGATTTTATTTTTCTAAAAATGTGATAAATATGTAAAAACTGGTTCCAAACATGAAAAAGGAGTGTTTTTGATGTGAGAAATGAGCCAGAACAACCAAAAACAATTAGACAACACTAAATTGCAAGCAATTTGTGATGAATCAAATGTGTTAATTGATTCTATGTGCTAAAATCATATGGAAAAGATACAAAAGCGTAAAAAATAGAAGTCACATCTTAATTCAACTACAGAACACAAAACCCTTTTTATATTGAATTATAGCTGGTGATGAAAAGTGAATTCATTTTGAAAATCCTCTAAATGTTAAATATCATGGTTTGCAAAAGTTCAACCATTAACATCGACTGCAAAACCAAATGTATTTGAAAAGATGGGGAAAGAAACTTTTCAGTAAACTGAAAAACTAAATTGTTGAAACCTGAAAAAAGTGTTAATATTGATCGTTACCTTTTTCTGTGTAGACTATTTTGTCTACGTTACATCGTACACTTATAAGTCCAAAGATAAAAAAGTCCTTTTTCGCAAAAACATTTATGTATCTATGCTCAAAATGCTTTAATTTCCTACAAATAATCTTAGAAAAAAATTAAAAAACTGGGTTGCTAATATTAATGATCAGCATTTTTATTGTCTACCGTCTTTTAACAATTAGATTTAATTTAATTTAATTTTAATACAGATACAAACAAAAACACATTTGCAGAAACCGCCTATAAGTTACACTGTAGTTTGATAGAAGAATAAACCAAATTAATTTAGTTTTCCCATACTTTACTAAGGCCTTCTTTAAGGAGATGTAGAAGTGGTCTAACTTTTTATAATCTTGATTATAAGGTCAGCCAGGATCTGGGCAGAAACGTCAGCATTTACATAAACTTATAATGTGTTTATATACTACCTCGACTCTCCTATAAGAAGAACCCAAAAGTGTCCGAAGACTAAAATTAATAAATAATAATAAACCAGGAGAATTCAATAAATTAAAAACCAAATTAAGTTGTAAATTTAATGTTAGAAATTGTAATAACCATGACTTAATTATTAAAAAAATATGTGAACATTGAACCCATTTTGGTTTCTTTCTTCAAATTGTTATTTCCCTATGTCTCGCTTTGAAAGTTGTCACACGGTAAATTGCCAATTATGTCAGCATTAGTAAGCATTTCGATTGAACAAAATCCAATATCAATAAATTTTTGAATCGTCTTTGACTCACTCTATATTAATGTTGGATAGTTTCTTGATACGAATTACTGTTTTGCATCCGTTGTAAATTCCACATTTTTGGCAACAAACAATCTTGAAGTCTATATGATTCGTGACAAAAGTAACAGTCAGATTGTTTTTAATTTAATCAACAATTTTTCTTTTTTCTTTTTTATACTGCCAAAATTTCTAAAATTAAAAACAACTAGTTTGTTTCTTTTTCTATTTTCTACTTTTTTTTTACAAATTCTAGTTTGTCTTTGAAATACAATGGACGTATATAGTTAGGATCTTTTTACTAACATCGAAAAACGTCTTCTGATAAATGAAAATGGGAAAACGGTAATATTGCAAAAGTGATACAAAAGTATTACGATGTTTTTTAAGAAAACGTTAAATTGAATTTGTTTCTTAAATAAGCGTTAACAAAAATCAATTATGTCAAATCCGTTATCGGTTATTAAACTTTTGATAATTCTGGTATAATTTTTAGTTGAAGGGTAACTATGAACGTTGTCTGAATTTGTCCTGGAAAATTTCTAACGTTTCATAAGATTCAAGTTTTATCATATTTTTTTTTCTTAATTAACTTAATAGGGTGGGTGATACTCTATCAATATTTCACGAAAGTGCTCTTTAAAAAACAAATTTTAATCATTTTTTGGGTTTACCCTATATACGTTTCATTACAATTTTTACAACTTATTTTGTAGATTCCCAATTTGTCACGCATCTCAGTCTTTAGGATTTCCTAAAAGACACAGACTTGAAAAAAATTACTAAACAACAATGTGTTTACTTTTGTTGAAATAGCAATCGGTAAGGTAATGTAAAGTAAATTTATATTAAACCAAAAAAACTCACAACGCAAGCAAATTAAAGAATTGAACATACCTTTAATTTTATAAAACTTTATTAACTGCTTCAACGAAAACACTTAGTTTAAAAACTATCATTTTTAGGTCAATGAAGCGACACCAAATGATCATAACCTATTTCATATAGTAAAAGCAGGGGTAAAAATATTCCCCTCGTATAAAGATTATATCGATCGCAACGATACTATTTTATTCCTTTGTATCATTACCCTTAGTTATGGTTATTATGTAAAATTTTTGTCGTAATTAACAAACCTTAGAGACTTTATTACCTGAATCAATGGTTGCTTAGAGAGAATTTGATATTGGAGAGTTCCATTGAAGTTATACTCCCGTTTAATTAATTCTGCAAAAGCTTACGCAATATCTCATTTCAAAGTCTTCAAAATAGTATTATTTTTTACTGTTGCAAACTTTTTGTACAAAATTAATAATTACAAAACTTTTAAAATTCATGTAATCCTCTTAGAGCAAAAGAACCTTTTTTTGTAATGAAGTGCAAGAACGTGAGAGACAAAATTATGGTTGTTTAGCATAATATAGCAGTTAGTTACATGTGTTAACAAGCGTCACTGCATTTTTTGACCAATTTGTCTCAAAAATGATAAAACTTCTTAAGGACAAGTTTATACCCACTTTGGGACATAATAATAACATTGTTAGGGTGTAAGTGGTGTTTCAAAGAAGGGGAAAAGAATGCACCACGTGACTAAATTACGCAATGAACGTCGTATTAGTATCTGAGAAAGCGAACGTGGCAAGAATCGAACCGCAGCTTCGCGATATTGAGAAAAACACGAGGGGTGGTGTGTTACATTTTTGAAAAACCTTTTGTTAAATATGTACAAATGTAACATAATAAATTTACTGACCACTTCTGGTTATTATTTTTGGAAACGATGTACTGAATAAATTATTAGAGATACATCCTAAAAGCTCGTTGATTAATTCCAAAAGCTACGACTGTACATGGTTTCTTCTTAAGTGGGGTACAATACATTTAAATCAAACCGAATCGTTTTCGCATGTAGATATTGTAATAAAGCGTCCAGGCAAATAAAGGGCGAAATGAATACATTATCATCTGTTAACACTCAGTATAATTATTCCACTGTGCGTTTCAACCCCAGACGTTTCAATTACGTAAATGTTTCGCCATTTACCTGCAATGTATGTAACAATTTGTCTTCTTAACAGCTATCGCTTTAATCTAAATGGAAATTGTGGTTGATACAATTTTTAAATTGTGAAAAAAATATAACGCGATTTTTGTATAATATGAGACAAAAGGGGAAACGTCCATTAGTTCGTCGTTCAATCTCTTAATCAGGCCATTAGCGAAGATTCGCCTCTACAAGCACTAGCAAAGCCCATTATAGTATTAGCATCCCCTGTTATCATTATACTACTACATAACCACTTGAAGATGATGGATATAGAATATTTGAGACTTTAAAGCTGATAAATTAAAATTACAACGCGTATACCTTTATCAGATAGTGTATCTTTGTTTATGCGGCCAGTGAAAACCCTCTTTTCATGTTCCTGTCACAATAAAACTTCCCCTTTTATTATTTTTAGTGTTCTTGCAGTTTATTAAAGACAAAATCAATAACAACTGAATTTATTAGTTATTTATAAATTTATATATTTGAGAAAATAAAATTGAGCAGCAACAGCATCTTCAGAAGAACATCACTATGTATCATTGAAGTGTTTTAGTAATTAATAACTACCGTTTTATAAATTTTAAAAAATATAACTTTTCTTCTCTCAGGAGGGGTAATAAAAGAAATTTATTGTTGGGTGTTATTGCGCAACCTTTCGTGTTCCAAAAGTGAATTATAAAAATGTATGAAAAACACAAATGACAAAAACCAGAAGAACAACAAGAAACCATCAAACCAGTACGAATGTAGTTTTCTTGTTGTTTTTGTCACTACCTCAAACGGAAATTAATTGCCAAAGTGGTGACCCCGACATGCTCAAGTTTATAAAGGTGTACAAATGTAAGTGTGAACATCTACACAATGAACACTCGGAACGTAGCATATAAGAAGACTGCAAATCCTTCTTGCCGCACCAAAGACTTACAGACTTAACTTAGTTTGTATATTATAATCATGAGTGTACAATCGTAAAAAATTTAAGTTAAACAACAATTTATTTTAATAAGTACAAAACAACTTAAATAATCTCCGTTTTACAATAGTAGCAGCTACCATTAAATTTTGTCGCACACCTTTGAAACGGTTCTTTTCACAATCGTGCCAGTAACCATCTGGACGGACACCACGCGTACAATTCTATTAGAACCAGGGTGTACAGCAACTACTCGACCCATTTTCCAATTAAGCGGAAATTGAAATTCATCCTTAAGAACTACCAGTGTACCAATAGCCATATTTCGTGCAGTAGTTTTCCATTTTGTCCTTTGCTGCAACTTGCTGACATATTCCTTTGACCATCTATTCCAAAACTGGCGTTTAATTTGTTGGATTCTCTGATAAACGGAAGCTTTGTGTTTATAGATATGTAAAACATCTGGATCCGCAACATGGTCTTCCTATAAGTAGGTGAGAGGGAAATATAGGGGTAAAATTGTTAGGATCAGAAGATTTAGGATAAAGTAGACGTGAGTTCAAAACGCTTTCTATTTGAACCAACACAGTATAAAATTGATCGTATGTTAGTAATGCCTTACCACAAACTCTTTTTAGGTGAAATTTAGCAGATTTTATTCCAACTTCCCATAAACCCCCATAAAAAGACTGTAACTAGGAATGCATTTCCAATTAATACTTTTTTTTATTAATTTATTTTCTAGTATATTTACTAATTTACTAAAACTGTTTTTATACTTTTAATTTCTGGCAAGTTCACTTCACATGTAAAGTTTCTTGGCAAAAGTTGCTCATTCTAGAGCCAACATGGATCATTCCACCATAAAGTGGATTTACTAATCAAAGCTGGAGTTACCCCTCGAGTTAAAATATCAGCTGAATTTTCTTTAGATGATATATGTCCCCACTCGTGACTTATTTTTAGATTTCGTATCTCAGCTACTCTATTACAAACAAACGGTTTTAATAAGTGAGGCATAGTTTTTAACCACCCTACCACTATTGTTGAGTCTGTCCACAAAAAAACGTCTTTGAATTAATTTCTAAAACTAAAGAAGAATTAATCACATTATTAATCAATCTAACTAAAGTTAATGCTCCACAAAGCTCTATCTTCAAAGTTGTCAACGTTTTTAACGGAGCTACTTTCCCTTTTGAACACAAAAGAGTTACCTTACAATTTCCATCTTTTGCAATTGTTCTTAGGTACACACAACTTCCGTAACACTGCTCGCTCGCGTCACAAAACCCATGCAACTCTACTTTAATCTTTTCTGCAACTGTCGCGTATTGTGGAATGCGTAAACTGTTAACTTCACCGATTTCTGATTCAAATCTTTGCCACTTATTAGTTATTTGTGCAGAAAGTGGTTCATCACAACTTGTTTTTAATAACCACAGGTGTTGCAATAACAACTCTGGTATCAAAACGGAAGGACTAATTAAACCTAGAGGATCGTAAATTTGTGATACTCGCAAAAGAATAATTCTTTTTCGTAACTACTTTACTTAGCTCTTTATCTGCTGTAACATTGTACAGTGTGTCCAGTATAAAATAATGTACATGAGGATATTGGAAACGTTACAGATACAACGTGGGTTAAATGGGAGAAAAGTTGCGCATTTATCTGCCCAAAAATAATCTATGTTTGTTTAATTTAAATCGATACAGTTACATAGATACAGGGTAAACAGGAAATTGAGTATTTCAGAAAAATCACCATATTTTTTTTATTATAGAAGCTATGGTCATCAAATTTTTAGGATATGGGTAAGAGGACACCCCAAAACTAAAAACGGTGTCAAAAATTGTGTAGACCTACTATATTGTGTACGGCCAAAGGCTACAAGAAAAACAAAAGTAGATTTTGGCCGTGCACAACATAGTAAGCCTACACAATTTTTGGCAACGTTTTTAGTTTTGGCGTGGCCGCTTACCCATATCCTAAAAATTTGATGACCATAGCTTTTATAACAATGGAAATATTGCGATTTTTTTAAAATGCACAATTTCCTGTTTCACTCTGTATCTATGTAACGTATCGATTTAAATTAAAACAAAAGTACATTATTTTTGGGCAGACAAATGCGCAACTTTTCGCCCATTTAACCGACGTTGTATCTCCAACGGTTTCCAATATCCCCATGTACATCATTTTATACTGTCTGTTTTACTTGCCCAAACTAATCCCAATGTTTTTGTAAATTCGTTTCGCCCAAAACAGAAGACATTACCTGACGTTTTTTCTAAATCAAGACCGTTAAACAGAGATAATTTTTTGAATTCCACTTTCGTAATTGAAAACATCCACCTGCCAATATGGTCAAGCAAATATGAATCCGGCCACTCACCGTATCTGACCCGTATAAAAAATCATCTACGTAAAACCCATGAACAATAACGTTTCCAACATCTGCTTCAACACCTTTAATTTCGCGACATAATTGTTCCATACTGCGAATCGCAAGATGAGAACTTGATACAGTGCCATACGTGACTCTTGTAAATTCGTATGTTTTCAATTCATCAGTAGGATGTTCCCTCCAAATTATGCACTGAAGTAATTTTTGCGAATCGGCAATTGCTACCTGCCGGTACATTTTTTGATCGTCTGTAGTTACCACATAACAAAACAACCTAAACCTTACAATGATTGAAAACAAACTATCTGAATGACAGGTCCGCACATTTGCAGATGTACTTTTTGCGGACGCATCAAATACAACTCTTAATTTTGTTGTAGTATTATCTTCCCGTATAACGCAATGATGAGGATAATAATATGTAATTAAACCTTTCTCGTTTACATTTTTGGTTACCTGTTTCATATATGATTTAATTGTTCATAGTTCTCGCATAAAGTCTCGATATTGTTCTCTTAAATTTTGATTAATTTTTTGCAATTTGCGCTGTAGAGAAAGAGATCTACGTATTGCAAGCTCGCGACTGTCACCTAACTTATCTAAGGTATCCTTGAATGGAATTTTTACAACAAATCTACCGTTTTATATTTTCATCAAAATGTTTTTCGCGCGCAATTTCTTCAATAGATAATTCAGTTGTGGATGGAATATTTTCTACTTCCCAAAAAGCAGCTAACTGATCTTGAATATCAAGATTCAATGCTAGAATTACAACTTATTTCATTTCGACTAATACTATCAAGATCAAATGAACCCGCTACTATGTATCCTAATTTAGTATTTTGCAACACAACTGTACCTACACCAACATTATGACGACCATCAACTAATAATGAATAATTCAAATTTGCGCCAATTAAAATTTCTATTTTATCCGGTATGTCAAACGTAGGGTCTGCCAATTTAATGTTTTTATCAATTTTAAATTGGGAACGTGGGAGTATCGCAATAGGTAAACAACCTGTAATATTTTTACAACTAACATCGACTAATTGATTCAAAATTACTGACATTAGACCGAATATTACTTCACATTCATAATTAGTATGCGATTGAGAATTATTTACACCAGCAATTACTGTATCGATATGCTTTAAATCTAATTGTAATCGTTTAGCTAAATCCTCGGTTAAAAACATGCTTGAAAACCTGAATCTAAAATGGCTCTAGTTTCATAAGGTTTACCATTTTTATCGTGAACTAAAATTCTTGCGGTTGACAATATGACTTCATTAGCTACAGAATTTGCAGTCAGAAAAGTTACTGTTTCTACCTGGTTAGAAACCGATGGATTATCGTTTTCGGTTTGTGCATCTTTTTTTGAATTTTTCTTTTTATTATAATCATGTAACAAATAATTATCCCAACCCTTACAAACTGTACAAAAGTTCTACAGTACCTAGCATTATGTCCCGATTTTAAGCATTTCCAACATAGACGTAATTCTTGTACCTTTTGAAACCGATCTGCTAACGGAAGATTTACATAGTACATTAAGAAATTAGTGGCTTATGGCACTATATTATCGCTACGCGCCTCGTTTTGCAAACTTGAACGCGTGCGATAATATGCCATAAGCTACGAATTTCTTATACTATTTTTCTATTTTACCCCATTTTTAACGGTTTGAAAGAAATAAAATTTTTCAATATTGCGGTAATCTAGTAGTGCTTTGTGAATCTAGTATTCTTTACTTTTACAAAACAAAAGAAAATTTAACACAAATTTTAATTTATTGCGTTCATTTGACATTTAAATTTCAATTATTTGAATTTAAAGATTCAAATTTGAAATTAATATTAAAAGTAGAAAAAAACTAATATTAAAAAAGTACATAGATCGTTTGGTTTCTGCAATGGAAGATTGTTGTACCCCACCAGAGTTTGAAGAAGCAGCGGCTGAAGTAATGAATGCATTGTTACCTACAAAATCAAAAGCAGTTTATGAAAAAGAGTACAATGCATTCAATATATGGCGTGCAAAAAACAAAGCTGGTATTTCTGAAAATGTTATATTAGTTTATTTCAAAAATTGAATGAAACCAAAAGTCATCTACGCTTTGGTCAACATATTCTAAAGTAAAGTCTTGCATAAATATAGAAAATAATATTGATATCTCAAAGTATAATAAATTAATCTCGTACTTGAAGAGATTGTCAACCAAAGAAATCCAAAATTTTAGAAGCAGGGGATATTGACCGCTTCTTACGAGATGCCGATGATCACAAGTTTTTAGCCATTAAGGTATCTATTGATTTTATTTCATTATTACTAGCAGCAATGTAATTCAATATTTGCTTTTCGCTTCAGGTTGGTCTTATTATTGGTTATGCAGGTGCTTGCCGTCGTGAGGAAATTATGACTATAAAAATTAACGATTTGTCATTTAATACAGAAAACATTCTAATTACAATTCCGAAAACAAAAAATAACGCACCAAGGTTGTTTGCAATCACTGAACAAAATTGGATCAATTTCATTAAAAAATATTATTCATTGAGGCCGGAAAATTGTAAAACAGAAAGATTTTTTTAACATACCGCAATGGCTATTGTATTAATAGTCCAATTGGCATTAATACTATTGGGAGTATGCCAAAACTCATCGCAAAATTTTTAAATTTAAATGATCCCGACAGTTACACTGGCCACTGCTTCAGAAGGTCAAGTGCCACTCACTTGGCAAATAATGGTGGTGACTTGATAACCATTAAACGTCATGGTGGGTGGAAGTCTGGGGCAGTTATTAAGTTTTTAATAATTGTAAATTTGATAATACTGGTAAATAAATGCCGTTTGTTCTTTGTTCCTGATATTGTATAATAATTTTATAAATATTTTGAATTACAAAACACACGTAGATAGAAGTATAGGTTATGAAATTAAATTTTCGTTTATGCGCCTGCGTTTGCTTTGTTTAGGGAAGAAATTCCTCGTGTCTCGTGTCCCTACTATTCAAATATTTGGGTATTTTTTAATAATAAGTCTTCATGATTTATAAACAAATTAATTAGATAATTAAAGTTTATCATTAATCTATACTATTAATATGTATGTTATCTGTCACTTTAATTTAATATAAATTAGTACCAACCCTAAAAAACAAAAAAAAAACAGTAAAAAAAAGTGTTCCGTGAAAAAAAAACATCCTATAAAGCACTCAAATGACGTCATCAGAGCATCGAACTATCGACATTAAATGGGTAAAATAGAAAAAATTCTTTACACGACGTTACTTCATGCTCGGCACCACCCATACATTGCTTAGTTTCAGCAATAAAACTTTTAATAATTGGTTTAATTTCTTTTAATTGCTTCATGATCTGATATAGTACGCATTTTGCATAACCGTAATATATCATGAATGTAGTTTCAAATGTTTCTCTTTCATTAATTTGTTTTGCAAATCATCTCAACTTACGCACAAATCAATTTGTTTTTCACACTATCAAATTCATGTAACATTATATCCATACGTAAAATTATTTGTTTCAAGGTTTCTAATTCGGCATTACTAATACTTTGATTGCCTTCTAAATTCTTTTTAACCCCATCTAAATACCCTTTAACAGATTCTAAACGTCCTAACAAACTACTTCTTTGGTTTAAAAACTGTTGCATTTTCTTTTCTACCATTATTAACAATTGGAGCAATCTTATATCAAAGTAAAAATAGCAAACAAATTTAAATTATCTACGATTTGAACACACACGTAAATTTATTATTGCACAGAAAAGGAAGGGAATAGCTCACCTACTTTGTCGATTTAACCATGCTAATATGTGCTTCAATCGTCACCTGGTTGTTTGATATGATTACCAATACAAATATCCAATATCTTCAATTTATTCAATTAATAATTAACAATACTGGATTACCATTATTCGGCTCGATTGGACCAATTTATGTAGGCGCTTTTCTGTATTTATAATAACTAGAAATTTGACACCTTTGCGCATAAATAAAATAGCTACACTTTCAAGCGTACAACTATTACACTTACTAAATCGTTACGCATCCCTAATACAATAAAACATAAAATAGCGTTTACATAATAAATCGCATTTAAACTTACAACGTACAAGTTTTAACGTGATTCAAATATTGTCAAATGCAAAACTTGAAAGGATCAAGTTTTTGACACCACGCTCGCTCAACGCCCAAGTTTTAGATGTCAATCATTAGTCTAGGAAAAAGCAGTTCACCTCTGCAAGAACCTTACAAGACACACACATTATTTAAATCAATATCAATAATGAAAATCGTAAAACAGTTACGAAATTTAGTCCTAACGTACAATAAACAATTCTAAACAACAGACATTCCTCTTTAAAAATTAAGCAACTGTACGGGGTGTCCTATTTTCGATGTAATTGGGGGTTTCAGGTATTTCGCGAATTGATAGGGAAAAACCGTGGTCGGAACCCTTGGCCCGATTTTTGAGACAAATTCAATAATAATATACATACAGTGTGTAAAAGCCAAATGGAATAAATTCATTATTTCTCTTACTGTACATATTTTGAAAAAACCCGAAACACGTCAAACTTAAATCATAAAATGACATTCTATCACGTGAAATTTTCATCCCTACCATCAACCCCTTCGAATGACAGGTGCAACCCTAATTTTTTAATGGGAAGTATAGGCTTGTGATACATCGTTTGAAAGGTCTCTTCTTTCCCTGTACAAAAGTGTTATCTGTTTTCATTTTATTGCAGGAATTAAAAAAATTATGATTATACCGAAATTTGCTATAATACAACAATAAACGAGAATGTAATTAAACAAAGAAAATAAAAATAAAAGTCAATGAAGTAGATGTTCAAAATGCTCCCCGCGAACTTGTTGGCAGCATCCTAATCTTAAATAAAAATGTCTTCTCACCTTGCTTAGCATATCAGGCGTGACCGACGAAATCGCGAGCGTTATTCGTTGTCTTATCTTCCGTTTAGGTCTTGATGATAAGGAAGTATAAGCAGAAAATGTATCAGCATGTTTTTTGGGAATTATCAATTAAGAATACAGTGAACAATTTCCACGGCAACATCAGTTTGTTTAAAATTGTTTGTTTAGCAAGTTGTCATTAATCTGTATTAGGTATAATTTTTGTTTGAGGTTCGTTAACTAAATTCAGAAAAATGGTTAGATTAACAGAAATGCATAAAATAACAATTTTACAAATGATTGGTTATGGTGATAATACCCGAACGCAACAGGAAGTAGTTCGCCTATTTCATGTGAAATTTCCGGATTTGCCGCCTATATCCCAAGGGACAATCAGCAAAATAGAAAAGCAGTTTCGCGAGTTTGGACATGTAAGGCAGATGAAAAAAGCAGCTGCCAATGCACTAGATGAAGATAACAAACTAGATGTGATGCTTCTCTTTGAGGAAAACCCACATACTTCGACTAGACAAGCATCCGCAACATTAAATGTTAGTCATACATCAATACATACCATATTGAAAGAAAACAAAATGCATCCCTACAAACTGGTACTCACTCAGGAGCTCACGGAAGACGATTTTGATAGAAGAATACATTTTTGTGAGCAAATGATGGACATGTTGGATAACAATACTATCCTATTAGAAAATGTTATGTTTTCGGATGAGTGTAGTTTTTCACTTCACGGTCATGCTAACCGTCAAAATTGTCGCTACTGGTCAACGGAAAATCCTCACTGGACGAGAGAAGAACGCACGCAATACCCTCAAAAGGTGAATGTTTGGGCAGGGATTGTTGGGAACCATGTCGTTGGTCCTTTTTCATTGACGGAAATTTGGATGGCGCTAATTATTTAGCATTACTTCAAAATGATGTCGTCCCAAATTTGGCAAATTTATATCCGAATCCAACAAACCGTAGACTTCCAGCAAATACGATATGGTTTCAGCAGGATGGAGCACCAGCACATTACCAACGCAATGTCCGGCAGTACCTCGATGCCACATTTCCGGATAGGTGGATAGGGAGGCGAGGATCTATAGAATGGCCAGCACGATCTCCTGATCTTACCCCATTAGATTTCTTTTTATGGGGATATGTGAAGAATGTTGTTTACCAAACTAAACCGCTTGATCTAGATGACTTAAGACAACGAATAACGCTCGCGATTTCGTCGGTCACGCCTGATATGCTAAGCAAGGTGAGAAGACATTTTATTTAAGATTAGGATGCTGCCAAGAAGTTCGCGGGAGCATTTTGAACATCTACTTCATTGACTTTTATTTTTATTTTCTTTGTTTAATTACATTCTCGTTTATTGTTGTATTATAGCAAATTTCGGTATAATCATAATTTTTTTTTTAATTCCTGCAATAAAATGAAAACAGATAACACTTTTGTACAGGGAAAGAAGAGACCTTTCAAACGATGTATCACAAGCCTATACTTCCCATTAAAAAAATTAGGGGTTGCACCTGTCATTCGAAGGGGGTTGATGGTAGGGATGAAAATTTCACGTGATAGAATGTCATTTTATGATTTAAGTTTGACGTGTTTCGGGTTTTTTCAAAAATATGTACAGTAAGAGAAATAATGAATTTATTCCATTTGGCTTTTACACACTGTATAATATAATAATATAAAGATATTCAAAATTAAACAAATTTATAATAAATAGCAGGATAATAAAATATAAAAAAGTACACTAAAATTAAAAAGAAAATACAAACATTTACCGCAGAACTCCACATCGTCCCGTTAAGCAAAAATAATATTGCTTTTTAGAAAAAGTGGTCCAAACAAAAGCTATAGGCAATAAAATTTCCAATACCCTCAACTTTTTTTGTAAAATTGATATTGTTACAATAATTAGTGTGACGTGATAACTTGAAAAAACTTGTGTATAACTAAACTATAAACAACTTTTATTTGAAACAAAAATGTGTAAAATGAATATTTTTTCTAAATATTTTAAAAATTTGTGTAGGTTAACGGCGCTTTAGGCTTGATAGATTATAAATAAATTCTAAGTACAAAATTTCATAAAATCAGACGGTTGGTTTTTTTGGAATTTTGTTTACATACGAACAGACTTTATTATAATACAGGGTCATTGATGATCGATGGTAGGTTAGACGTTTATGGAAAACGGTGCATAGGAGTAATCTGAAAATTTGGCTATTGCCATAAATAGACACGATCTATCTTTCTAAAATATTTGCATTTTGACGGTGTTGCCGCTTATACTCAAAAGTAGTAACAACATGTTAATTTTAAATAAATCACCCTATATATTATTTAATTTTTAAAATTGCAATTTCTTACTGATAATTTTTCCTGAATAGTTCTTTATACGTATCTACACCGGTTTTCGAAATAATAATTATTTCTTTCGTTCATTGGCTGCAAATTAGGATACATTTTATTAAATTTACTACATGTTCTTGCTACAATTTTGTCACATTGTCCATAAAGAATAAATAGATTTATCAAAACTTCATGCGAGTAATTATTTCGCTCCATTGTAATCTGTTTTTGAACAAGTATCAAGTAGTAAATCCCAATCACAATCTCAAAACTTCGACGTTTGTCAAACAAAGTGAATAATTGAGCAATTGTCAAATCACATAGCGTTCCATGGCTAACTAATTCAAATTATGTGAAGACAAAGTAATTTTTAATAATTATTCTGATTATTTCAAAAAGTTGACGAGTTAGCTATACTACTATGCTATATCAACTTGAAGGCATTTTAATTGTCTATCAGAATTTTTTGTAAAATACAGAATGTTCTATTTGAAAAAATAAAGTTTTGACCTTTTTTGTATGTCATGTCAAAATCATTAATTTTAAACCGCCCTGTATAAAATAAAATAAATTTATTTAGGTAACTGTTAAATATAAGACTTTAGCAAACTGCATTAAAATTTTAGTCTTATATGGGTTCAAATAGCAGCTAAATTTAAATTTTGGTGGGATCATATTTTGAAAAAAATAACCTAAAATAATTATTATTTTGAAAACCGGTGTAGATAGGTTTAGGAAATTATTCAGAAAAAATTATTAGTAAGAAATTGTAATTCTAAAAACTAAATAATATACAGAGTGTTTCATTAATAAATAACAAGTTGTTACTACTTTTGAGTAGAAACGGCAACACAGCCAAAATGAAAGTATTTTAAAAAGATTGATCGTGTCTATTTATGGCAATAGCCAAATTTTCAGATCCTCCGTTTTCCATAAACGTCTAACCTATCATCGACCATCAATGACCTTGTATACTAACTCTACTTCGTCGGAAAAAGTGAAAAAAAAGGGTGTTAAAATTTTCGGTTTGGAAACCGCCGCATAACTCCCCATCTTATTTAATAAGATGTGGAGTAAAAATATTGCACTATAAAAGGAAAAAAACTGACAAATGTGATATCTACTCTTTGTCATAGAGACATTGAAAAAGTTAGAATTATATATCACATAATATGTGTGTCGATTCTCTTAACCCTGAGGATTAATTTTTAAAGATCGATTACACTATCTTTGTTACTCAACTTTTATCTTCTTCTTAATTTGAGGCCATTCAAATGCTACTTATCTGAACAGAAAAAATTAAAAATTGCAGTTTTGTTATTTTCGAAGTTTCAATATAAGCCTCTTTCAAAATTACTGAACTGCAACTACACCCATACGTCAAGAATACACTCTATAAGTGTATACCCTTTACACACTTTATTTCCGAAAATATTTTATTAAAATTTGAGTCTTAAATGCATAATAAGTGGCACTTTTTGACATAAAACTTATTCTTTCTTACTTCTGGTTTTACCGAATTTTTAACTGGAACAATCTGTATATTATTGTATTTTTGGAATATGCATAATTTTTTGAATTCAATGATACTACATAAGTGACATTTCAAACGTCATATTCTTTATAATTTTATTTTTAGTTTACCAATAAATTGTTCTATGATGGTTCCGATTTATTCTAATGAACCCTTCTAACAATATTAAATTACATGATTTATGAGCAAATCAATTTCATCAAAATGGTTTTTGCGGTAAAACTTAATTTTTTTAAATGAAACTATATTGGTATAATGGTACGATTCATTAGTACTACTAATATGGAATTTATTAATACCTAGTATTAAAATGAGTGATAAATACAGTAAAAATTCAAGCTAAATGAAATTGAGAAAACACAATTTTGTCCTAATTAGATGCAAAAAAGTTAATAAGGTTGCTTTGAAAAAAAAAATATTTTGTTCGTTGTCATTGTCAAACAGGTATTAGTTTATTGTTTTTTTCATGTTTTTATTGTATTACGGTATAATGGTACTACTGTACCGATGTGGTTCAATTTTGAAAAATGAGTTTTAGCTCAAAAACTTATTTGATTTACTCATAAATCACGTAAACTGTAGTAGAAAATTTTATAAAAATAAAAATTAAATTACAAAAAATATTGACGTTTGAAATGTAACTTTATGTATTATGCATATTCCAAAACACAATAATATACCAGGTGTTTTATTCAAAAATTAGTGTCACTTACGGCAAAACCGGAATTAAAAAAAAATAACTTCTGTCAAGAAGTACCACTTAATATGTATTAAAGATATTACCAATTTCGTTAAATATTTTCAATATTAAAGTAGTGGATTATGCATATTACAAAAATTAATAATATATAGGGTGTTCCCTTCAAAAATGTAAACTTAGTGCTGCTTCGGGCGAAACCGGAATTAAAAAAAGAATAACTTCTATATACAGGGTTATTTACGGTATACGACACAATACATTACAGCGAAACTATTCAATAAGATTGTAAAAATATCTTAGATGGATAGAGACTTATCGGAGGAATATTTTAAAATTACTTTCGAAATATACAGGTGTCTCAAAATACACAGAATGTATCAAAGTTGTGTTTTTTCTTATGGAATGTCCTGTATATTAATACATTTTCAGTTTTTACGTTTAAAATATGAATGGTATTTTCTTAAACCTAAAGGTTCTTGAGATATTTTGTATTTTATGAAAAAGTCGTCACAATTTTACCGATTGAATGAATGTGTACAAAATGAGATTAAATATTGACATGCTTTGAAACGCAATAACTTGCTTATTTTAAATGGAACATCCTGTATTTTATACTGACCATATGTGTTGATTATTATTCTTTCTAAATTGATGGGGATTGGAATCGGAATAAAAATAAAAATTATGTCTATTAACGGATCCACTGTTGCAAAACGTACACTCGTCACTAAACAAAATAAGATTACAAAAGTTTTCATTTTATGCCTCTTTGTTCACATACAAAATTTCAGTCGCTTCTCAAAATTGCTTTCGGAAAGTTCTTGGTGAAGTTGGATATTATATGGATGATAACTATGTGTTTTAGAAATTCTTGAGACACTTGCTTAGCTGACATTAAAATTCTGCGCGATTGAATTTTGACTCATATGGGGATTTTCAATTACAGAGGCTATCACCGCGAATTTAATCTCCTCATTTTCTGTCACAAGTTTCCTATTCTGTACTGAACACTTCCAGTTTCTCTAAATTGAGCCAACAGTATTTCGAAGAATACTTTATTTGGATGATTTCTGTTACAAAATCTTTGAGCGTATAGTCGTGATCCCATCAAGCAGTTTTCCAAACATTCTCCAAGAACAAAAATTATATCGATCTGCCCTTCTTTTGAATAAACCTTCATTTTGAATATACACTTCAATAAAATAAACAAAAAGCACCAACTATCTCTACTAAATGACGATTTGCAAAGAAAAACTCTTATTGATAACTGAGAAACACAAATAATAATTATCACCTGTCAAAATTTCATAGGTTGGTTGATTAGGTGTTTAATTTGTTACAAATCAGTCTGCATTATAAAAACCTGCATTTTTCATAAAAACGTGAATATTTAGATATTAGACACTATAGTATTGTTCAAAAAGCAATTACATTTTACATTTACTGTTGATATAAAATTTAGGGTGTTCCATTTAAATTAAGCAAGTTATTGCGGTTCAAAACATGTCATTATTTAATCTTATTTTGTACATATCCTGTATATGATAGTGGATTTCTCACAAGTTCTACATCAAATCTGATCAATTGATAGACTCCAGTGCAAATTTAGTTTGGAGAAAGAGAATAGTTGCTGAGATATGAATCGGTAAAATTGTGATGACTTTCATAAAATACAAAATTACTCAAAAACCTTTAGATTTAAGTAAGGTAAACCTCTATAAAACCCATTCTTATTTTAATCGTATTAACTGCAAATGAAATAATATACAAAACATTCCATTAGAAAAACACAACTTTGATACGTTCTGTGTATTTTGGGACACCTCTATATTTTGACAGTAATTTTAAAATATTCCTCCGATAGGTCCCTATCCATCCCAAACATATTTTTTCAATTTTATTGAATAGTTTGTCTGTAATATTTCGTGTCGTATAACCTGAATAACCCTGTATATAAGATATTCCCAATTTCATTAAATACGTTAAAAAATAAAAGAAAAACGGGGGGTGTACTATATCTTGTGCTATGAATGCAAAAGTATTCTTATCCCACATCTTATGAAATAAGATGGGGAGTTATGCGATGGTTTTCAAACCGAAAATCACGTAGTTTAGTATTTTTTAGGAAATTTAGATTTTTCTTGTATTAGTCCATTGTAGGGTCCATTAGAATAGGTATAGTAAATGGTGGATCCATCCGTAGTGTTGGTGCTTGCATATTGATAATATAATATTTTATTATTTTTCATATATTTTATTAAACTGTATTGGCCAATCAGACTAAGAATTTAAGTTTCAATTATCGATATCCATCAGAATAAATCGGAACCCTCATAGAACAATTTAATTATAAACTAAAAATTAAATTATAAAAATTTTGAATTTTGAAATGTCACTTATGTAGTATCATTGAATTCAAAAAATTATGCATATTCCAAAAATTCCATAATATACAGAGTGTTCCAGTTAAAAATTCGGTAAAACCAGAAATAAAAAAATAACTTTTATGTCAAAAAGTGCCACTTAGTATGTATTTAAGACATCTTAAATTTTAATAAAATACCTTCAGAAATAAAGTGTGTAAAGGGTGTACACTTATAGAGTGTATCCTTGACGTATGGGTGTAGTTGCAGTCCGGTAATTTTGAAAGAAGCTTATATTAAAACTTTGAAAATAACAAAACTATAATTTTTAATTTTTTTTCTGCTCAGATAATGAATATCATTTGAATGGCCCCAAGTTAAGAAGAAGATAAAAGTTGAGTAACAAAGACAATGTAATCGATCTTTAAAAATTAATCCTTAGGGTTAAGAGAATCGACACACATATTATGTGATATATAATTTTTTCAAACCGAAAATGTTAACACCCCTTTTTTCACTTTTTCCGACGAATTAGAGTTAGTACGTTATAATGAAGAAAAAAAATTGTATATAAACAAGATATAGAGAAAACCCCCTGTCCGATTTTTATGAAATTTTGTACAAGGATCTTATTTATAATTCCAAAGATCTGATTAGTTTTTAGGCATAATCTATGTAGCCAGAAGGGCCGTTAACCTACACAGATTTTGGAATTTTTTAAATATTTAGAAAAATAATCATTTTACACATTTTTTTTTCAAATAAAAGTTTAAACTATTTTTTGATCCGATAAGGAATTTCTGAGATATAACAATCACGTGACCAATATCAATTTTACAGAAAGTTGAGGGAGAATAGTTTTATTGTCTATAGCTTTTGTTTGAAACATTTTTTTCTAAAACGCAATTTTATTTTCGCTTATCGGGGCGACGTAGAGTACTGTGGTAACGCTTGTTTTCCTTTGCACAAACGCATCGTAATATGACGGCCGGATTTTGTTGTTAGATTTCATGGTCAAATAAAGTGCATTTAATGCATTGACTTAATGTATCTTAATTATCTGTATCTAAAGGCTTATAAGTAATTTTGGTAAGCCTAGTTTGTCTATATTTATTTAAACAATAGTGTTTTATTTTGATTGAGAGTCTCTTTTCCCTTCTTCTCCACTACGCCTTTATTTTTTTGCCTACATGCTTATCGCTTCATTGACTTCACGTTATCTCATGCAAGTTTTAAAAACTAAAATATAGATAATAATCAATGGAGAAACTGCTTCTAACTGGTTATATCTAACAAACGGAAAAACACCAAAACACTGCAACAAAAAGCTATTTAAACACGTGTCTGAGTGAAGTTTTTTGTTGCAGTTTTTTGGTGTTTTCCCGTTTGTTAAATAGACGCTGCAGTTTAGTGCTCCATTCCTTTGATGGTTATATCCTCTTGAAATCAAATCGCTAAAATTTGAGAACACAAAACTGTGAATGCAAGTATTTTCTCTCTCATTGCCATCTTTACATTCTGACCAAAGGAATTAAAATGTAATGGAATCCCATTAATAATTAATTCGGGATAACTGCTGACCAAATTATAGGGAAATATGTTCGTTTGTTTTGCATCTCATCTCGCTAGTAGACTTCGGTACAAAAGTTTTCTAGCGCCACCATTCATATGAGTATAATGAATAATCATCAACCTTAGTTGACCAATTATTGGTGTTTTAGTAAAGCGTGTATTTATTTAATATCTGATTCCTATAATTTTTTCATATCTTTTAAGCACCCCTTTTTCTTATGTAAACAAACTCGTTTATGTTTATTTTCATTACGCAAAAAAACGTTCTCTTAAATAATGTCATGATCATGTCTTCCTATTTTTTTCAGTTCTTGAAATTCAGTATGTTCTTGTCTAATTATTTCAACCTATTCTTTAGTTGAACATTCAATTATAATGTTTCCGCCATCTGTGTTAGAATATTTGGTTTTTTCCTGTATTTTTTCTTTTACTGCTTCTTATAGAAAGTAAATTCTGCATTTAATATATTGAGCGGTAACTTTTGAAAAAAGTTGCAATTTTTGTAGAATGTTGTCAGTTTTAATTGCATTTAAATCACATATTTTATAATGCATGTATAACATTTACATTACATTTCTTAGGTGAGGGACTCTTCAGATGAAACTTTACTAAAGTATGCTATTCCAAATACTTCTTTAAACTAAATTCCAAAATTCAATAATACCTAATGCTTTTCTAATTCCAATTAGTATTTACAATAAAATGTATCCGTTTAGAGATGTTCGTAGTCATAAATTAAAACAATTGAAATAAATAACGGGAGGATTTGCTCTAACACAATCGCAATTAATTTTATTTTTCAGTAATTGCTTTTAATAGATGTAAATGCATTTAAAGACGATTAGAGCATACACTTGTAAATATATTTTTCTCTTGCAAAACTCAGTTTTGTTCAATAAAAATGAATAATCTAATCGTATTTTAACAAAAAGAAAATCTAAAATATTTGATTCAACAGTAGGGAGTTATGTTCGTTATAGTCCTGTAGCCGTTTTTCTCTAAGCTCATCCTCTTTACTGCTCACTGGCTTTGGCCGATAGCGGCTTTAATCTGGGATTTATGTTATTTCTCGTTTTCGTTCATCGCCCCACATTTTCGACATCCTATATATCCTATACGATTGTGCGGCACTAATATTTACGAAATTAAATAAAATAAAAAAAAAGGTAAAATTAATAATAAATCTCGAACATCATTTTGTCATACTCCGATTTTATTTCCTCCCGGTGCTTTATCTTTCTTATATGTCCTCGTTTACAGTTAACTGCTGAAAGTTCCCCAATCTTTCCTTACATAGACCTAACTGGGTTTCAACTGAAAATAACGACACTTCGTATTTTTATGGTTGCAATATTTTATGATTTCAGACAACTTTGTTACGTAAATTGATTGTGACATAAAAAAATTGCAATTTTTTCGGGTTCCCTTTTTTTACTTATACAAGCATTAACGAAATTGTTCTTGTCCTGTCTGCCAATGTCTTGCGATTTTTCGGTAGTGATTTTGTTGAGGTTAAAAGGTTTAGGATTTAATTCTCATCTCCTGGGAGCAATTTGTAAGCAGCGTAAATATGTTGTTGACGGTAAAGCGTTTCGGGAATTCGATTTCATTTTGTATGCTTTAAAGATTGCATACGTAGTAAATATTTACTTGGTTTAACAAATATGTCAGGTTTTTTGGGAGAATTGATAGCCAATGAAAAAATAACAGGAATTGTTTGTCAGTTTTCAGATTTTAAATTATAAGAAAATTAATAGTTTCAATAATAATCCAAAAGAAAGAAATTTTATCAATTTTTTTTTTTTATTTTCACGAAAACAATAAGTATTAGATTTGTTTAGATAATTAGATTTTTAATTAATTTACCCAGTTTACCTGTAGGTACTACAACGTGCTAAAACCCTGTAAAATTATTGCAATGTATGAATTAACGTGATTAGATAAAATGTAAATAAGCCAATGTTAGTTCCAAATTCCGCACTGTCACTAAATTATTTAACGCAAACCTGTCAACTGATTTGCAAACATCACCTGCATGATATGTGTTTTATCATGTGGAGGTTTATCAGGGAGTACACAAAAATGACCTGAAGCCTGTAATACAATTTTTCTAGCTACTTTCGTGGAATTGTATGATTTTTATTAATTTCGGAAAACAGTTTTGTTTAGTGGAATTCGATTAGTTTGAACAATTTCGTTAGAGATTCGTATCGATTAAATTATCATTTTTAATTTACGTGAATACTTTTAAGTTTTTTTTAGTAAACAGTCGTAAACTAAAGGCAATTTGTTGCCATATAAACATATGGTACTAATGCGTTTTCATAAAGAGGTGTCTATTTTACGGCCATTCACCTTTGGATTTTAATTCACAGTTTGGTGTCTCATTCATCGCAATAGTTAAATTTGCGCCGCATCTCAACAACTAGTTACATATATTTCTTTCTTATTCCCATAATTATTAAATTGGAATTTGAAATTTTGAGATTATATTTATATATTATATTCAAACAACTGGTGTCAGTGCTTTTTACGATTTATTGTTAGTTACACAACGTTTAAAAAATGAAAAACAAAACTAGCTGCATTAAATGTGGATAAAGTTTATCAAATTAAATTAACGACTCCAATAAACGGTTTTTTGGATTATTTTTAGTATTGCGAACCTTCGAATTGTCACTGTAATAATTTTGTGCGGCTGTGTAATAACTAATGTGTTTATCAAATAATAGTGTTAACGGATATACATTAAGTGAGGATTTTTTTTTAATTTAGAGAACAGTAAATTAGTGTAACAATCCTCAATAAGATAAAACAAGTATATGTAGGTGATGCTAGTAAATCAACAATTGAGTTAGTTAAAAGCCCACAGAATTTAGCGTGACATTGAAGAATTTGAAGTTAACATTGGTCTATCCACTGTCCTCTCTGTTTGGGTAAAAAATTGTTTTTTTGTACGCGCAAATGATTTTGGTTCGTAAAAGCTCTTTTGAATTGGCATATTATATAGTTTCAAATTATTTCGTTTCATTGCAATGTTTGTGCGTTTCATGGTCATGTTTGTTTTAGTCATTTGATATTTTTTTAATTCAGTTGATGTAGAGAATAGCTTATCGTCACGTTCACGCAATTAGGGTTTTGATGAACCGTTTATTTCAATAGTTTTCACACTCGATTTCTTCAAATTTAAACATAGCATGTCGCATTTTGTTTTGCTATTTCAAAGGTTTCTTTGTTTGATCCCTAAAAAACAGCTCGGTGGCGGCCGCCTTTATTAATTAAATAGAGACTTGTTTTGACTAAATGAATAACACAAGAATTGTATCCACGTTCGAAAATTCGGTTTTGTTTGTTATTTTTGAGAAAATGTTAGCGCAATAATTTTTTGTAACGTTATTTGTGTAGAAAATCATAAGAGGAGAAACTCTCTTACCTTATAAGTGTTAATAGTTTTCAAGTTTAGTTTTTAAGCAGACTCTCGACAAGTGACATGTAGTTATTTGACATGTACTGAATAGTGCGGATTTATGTTGTTTTTCAACAAAATTAAAACAACCGCCTAAGTACCGTAAGTGCCAAAAGTGTACATTTAATTATGTGCAAAATTTTCGAGGGCGCAAGTGAAAAGAGTAGCTAAGTGTGTATCCACAAAAAGGACCTCTCGTCTCGCGACCGTCTGTAATCAGAAACAACTGCCCTGCAGATGATGGACTATCTCTCAAGTACGCGAGTTTTTGATACTAGAAAAATGCAATACCGTAGAATGCATTAGTTACGATATCATCGGATTAATACAAACGGTTCCTAGTGGATTATTCTTCGAATAGTGGATTATTCTTCGATTAGTGGATTATTCTTCGTTTCATGGATTAGAAGAATAGAAAACCTCAACTGTAAGTACCCTGCCTGTTTACTTCAGAAACTTTCGGGTTAAGGGTCTTTCGATGTTAATACGCGTGTAGGGTAATCTTATTTTTTTGTGTGTAATAAATTCTGTTCGGCGGTTCAGCATGTTTGAACTAAATTTGTAATAGTTTTAGGAACGCGGTGTAAAATCTTTTGTCTCACCCGGTACCGGGGTAGATTGGCCGTTTTGCATGTATGTTTGTTTTTTGTTATGCGACAAAAAACGCTTTAATGATGAGACGCTATGGAATAAGCCGCGTAAAATTTAATTTAATAGAAAACCGGTTGTAATTATTTTATTCTTTTATTGTTTCAAGTGTTTACGTTCTATCTTTTTTTTTTGTGAGCATTTGATATAAATATTTAAAAGTTTAGGGTGGCGTCTGACAATCCCGACTGTGACTCAAATTAGGGACCTTTAGTCTTCATTAAAGGTAAGTGAGAGACAATTCTAAACCCACCCCTCGCCGTTGAGCTAGTTTGAGCATTCGTTGTGCTGCGTACTTGATCTTTAAGTTTTGTGGTGTAACACCACGTTATTGAGAATAACAATGTTTATTGTGTGTTTAATATTAGGTAGGGTACTCTATACAGGGTGAATCACCACCAACGGGACGGAGATTTATAGCGAAGCGGTAACGGTTTTGTTATATTTTTTCTAATCGGACACCCTAAATTTTATTGCGTTTTTTGATTGCAGTAAAAAATAACGTATACTTTCATAAAGATTTTCTATACTAAATACAGAATGTTCTGAGTTACGTCGACTTTTCTTAAAATATAGAGTATATACCTATTAAAAAAAATTTAATATCTTCTAATCCAACAAATTATAACAAATTTACTATTATGTTCAAAATAGTTGGATATTAGACAAATTTATTCTATGATTAAATATTACACATCTTTTTACAGGGTGTTCAGAGTTTGTAGGTCAATTATTGGATCATTCAATATGTAATATGAGCCTTATTTTAAATAGAACAGTATGTATTTTATTAATTTATATCGTTAATAAAACGTCCTCTTTTAAATTGTTTAAAGGTGCCCTTTAAATTAATGGTAGTGAAGATTTTGAAACAATAAATGCATACGTAATCTAATCAGTTAATGTTATTTTATATCATTACATGTCTGCTAATAATTGTGTCCACAAACAAAAATTTAAACGTTCATCATAATCGTATTCTATCAAATGCTGGTGTAGTTGAATGTAATACAGATGATTTTTACAGTTTTCATAAGCATTCTTTCCACACTCATTTGACTTATTCCTTAATTATCAAAAAAAAAAATTGTATTACGGTTTTCCGTGACAGATGTGACGCTTTTCATAATCAAACTAAGTGACAAAATGGTCCACTTTTCTTAACTAGTTACGAAAAGTTATTTTTTTTGTCACTTGTAATTTTGTTTTGACATTTATTTTGAAAATAGTAACCATGGAAACATCGACCACACCCGATTGTAATTTGAAATTAAAATGGGTCTTTTTTTCAAAGAACGTTCAATGTAGCATGTAACGAAACATGAATTTGAGTAACTCATGTAATTAGCAGACTGTAATGTCTTAATATGTTATTAACTAATTACATTACATATGTATTTTTTGTTTTAAAATCTCTCCCTACCATTAATTTTAAGGAAATTTGAAATTGCACAAAAACTGTAACAGTTAGGTATAGGACACCGGATACCATTCGAAAGAAGAACTGTTCGTTAACGTCATAAATTAATAATATACACAATTTTTTATTTCAAATAAAGTTCGTATTACATATTGAATGGTCCAATAATTAAACTGCAAATTCTGAACACCCTGTAGAGAGAGATGTTTACATTTAATCATGGAATACATTTTTTTAATACCCAACTATTTGGACGTAAGAGTAAATTTGTAAGGATTTGTTAGATCAGAAGATATTGAATTTTTTTTAATAGTCCATATTTTTATTGTATTTTGGAGTTTTTAAAAGTATACCTTACTTTTTTACGGATACAATGTTTTGGAGCATACTGTATATTTCAAAATAATTTTATAATGTAAAATATATCAACCTGCAGGTTACTAATATGACAAAACTTCTAACACTTTTACCTTTTCGCTATAAATCTCCGTCCTGTTGGTGGTGATTCACCCTGTATATATTATTGCAAATAATAAAAAATATTATTTTGTGTTACGTAATGAGTTTAATTAAAAGTTCTAATAAAAGTAAAACTTTTTTTTATATATTTTTATGTAATCACTGAAATTAACGATATTGTACAAGAAATATTTAAAATGTCCTTTAGTTTAAACTATTGTAAATTAAATTTACAATTTCTATACAATACCTACTCACTAACAGGAACTATACAGGGTGATTCAGAGTGTCCGTACGTTAAAATGTTATCGACTTTCTGAAAAGCTGTTAATTTTAAATTTGGTATTTGACTATAATCAATTACTCCAAGTCACATTAAAACATTTGTGGCACTTCGGGATTTATCAGAAATTGCCACCATCTTTGGTTTTTAAAATAGAATGACCTGATTTTGGCATCACAATTTAGTTTTCATTAAATTTTATGATCAGCACAATTATATTGTCAAGACATGTGTCATAGTTTTTGACATTTCTATCATTTATTGCAGACAATCCGGATTGCAGGGGTCCCTTAAGATATTCACTAGATTTGAACCAGTAAAGATATATAAATGATTCTTTGTGTATTGATTTATAGAGGTTTAGCCAATATTTTAGATAAATATTACTGATACTTCTGTTTCATTTGCTTTCTGCGATTTTTTCAAGTTAACAGTCAAACACTAAGAAATACTTCATTTTTTCAAATGGCGACTGAGGACAGAAATTATAGAATTCAATTTTAGGGCGTGTTTAATTAACATTATGCATTCATATTTTCAGTCGTTTTAAAGCTTTTTATTGCATTGCAGTAACCATAGCAACCAGTAGTTACTAACAATTATTGGCAATATAGTCACAGTCTTATTACAATTTACTAAGGTGTAGAAGGGTTTGAAAATAAAAACGAAATGACAAAATACGCACTATTGTTGTACTAAAGGCCATTTGCACCACAAATTACAAACAAACCAAAAACAACATAATGTAGATATTGTTAAATAATGTAAACTTTAGGTACAAGTTAGAATGAAACAATAACAAATGACATGCACAACGATAGTAAGTATATATTTCGCGTTTTTCCAACTTAGTAAATAAAAATAAAAACTGTAGACTCATTAAAACATTGCATTAATGTTATTGTAATAAATTATTAGTAGCTAATAGTAGTATTTGCCAGTATTAGTATCTAAAAAATCACAGTGTACAAATGAGAAATGTCAGTAAAAAATTTAAATACTGAGTGTCCCAACCTAATGTGACATATTTTAAACGCATATAGCTTCTAAATAGAATGAGATAGAAACAAACGATTTTTTGTAAGTTAATTTTAATTTTCAAAAAGTTTTGTACGACCACTTGTTTAATTTTTTTGTTACTACTACAGAGTAGTAAATAGTCCATTTTTAATTCAAAATTACAACAGTTTTTTTAAATAGAAGGGCATTCTTTCACTTTTCAAAAATGTAAACCTTTCGGTACTTCTGTTAGAAAATAGGATATATACATTTTTGTTAACATTAGCGTTGAATTAAGTAGGCTAAAATACCAACTGACAGAGTTAATGTCGGGTAATTAAGTCGTATTATCAAGTTATAGTTGCGTATTTTGCGTTGAAAAAGTAGTACAAGAATGGTATATAGGTACACATCGAGAAAAAGCCGAAACTTTTCTATTGTTTAATAATACAAATTCAATACTTTTTTAAATTGTCCAAATAAACGACACTTTTATGAAAAATATAATAGAATTTTCTCAGAAAAATTGCAAATAATGTAGACTTGTCAAAAAGTGAGGTTCAGAGATGTCTGAAATTCTTAAAAATGACTCCTCACAAAATTCACACTCTCCAAAGCTTCATCCACGACATAAGGAAAAACGACCTTACATTATGTGAGACTTTTATGGAAAACGACCTTACATATGAGACCCTTATGAATCTATTTAGGGAGCAGCTTTATAACAGTTTGATAATATCTGATGAAGCCGCCTTTCATATTAACGGAAAAGTTAACAAGCACAATTGTCGGATTTGGGGTATCGAAAACCCTAGACGTTATAATAAATTTGAGCAAGATACTCTAAAGTTAAACGTATGGTGTGCTGTATCCAAAGACAGATTTTATGGGTCATTCTTTTATTTTCGAAAATAACATTATTAAATTATCTATACTGACATGCTAGAAAACTACTTTTATCCACAATCACAACAAGAGGGAATTATACATAATGTTGACAATTTTAGTTTTCTTAACTACCGATACTCCCGGACCTCCCCTAGAATAAAGTTTCAAAATTTTCTAATACTGAAAACATAGTTCAATACCATATCTAACCGATTCGGTTGTAAGCGTTCGCGAAGAAAGGAAGTGATCTTAATTCGCTCTTGGGATAGAAGTGTAAATTAACTATAAATAATCATAAGTAAGTAGTAGACGTTTTAGTTTAGTTTTAATGAGATAGAATCTATCGGGAATTACGATAGGAAATAGACAACAACGTGTGTGATAGTGATAAGTAGTGATAGGGAATAACGCACATAAACAGAAAGTGATAAAGAACTGTATTTAGGTTATCGTTGTTTTTAACGTTTCTGACATTCTAAAACAATAAACTTTGTTTAATGGTGTACAAATTAGATATAGTAATTAGTTAAGTGTACGTTTAATAACAAATAATCAATTACGGTGAAATTCGAAGCAGTTTGGAAAGAAAGGTGTGAATTTTTGTGTTAGTTTTAAAGCGAAGTTTATTAAGTCTAAAAGATATTATTATATAATTTATCAAAATGTCGGAATCGGAAGGGTCGAATACAGACACAAAAAAAGAAGACAGGAAGAAGAATTGTATAGGTTATTTAGAAGAAGTAAAAATAGAAAGATCACCAGGGAAAGAGGAGGAGAAGAGAGAAGAAAGAAGGTTTAGAGAAGTAACAAAAAAGAAAAGACGATGACGAAATGAAAATGATATGGAAAGAAATGTTAAAAGAAATAAAGGAAATGAAATTGGTGCAAGAGAAGAATAATGAGGAAATGAAAGAGATAAAAGGAAATAAAAAGAATGAGAAGTTCGAGGTAAAGTGCAAATACTTGAAGGAGAAGTGTGATGGGCTGGAGAAAGAGTAGAACTCTTGGAAAAAAGAGAAGAAGAAAATTTGGTAGTAAAGGGATGGAAATAAAGGGAGGAAAGAATGAAATAAAACAAGAAATGGAGGAGCTGATAAAGAAGAATCAAGGATTGGAAAAGAAAATAGAAGAAGCCGTGGAGATAAGAAAATAGAGATACTAAAGAACAAAAGTAGAATGAAAGGTACCAAAATATACATAGACGAAGAGATAGGAGAAAGAGGAAGAGGGAAATACAGATAAAGATAAGAATGGAAGCAAAAAGTGGAGGAAGAGGGTTTGAGAGTGAAAATTGGATACAGGAAAATGTGGGTGGAGGGAGAAGAAAGAAGATGGGTAGAGAACGAGGGGAGGATAAGAAAATGGACACAAAAACTAAAAATTGAGAGGGGGGGCAAAGAAAAAAAGGAGAAAAGGGTGGGGGTTGCGAGGATAAAAAACAAAGGTGTAGATTTTAGAACTATATAAAGGGTTTTAAAATGGTAGGTTTAGTAGAAACTTGGATGGAGGAAAAAGAATGGAGTACATGGAAAGATAAGATGCCAAAAGAATATGTATGGGAAATTCAGTATGCAAAAAAAAGAGAGGAAGGGAAGGGCGAAGGAGGACTAATAGTGGGGGTAAGAAAAGAATGGGAAATAGAAAAGGAAATAGAAGAAGAAAATGTAGAGGGATGATTAAAATCAGAGTAAAGACGGAAAAAGGGGAAAACTATAATATTTTTCGATATATGGAAAGAAAATGGACACAACAAAAGCAATTATAGAAAAGGCAATAGAAGAAAGGGATGAAGGCAAGTTGATTATAAGAGGAGATTTGAATGCTAGGATAGAAGAGGAGGGACGAATAATGGTAAATGGAGAGATAAGAAATAGGATATCAATGGATAAGAAAATAAACGGCCAAGGAAAAATTTTGATAGAACTATGTGAAGAGAGAGGTTGGACAATAATGAACGGAAATTTAGAAGAAAAAGGAAAAGAGAATTTACATATGTAGAAGAAAGAGGCCAGTCAGTAATAGATTATGGGATTATAAACGAGAAAGTAACGAGGACATAGAAACACTAAGAATAGGAGAGGAGATAGAACCATCAGTCGCTAGAAGTAGTCATGATGGAAGAGGAGAGAAAGAGGTACAAGAACAAGAAGAGGTATGGAGAAAAGAAAGTATGGACTGAAGAGAGTATAAAAGATATAAAGAGGAAATGGAAGAGGAAGTAAATACTAAAGGAGAGGTGAAGGAAGAGATGGAGAGAATTACAACCAGGATGGAAATGGCAACAGAGAAGAGAAAGTATAGATTAAGAAAACAAGAATTAGGGAAAAGAAAAGATTGATGGAACGGAGAATGCGAGAAGGGAAAAAAAGAATTAAGAAAAGGAAAAGAAAATGGAAAAAAGGAAAGATAGAGATAGATGAATACAAAAGGTTAAAAGTAAATTTAAGGGAATATGTGCAAAAATAAAGAAGAACATAAAAAACAACCCGAGATAAAGATTAGAGAAATTAAAATGAAGGACAGGTATGGGAATTCATTAATAAAAAGAGGAAAAAAAGGAGAAAGGATGGAAGCAAATATAGATGGGAAAATGAGAAAAACACTGTAAGAAGTTAGTTGGAGAGAGGACAATATATACATATTAAAGCACATAATTAATAAAGTTAGCAAAGAAAAAGGGAAAGATGTACGCAATATTTCTAGACATTAAAGCGGCATTTGATAATGTGGAAAGAGGGGGATTATGGAAAAGGATGGAGGGAGGTAGGAATAAACAGAGATATAAAAATGCAATAGAGGAAATATACGAAGAAACAAGGTGTAGAACGAGGGTAGGGAGGAAGCTAGGTAGAGAATTTAGGACGGAAAAGGACTAAAACAGGGATGTCCGCTAAGCCCAATCTTATTCTCGATATACATTAGTGATCTTGAGGAGGAAATGGAAAAATCAAGTAGGAGGAATAGTAGTAGGAAGGAAAAAAATATGGGTTTTAGCATATGCGGATGACATTGTGTCAATAGCGAGAAATGAAGAAGAGATAAGAGGAGTAGTTAAATTTATGAAGAAATACCTAGAAAATAAAAAACTAGCAGCAAATGTCGGAAAATAAAATTATGGAATTTAAAAAAGAAAAGAAGAAGAAAGGAAGTGAAATTGTGGTGGGGAGAGGAGGAAGTAGAGAGAGTAGACAAGTATAGATACTTAGGTTACAACATCAGATATGATAACAAAGATGGAGACCATATGAAAGAGATGAAAATGAAAGGAAATAGAATAGTAGAACAAGTATGGGGGTTAGGGAAAGGATATTTGGTAAAGATATAGAGAAAAAGAAGATGGATGTTTGAAAAGTTGGTAAGAAGTGTGGTACTGTATGGAGCGGAAATTTGGGGTAGGAGGGAATGGCAAGAGCTGGAGAAGATACAGGAGAAATACTAGAGGTGGAAAATGCAATACTTTATGAATGTTGGAAAGAGATCAAGGCACAGAAGGTAAAATATGGAAAGAAGAAAGAAGAAAATACTATGAAAGAGTGGGATACGCGAGAAAAGAGATAAAAGAGATTAAGGGAGGGGAGAAAGATGGAAGAGGAAATAATTGCAAGAGATAAAGATACTCAAAAGCAGGAAAGAAGGGCAAAATAAAGGAAGGAAAATATAACGAGAAATACATAAAAATAATGACAGACAAGACACCAAGGTACATAACAGAAGGAAAAGGAATGAATGAAATAAGAATGATTGCAAGGTTCAGAATGGGCAATGAAGAAAATGAAAATAAATATTGGATGAATGATGAGGAGAGAGTATGCAGGTTGTGTGGGGATGAATGGGAAAATATAATACATATAAAGAGGGATGCAGGGAACAAGACATGAGGAAAAGGAATGGAAGTTACTACTAGGAGAGAAAGGGGAAGGAAAACAATGGATGAGGGAAGTGTTGGAGAGGAGGAAAGGGATGAAGGAGAGGAAAAGAAAAATACGGAATGTTTAGAGAAAAGAGGGATGGAGGTTGAAGAAGGAAACAGGAATTAGTTGAGTTATAATTTAATGAAATATTATGTTGTTTTCGATTTTTTGATATATTAAAGGGAAAAACTGAACCATATCTAACCGTTGTACAAAGTTTCGCTTATCTGCCTTTTATGTTTCATAAAATATTAATTTTTTAGTAGATTCAAATTTTTGTTGCTAACGCCTGATTTTTGCTTTAATAGTAGTAATAGATAGGTACGCCAAACATGGTAGTAAAAGACGTAAAATTTTTTGCGGAAATCGGAAATAAAATAAAAATTAGGGCATTGTATTTAAAATAACAAAGTTGTTATCCACTTCCGGTATAACCAGAAGTTACACCGTATAGAGCTACAAGCTTTCAGGTTTTTTCGTTCTCATTATTCGTCTAACATGCTATCGTCGATACACACCCTGTATTGTTAGTCAAATTAACATTTTAATTATATAGCGTTCTTATAACCTCAACAGGATTTTCTATATAACGTACCTATCTGGTTGATATCAAAGTACGATAGTCAGTCCTAAAATCGCTCGGGTCTTAAGGTCAAGTTTTCTGCTGGCAACATCTTTTGTGCTGCAACAGGCATATAGTATCTAAATGGTTCAAGGACTAGTGTTTTGGCTTCTGCTGTGGCTTACACTAACGTCAACACAACCGTTGTGATTATCCGTGAAGTTAGTTGGATAACATCTTCTGTAAAATGTTAAAAATTTCATTTGACAGTGTTGTGTTTAGGATTGTTCATAACCTCATCACATGTACCTTATTGTGCACCACATCTTTTGACCCCTCAAAAAAGGTTGTACGAATAGAGACAAGTGTGGGGTGTTGCGTCTCTTTGCTGATAGAATGGATACGTTTTTTTAATTAATTATTACCAGTAATGATTAATGGTTGCATCATTATGATCTTAAAGGTAAACAAGCCAGCACTTATGGACACCAACACCAAAAATGCCAAAAGTTGTTTCATCTGCACGGAAGGTGGTGGTGATTACATTTTTGGAATGGAATGATGCATACTGCACGTCAGTATTGGCTACATCGAGAAAGCACATTGCGAGGAAACAGTCAGAATTCATCGTTCGTTGTGTACGAGTACTGGTAGAAACGTTATAAAAAGGGCATTTAACTGAAGGGGACTAATAATATCTACGTATTAATAATAGCTTATCATTTATAGAAAGTGCAGGTATTTACTTAATATGAATCGTTGCACAAACTTATGACGATACCACAGAACAAAACGTACTAGATGATGTAGATTAATAAACCTATTTATGCTATCCAGTCTGTTTATGAGTGAACGCAATAGTTGTTTATGCAGCAAGGGCGTAAAGTAGATGTTTCAGGCCCAGATGAATGTACATACATAATTTTTTACATGTTTCATTATTTTCGTATACAAAAAAATAAAAACATTTACAAATTGGGTTAATCTACTGTATTATTACCATCATAGGTGCCTTACATAATTTTTCATTTGTCACTAATAGTGACATCAAAAATGTGCTTCTAGCATTTTTATTTGAGAAGTCAGAAATATTTAAATCATCAACACCTTGGTCGATTTATTTAATGTTGAAGGCCGCTATCTCAATTAATGAAAATCTAGAAATAAGCAATTTCAAAAAAGTAACTGTATTCCTAAAAGAAATTGGGACGGATACAAACCTAAAAAGTTAAAAATTTAAAAATTTAATTTATTAGAATCTCCAAATAATAGATTTTTAATGATGAAAGTAAATAAATTGTTTTGATTAATAATATTATACCTAACATATTATAAAAAATTAGGTGGCTTTAATCATTGGAATTGCTGGGACTTGCCGCAGAGAGGAATTGTCGCAGCTATCCATTGACGACATTGACAATTTAGGGTCTGTTTTAATGATTGTGAAGGTCTAGTCTGGCATATGTTTTTGGAAATAAACGACCTTATTTGAATTGCATTCCACATGTTCTTAATCTAAAATACAGCAGAGTATTAATAATAAATTACACACTTATTTTATGCTTACCCGAAACAAAGATTTCGAAATGTGTTTAGCCTTATAAAAACTGTTTTGTCATACAAGAGTAGGATTACGATGGAAATAATAAAACGGAATGCAAAATCATAGAGAACAAGCGATAACAGGACTAAAATAAGCAAATAGAAAATAAAGGAAGGGAAAAGTAGAAAAAAAATGATTAAGGTTAGGTTAAGGGAGATTACACTACTAAAGTTTTAAGAAGGGATGGCTGCATTCATGCAGTGAAATAGAAGCACTGTGAAGTGTGAAGTGCGAATTTGCACATAAACGTTTACAGAATACAGTTTTTTTAACAAGCGTATCAGTCATTACAATATTGTTAAAGTTGATTACAGAATAGTCAATACAATATACACCAATAATGGCGATTTGGTTGCATTCAGCAATACATTAGATCAATTTTAACGATTGAAAACCAAAGCCCACGGGCGCAAAAGTAACACTTTTAAGCCCGTGGGCAAATGTTCTCTTTACGCCCAAAATGGGGTTAAAAAGTCATTTTACGCTTGATCGTGTAAAAAAACTATTTAAATTTAAACAAAAATTTTTTTTCGTTTTTTGACTAGTTATATTGAACTTTGGGGTCTTACGGTTTGAAAAAATTCTATCCACTAGTCTTGAGCCCAATAATATTAAATTATTTAATTCTCAAGTCAAAAATTAATAGGACCAAAACTTTGCTGTTTTTACAATTTTGATACCTTATAGAAAGTGCTTGGAGAACGCTACACCATTTTTGGATCTCTTGTAATACAATGATTCCATTTGCTTATCACGTATATTAAACTTTTTATTCCTCGTTGTTAGTTGACTTCAACTTTACATCATTATTTATTAGATTTACTGAAGCCACTAAATAATGATCAAAATGGAAAATTATCTTAGCTTTTACAAGAAAATTAACGGTTACGATGTCTTAGAAATTAAATCAGATTGAGACACTCAGTGAAGCTAAGAAAACACTCTTAGGTAATGAAGATAAGTTGAAAGTTGTGTAGTGATTTCTTTCTCAATACTTTGTCAATATTGTACAGGTTGATCCAGAATGACATACCAATTTGGCAATGTTCAAATGCCAACAACAATTATTTTTTTAATTCAGGCATGCAGTAATAAATATCTCATCAAATTGCTATAGGGTTCTCTATATTTAACTCTACTGGTTTTTAAGATATTTTGATATGTCTTATAATTTAAACATTCGTTAATTTTGAAATAGATATCTGTTACAGATTTAGGTAGAATGCTATGGAAAACAATTGTTCTCTGATTGTCAAATGACAATTTATGTTTAAATTAGTCTGTTCTGCTTAATTATCATTTCATACTTCAGCAGCAATGAATTATCCGCAAAACGAATATGATATTTGTGATTGGAGAATGTGGAAGAAATTGTTTGCTTGCTTCTCGCGTTTATAAACATAGGTAAGCAGACAGGCGAGTACCAACCGAAGAATAAATCACCCGACTGAAAAATTTGAAACTACATGAATTGTGGAAAAGAAGAAAATTCAAACCAGTACTGACTGAAAAAACCAGCTTAGAGTAATTCTGTGTCTAGTTGAAGACCTCCATGTTAGTTTTTCGAAAATTAGTAATAATCAGCAATTTTTAAAATTTTATTTACTGACGAAGCTAAATTTCATAACAATATAAACCGACACAATTTACAATATTACGCCTCCCGAAATCCACATTTTATGAGAACGGTGGATAACTAACGTCGGTGGAGCTTAAATGTTTGGGGTAACATATTGGAGACTGACGTAATTGGGTTTTATTTTTTTTTTAAAAAACAGTTAACTGATGTACTTTATTTAAGTTTTTTAAGACACCGATTGTTAGATTTACTGGAAAATGTCATGTCATGAAAGACAGTTCCTGGACTGGGTGCACCCTAATAAATAAATAGATGAATAAATTAGCTATTCATTCCTTCACCGCTACCGATGTCGAAAAATTTCAAAATACCTTAAAAACGAGAAGAGTTAAATATAGGAAACTGTACAGCAGTTTGTTAGGATATTTATTTCTTCATATCGTGCAATAAAAAAAAGAGAGTTACAAAATAATAATAACTCAAGAGAGACGAGCTAAGAAATAAGTAATAATTTAGGCACAAGCACCCGAATAGGTTAGCTGGGGTAGTATACTATAAAAATTTTGACAGTCGTAGCACCAATCGTTCCATGCAAGCGACCTATCCATTTTGCGTGGCATATTATTGTTGTTAATTGCCAAAACAAATTACGTGAGGTACCGGACCTTGGCCGATTATCTAAATAGTTTAAAAGCACAACACGATTTAGCAATACTTTGAAAGTTTACAGAAATTCTTTAACACAGCGCAACAGTATGTTGTTAAATTCACAACCTTAGTACAAGTAGTACATAAAACGCGAAAAAAATAATGAATAACATGCATAAAAGATTCAATTTAGTTTGTATAGCAAGTTTTCGGTGTTTTGAAGGTTAATAGATAGACGTGGCAGCTCTCGTATCAGACGGTACTTGGTTTCCAGCGAAGAGAAAGGAAGACAAGATAGACTCGGGTTGATAGCAGTTGCTGGACCTGCTCACGATGAACCAGATAACAATATTATCCTTGCGCATTGTCCTTGCCAACAAAGGACTCAACGTAGATTTAAATTCCAACGTTGACGATCTTCGCTAATAATATCCAGACTCAGCTTCGTTATGTTAAGTAATTTTTTTGGATTATTATCTATACGTCAGCATAGCAACCATTAGGAAAAACCCACAGGAGAAAGCAAAGAACAAAAAAGGTGTACACGAACAGAAGGTGAAAACTTATTCTCTGGTTGTATGGGATGCTTTTACTTAGGTTCATTCTAAATAATTAAAAACATGTGTAACTGTTTGAATTTTAGACGATATTCACGTAGAGCCTTTAACACCAAGAAGAAGGAAATGCGTCTTTTGGACCGCCTAAAAGAAGTTTTCGAATCCGCAATCTCAAATTAATAAAGTTCATAAAAATTTATAACCCCAAATTGGAAGAGTTTCATCCCCATCTCATAAGTGTAAACACAGTTGTCTGTACTCTAAGGAAATCTTTAAGAAAGAAATCGATACACCACTTTCAACTTATTTTCATCACTTACGCGTTTTTTCTAAGCTTTACTAAGTATCTCAATCTTATTTAATTTCTCAGACATAGTAGGAATTTTTAAGGTTAAGATAATTTATGAACTTTGCCATTTAGGGACAGAGAGTTTAAGAGAAATTTA